>JAFEMH010001088.1:0-541533 GCA_022495995.1 Adenophora triphylla var. japonica
CTCTCTTCTTTTTGGATTTTAGGGGCGTGATCCGGGTATGCTCTACGGCATTGCTTGAAACGCGCCCATCTCACGATAAGGTAGGGAATTTGACCCTCGATTGGGGATTGATGGAACCATTCCAAGAGCGACCTGCCGTGGATACAAGAATAGCGTGATAGTCGCTTACTACGTCGATGACTATAAAAGTTACCTTTGCCCGGCTGTCTCTCGACGGATCTTTATTTCGATGTCTACTTCCGGCTCGATGCCCCTTGGCATCCGCCTATGATTGGTGAATCCTCCTCGAGTCGACTGCGTAAGGCGATAGTCTAGCATGCATTAGCCCCGTACTCGAAAGTTTTGTAGTAGAGGATGTCTTTGCGAGGCCCCAGGTGTCCTATCGGTATCTGCTTTCGACGATGGGGCATTCATCAATCGGCCACTGGAATCACCAAGATTTTTCTCTCCTATAGCGGGTCATCTTTGGTACCCATGACTCGTAGGGGTGGAGCTAGATAATCTCGTGCAGGATACACTCTCCTTGGAGGCACGCTAGAGAGCCTTGTTGAGTTGAAAAATGCTTATGTTTTTAGAGGCGGTGTTGCTTGTTTCTTCATAAATCACCCCCAAATTCATTACCTTCAGCACGCCTCGGTTCACAGTATTGCACCTTCGGCTCGCTCTCGCCTCAGGTAGAGTCGAGATCCTTTCACAAACCTATCCGGCGCTTCAGCTATCAGCCCACCCACGGATGATCCGTTTCGGGCTTCATCTGCATTCCTTAGTAGTATGCCGGTATGCTTTATGGAACTCGTGATATCTGTTGTTTTCCACTTCTTAATTTGTTTTGGGCGTTCGGCGTCGGAGCGGGTGGCCCCAAGTCATTGTATGTCATAATCTCGGTCAGGCTCGCGGTCGAAGGGGTGGAAACTTTCGGGGACTCTCTCCCGGTCGCCCTCGTTCTATTCCCTTTCACTTGTTGTTGTTGTCGTTGTCTCTGGCCTTTGACCTCCTTTATTAGACTCTCCCAACTTAGAATACACTTGAGCCCCATTTGTTCTTAGCTTCTTTTCCTTTCTCTCTCTCTTCGGCCCTACGGCCACATCGCCAGGCCACTTTGGCAAACAACTCTTGCCTTGTAGTCGCACTCTAACTTGGCAGGCTCGTAGTCCGAGATGGAGAGGACACCCCATTTCAGCGATTGATGGCCTCACTATCTGTTATGTCCTCTCCAATTTGGTCGACCCAACTCTTTTAAACCTTGTGAAATAACTTCATGGTGCTTTCTGTTTTTCCTTGAGTCGTATGTTGTTCGGGTCGGTGATTGTCTTACTTACTACGGGCCCGGGCGTAGAGAATCGATCTAGAAAGTTCTTCCTCATGTACTCCCACATGGGGAGGTTATACGACCCGGCTGGTCAGACCACGAAACCCAGTAGGGCGGGAATTGCGGGTGAAGGTGTTGGTTAACGCCTTGCATTGCACGTCGTCCCTGGAGGAGACTAGACACATCGTGGCTTCAACCCCAGGTTGCATGTGATTGAGGCGTTGGTCGTGCCTAAATATTTTGTCCGAGGGAGGGTAGCTTGAAACCGGTAGGAGGGACTTCCATCCCAGTGAAATCTTGGGACGACGGTCGAATTAGTGTCACTTGTATGGATTTCATTCGAACCTTCCAATCATTCTCTTTTGCTGCTTGACCTCCATCTTCATGCAACCTCTTTTTCAAATTGAGGGCTCCACTGGCATCCAGTCGCTCCTTTGATGTGAGACAATGTTTGGATTCTGTATTTCTCTTCTCTACTGTGAGGCTCTCTTCTAGAGATGGTCGTGTGTCATTCAGTGATGGGGTGGCACCTCTCTCCTTTCCCAGATGGGACAATGACCTTTCTCCTCACCGAGGGCGACCTATGTCGAGCCACTGTCGGCTTGCGAGCCTACTTCTACTGAGTGCACAGTCGGCCTCTTTGTTCGCTCACGATGATTTAGCCTATCCACTTAGGTCGGCGAGTCGGGTCAATAGAAATATGGGAGGAGGTGGCATCTCGATCCTTGGTTGTTCCCCATTTTGTATAGTACCTCAGTTAGTTCGTCAGAGTGGGGAGACAGATTGAAGGAGCGAGGTTGAGTGTGATCTTCCACATCATCTTTAGGAGATTACGGCATGTCGAGCTGACTCCTCGTGAACCTCTGGCAGCAAACTTTGGAGCAATCTAGCCCGCTTCATTAGAAAATCCTTCCTTGAAAATGGGGTGAGTAGTTGAGGGACCTGGATTATTAAGCACATATTTGTTCGACCCGTTTGGACTCGGCTTTAGTACAGCGACCTTCTTCATTGCTCGGTGGTTGGTCTTTTTTGCCTTCTATTATCCTGCACGGGCCCGTGCCGTCAGCGACGGCCTATTGGGCGGGTGGCTCTTTAGGGGATTGATTGGTGGAGGAGGAGGCGGTTGCGATCCCTATTCCCCGGTGCACGCTTCGATGTTCCCTTCTTGTCCTGCGGAGTGTTGGATCGGCTGGAGGAAGATGCGGTGCGTCAGTCGATAGCTTGATGTTTTAGGTTTGATTAGAGTTTTCCAAAGTCAAATTAAGCTTAGTTCTGTGCAATGGGAACCAAAACCCGATCTTTGCAACGAAAATGTGTTGAATCCAACACTTAGTCCGGCAATTAGGTTGTTCTCACTAGATTTGACTGAAATCGATGAGCACACGACTAGCCAAGGATGGTCTCATTTAGACCTCCGTGATGATGAGATATCACATGTATTTTGCTTATAAACTATAATTGAATGTATTGAAATCAATTGAATAGCAAATAAGACATTACCCTTTCTACGTTAGGTACATGTTGTGGTATTTATAGCCTTGATAGGAGATAGTGTTGTAGTAGGATTGTACAGAATCCAGGTGAATCATGGAGAGAAAATATCGGCATAACGTGCTCCGAAGATTGTAGGAAGCAGGTTATGGAAAGTCTTAGGTCGACGTACCTGTCTACGTAGGTCGAGGTCGCCTGAGTAGATCGAGGTCGACTGAGATAGGATTCGATATAAGAAGGTGATCGTATGTCGGACCAAAGCTTGCAGTCGGAGGACCAGATGATGTGGTCGGACAAGTGAAGAATTTAGGTCGGCGATGCTTTGTTGTTGGGCCATGGGCCTTGTAATAAGCTGGTGACCCAGCCTTGATGATGTTGCGGGTACTTACGTGCTGAATAATTGGGTCTTGCGCGAGTGGACCCTGGCCCATCCAACTTTTATTCGGATTCCCGATACTTTCAGCGTCATGCATTAAATTCTTTTTACAAAAATGTCACTCACACACGAAATTTCCTATATGTTACCAAAATGTCATCGCTCATTTAAAACACCTTTTTTTTACGTGATTAGAAAAATATATTTCCCCTCAAATTTTCACTTGCAATATTATCTAACAGTAATGATCATTAAGTTTCATAAATTTGTGATTAAAAATATGGTCCAACTAATAAATAGATCTGCAATTGAGAACATGAAGACACCCTTCATACTATGCTCCCTCACCCAATTCAAATTGCAAATATTCCACTTAAAATTTCAAAATTTATAAATGAAAATTTTATTACCTTTTTCAAGCAATGGCCCATACCGATTATCGACTAATAATTCCTACTCCATTATTTATACTCACACCATCTTAATATTATAATTTTTTTTTACGATTTTTTGCAATTTTAAATGAGTACTATAAATTTGCAATTAACAATGATAAATTGCAGAAAACACAATTAATTAGGTTGCAATTAGAGTTTTAAATAATTTTTCCCATCCCCAAAGTGGGAAAAGTAAAATAAAATAAAAATGAAATGACAATAATACCCCTACATGCAAACCCCCATCTACGTTCCATTGGTGACAAAACTGATGTCTAAAATTGTCATTTCATCAAAAGCCAACACATTTCCGATCATAAGCCCTTCCATGGCTTCGATTTTCTAAGCTCAAACTCAGGAACACATCTTGTTAGAGTTGCTTCAACACGCAGAAAATTCCTAAATTCCCCAATTTGATTCAGCTTCAACGGCGAATTTTGACGGCCAATTTATAGTTACAGCTCAAGAGTATATAGAATTATATAATTGCGAATCCGTACATGTATTTGTTTCGTCTTCAATTTCAGATTTTTTAAAAAAATTAAATATTGATTTAGTATTCTAGATTCCTGAATTTTTCGAAGAGTACTTGTATCAGATGGCAAATTATTTGGTTTTTATTATCACCTTTTTTTCTGTTGATTCAACTTTTTAGGGTTTTAATTCACTTATAGATTTACGTGTGATTCTGTGTATAGATTTATGAGAATATGCCTGTATTTAATGTTTGTAATTTGAACTTAATTGGAGATCAGAAAGAATGAATTGCAGTTTGAGTGGGAGACAGTGAATAGCTGAAAGCTTGTTTTTATGTTTTATTCAATTGTTGGTGTTTGGTTTAATCAAAGTGCATCCTGAAATGGAAATGGATGAATGGGGAGGGAGTTTGTAATGCTGGGTTTTTGGATGCCATTGGTTGAATTCATCGGGATCAGCTGTTTCTTTTTCCCGAATTAGAAGCGAATTAAGGAAGAGAAAAAGGTTAGTACTTGTAAGTAGAGATGAATAGGATCTGATTGTTATATATACACTGATTACTTTGGGTTTTGACAGACTTTAGTTACTGTATACTCCAATGCATAGTCTCTTTTGGTATTTACAGTTACTTTCGTTTTAGTTGGTGAAATCACTATGCTTGATCTGTCCCATAATGATTGTCCATTTTTGAGTTTGAGAGGGATTTTAAAAAGTTGACTTTCAATTGATTAAAGTAGCAAATATTACCCTGACTATTATCGTTAAATCTCCTTATAAACTTATGACATACAAAGTATTATAAAAAATGATACTTTTAAAGGTGATTGCTATAAATTTTCTTTAAAATGGACAATCATATGTGGGACAATCTCTTATAAAAATGGGACAATCATTTTGGGACGGCGGGGAGTATTAAGTTTCTGCAGGATTCTCATTTTCTAGGTAGCATGGGAAACGCGAGTTTCTGATCGGGTTTTCTCTTATGTTTACCCATTGATATGCTTTTGCTTTTCTCTTTTCCCTATTGATAAGCTAACAAATGGATATCTAATCACAATTCCCATTCAAAAAAAAATCTAAAAGAAGGATAGGAACTTTGGTAAACAGCAGCAGGTGAAAAGGAAATGAAACCTGGAGTGCTGAGATATGATTTGTTTTGCTCAACTGCTATGAATCATGGCTGTATTTATATAGTTGTTTAATAAGATCACTTATCGCTGATTCTTCCCCTTGCCACTTTTTTTGCATCTGGGAAGTACATTCCTTGTGATTTAGCAGTTGCTGCTTGTGATGAATTCATTTTCATTGAGGGAATAGTTTTCTTCTTTTTAGTTTCAATATGAGTGCACATATCCAGTACCATAATGTTGAGTTATCTCCATATTTGTGCCCTTTGCATGTGCTCGTTCATTTGGGATATTTTTGATCGACATGTGGGATATAAATGCCATTTTTGCTTACTAAAAATCCAATTTAAGTGAATGAAGTGCAAGTAAATTGCTTATGCATCTTAGAAAACACACATTTATGTACTAAAAAAAATGCTTTATGCTTTTGAGTTATCATCAATGTTATAAACCAAATTGAAAGATGGCATGTCATTTGGTTGAACTAGTGGATTGTACTCTTTATGGTTTTCTTTTGTGGATGTCGAATTGGGGGTTCCAAAGGATGACAAACCAATATATACTCCTCTCCGTCCACAGCTACCCTGACTACACACTTTCTCCGTAGGGCGTCCCAGCTACAAACTACACTTGCTTTCTAAAACTTTCTACAGATGGACCCACATGTCATTACTCACAACCCAAACAATTCAATTATTATTCTGCCCGCTTTCTCTCTCTCTACCTCACTTTTCATACTCTCATAACACTAACTCCGCTAACATTTTCATTAATTCCCGATGCATTAATAGTAAGTTTGTAGTGGGACGGAGGGAGTATATATCTGTATGCATATATATATAGTATGTACATATATATATGTATGTATATATGTGTACATATATATATGTATGTATATATGTGTATGTATATATGTATATATGTATGTATGTATGTATGTATGTATATATGTATGTATGTATGTATGTATCTATGTATGTTTGTATGTTTGTATGTATGTATGTCTATGTATATATGCATGTATATATGTATATGTATGTATGTATATATGTATGTATGTATATATATATGTATATATGTATGTATATATGTATATATGTATATGTATATCTATATGTATATATATGTATGTATACATATGTATATATATGTATGTATACATATATGTATATATATATATACATATATGTATACATACATATATACATATATGTATGTATACATATATGTATATATATATATACATATATATGTATACATACATATATGTATATATGTATGTATACATATATGTATATATATATATACATATATGTATACATACATATATACAGCATGTATACATATATGTATATATATATATACATATGTATGTATATACATGCATATATGTATATATGTATGTATACATATATGTATATATATATATACATATATGTATACATATATATACATATATGTATGTATACATATATGTATATATATATATACATATATGTATACATACATATATGTATATATATATATATAATAATACCATATATATGTATATATATGTCTCATGCATATATGTATATATATATATACATATATGTATGTATACATATATGTATATATATATATACATATATGTATACATACATATATGTATATATGTATGTATACATATATGTATATATATATATACATATATGTATACATACATATATACATATATAATAATGTATACATATATGTATATATATATATACATATATGTATACATATATATGTATATAATTATGTATACATATGTATATATATATACATATATGTATACATACATATACTTCATATATATACATATATGTATACACCTCATATATATACCATATATATATACATACATATATGTATATATGTATGTATACATATATGTATATATATATACATATATGTATACATACATATATATATGTATACATATATGTATATATATATATACATATATGTATACATAGCAATATATGTATGTATACATATATGTATATATATATATACATATATGTATACATACATATATATACATATATGTATGTATACATATATGTATATATATATATATACATATATGTATACATACATATATACATATATGTATGCATATATGTATATATATATATACATATCTAATACATATATACATATATATATGTATGTATATACATATATGTATATATATATACATATATGTATACATATACATATATACATATATGTATGTATGTACATATATGTATATATATATATACATATATGTATACATACATATATGTATATAATATGTATACATATATGTATATATATACATATATGTATATATACATACATATATACATATATGTATGTATACATATATGTATATATATATATACATATATGTATACATACATAATCTCTATCATATGTATGTATACATATATGTATATATATATATACATATATGTATACATACATATATACATATATGTATGTATACATATATGTATATATATATATACATATATGTATACATACATATATGTATATATATATATACATATATGTATACATACATATATACATATATGTATGTATACATATATATATACATATATGTATATATATATATATATATGTATGTATACATATATGTATATATATATATACATATATGTATACAGCCATGTGTATATGTATAATACATATATGTATATATATATACATATATGTATACATATACATATATACATATATGTATGTATACATATCATGTATATATATATATACATATATGTATACATACATATATGTATATATGTATTGTATACATATATGTATATATATATATACATATATACATACATATATACATATATGTATATGTATGTATATATATACATATATGTATACATATATATGTATATATGTATGTATACATATATGTATATATATATATACATATATATATATATATATACATTTATCTATATATATATATATATATATACATATATACAGCATATATGTATACATATATATATGTATATCTATATATATATATATATATATACATATATGTATATATACATATATGTATACATATATACATATATATATATATATACATATATATGTATACATATATGTATACATATATGTATATATATATATACATATATGTATACATACATATATACATATATGTATATATACATATGTATATATATATACATATATGTATACATACATATATGTATATATATATGTATACATATATGTATATATATATATACATATATGTATACATACATATACATATATGTATGTATACATATATGTATATATATATATACATATATGTATACATATATATGTATATATGTATGTATATACATATATGTATATATATATATACATATATGTATACATACATATATACATATATGTATGTATACATATATGTATATATATATATACATATATGTATACATACATATATGTATATATGTATGTATACATATATGTATATATATATATACATATATGTATACATATATGTATACATATATGTATATATATATATACATATATATGCATATATGTCACATATATGTATATATATATACATATATGTATACATACATATATCATATATGTATGTATACATATATGTATATATATATATACATATATATGTATACATATATGTAATACATATATGTATATATATATATATATATGTATACATATATGTATACATATATATATATATATACATATATGTATACATATACATATATACATATATGTATGTATACATATATGTATATATATATATACATATATGTATACATATATGTATACATATATGTATATATATATATACATATATGTATACATATATGTATACATATATGTATATATATATATACATATATGTATACATACATATATGTATATATGTATGTATATATATGTATATATATATATACATGTATATGTATATACATATATGTATACATATATGTATATATATATATACATATATGTATACATACATATATACATATATGTATGTATACATATATGTATATATATATACATATATGTATACATATATGTATACATATATGTATATGTATATATACATATGTATACATACATATATACATATGTATGTATACATATATGTATATATATATATACATATATGTATACATATATATATATGTATACATATATATGTATATATATATATATACATATATGTATACATATATGTATATACATATATGTATATATATATATATACATATATGTATACATACATATATGTATATATATGTATGTATACATATATGTATACATATATATATATATACATATGTATACATATATGTATACATATATGTATATATATATATACATATATGTATACATATATGTATACATATATGTATATATATATATACATATATGTATACATATATGCATATATGTATATATGTATATATACATATATGTATATATATATATATACATATATGTATACATATATGTATACATATATGTATATATCTTATACATATATGTATACATACGTATGTATACATATATGTATATATATATATACATATATGTATACATACATATATACATATATGTATGTATACATATGTATATATATATACATATATGTATACACTCCACTCTATGTATATGTATGTATACATATATGTATATATATATATACATATATGTATACATATATATGTATATATATATACATATATATATGTATATATATATATACATATGTGTGTGTATATATATACACATATGTGTGTGTATATATATATGTGTCAATAATATATATATATATATATATGTACTCCTCCCTTAGCAACTTACCCATTTGCTTTTAGGGTGGGAATATAGGAAAAATGTTTTAAAAGTAGGTGTTGTGAGTTGGTAGGAGTGAGAAAGTGGGGTAGTGAATAGTAAGTGAATAATTGTTGTGAGTATTACAAGTGAGTCACGTTAATAAAGAAGTATTACAAATTTCCTTCTTGTGGAAAGTGGGACTTCTAGATGGGGACACCCGAAATGACAAAATGGGTAAGTTGTTATGTGGGACGGTATATGTTTTTGGGTGTATGGTTTTGTCCGTGTATTTATATACCTATATATGTGCAGATATTGAATAGTGTAATGAAGGTTATTGGTGATAACTTAATCGAAATCTGTTTGAAGTGATTTAGATCTTAACTCCGTCTTTCACTATTAAAGGCTGCAAGCTCGTACCTTGTGTTACTATAGGTCTTCCCAATATCTAATTGTAACCTTTATTAGAATTGATTATTAAGGAAAATGTTTCTTTATTTGCAGTCACTTATACATTTTATTTTATAGATTTTCCTTCACACTAGCATCAAAGCTTCCAATATTGTCATATTTTCATTATGTTCATCCTTTTTTAAAAGAATCTATTATTTGTGTTTTTTTTTTTTAATTTTGAATTTTCAACAAGAGTTGAGTTTGATCATTTTCAAAAGAGTCTATGACAATTATCAAAATTAGCTTTCATATGAAGGTGAAGTAACCCCCTCGCACTACATCTCATCCCAGCAGATGTGCGGTCCTATTTTTAATCTGTATCTCTTGTTTCCTTTTTGAAAACAGTATTAAAAGACCTTAGTTGTTTTAGAGCGTGTATTCAAATTATTTTCTAGAGGATAAACTGATGGAGTGGCCTCTGATCACTGTATGGTTTGACTTTGTTGGAGATGTTTTAGTGGTTTGCATCATTGAAAAGGTTTTGGTCAATTTGCTGGTGATTTGCTCTGCTGTATCTTTCTACTCTTCTTGATTATCCCGATGATTAGTTAAGCTCTACTCATTGATCCTATTTCTGCAGATCATTAAGATCTTTTTACTTCGCTTAAATTTCTATCATATCAAATTAAGTACGTATAAAAGCATAGAATTTTTGTACTTAGGAGTCCAATATTCTTTGTTTCCTTTGTAATGCAAATGCTTTACTTTCAGGTCCGACTCAGTTACGTACTTACGTTGCCGTTAGCATCTTTTGATTAGCTTCACCATCCCTGCAGTATTTACTTACCACTCACCTGATTGTTTCCTACTCGGTAAGAATTGACATTTGGTGTGTTACCCAAAAGTTATATGAAATTGAAACTTCTCATCCGCTGCGCTATAAAAGATTAGACTCAAGTAACTTGATCTCCATTTCCGTGCATTGTCATACTGCCACTGAGGGTTTAAAGCCTTGGTCGTTCCATGTGCCATATATTTAAATATTGTCATGCATAGCCGTGTTCACAGACTTTGTCATACAATATGTGTATAATCTGATGCAATGGCAGCATCTAGTAAATTCGATATGTCATCTGGTAGCCCGGATAGGCAATTATATGCCTCTGGACAGCGTGGATCCTATACCAGTGCTTCATTGGACAGATCCGGTAGTTTTCGTGAGAACATGGAAAATCCAATCCCTATCAACTCTTCCCAGCATAATAGAAGCAGTTCAACGGTTGCACAAGCTGATGTGATTAGCTTCATGCAATGCTTGAGGTTTGATCCAAAAGCATTGGCTGTAGATCACAAAGTCAATGACAAGTGGACTTTAAGCGACTTGCAACTATTGCTCTTAGTGCACCAGATGATTCACCATCTAGTTCTTTAAGAAAGGCAAGCTATCGTCTTCTTCTCCTGATGAACTCAAACGGCTGAAGACTGGCCTGCGTGAAAGTGCCAGTAAGGCCAGGTAGTAAATATATTTGTTGTTTGGTATAAGAGTCTTATTTGGTATAAATGTAATCCTATTATTTTTATCAGGGACCGTGTGAAGATTTTCAGTGAGAGCTTGTCGGTGATCAACAAGTGTTTCCCAAGTATACCATCAAGGAAGAGATCACGATCAGATGTTATCTCACAGCGACCGTCCAAATCCTTCACTCGGTGACCGTTCAGTCTTAGGCAGTATAGGTAAAATTAGGCCAGAGTTATGGTATTGCAAGTGGTTTTGACTTTGGGCAGCAAAAGATAGAAGAAAGGGCCAAAAATGCTATTCCAAGCAAGCGCACCCGTACCTCAATGATAGATCAAAGGGTTTGTGCCTTTCTCTTGATCTTCTTCATTATTTCCCCATCAATGATACAGTCATACAGATACATGGCATTCCTTCTCTACAGTTCTGTTTCATCAATTGTATAATTTTTTTGATATTTTCCCGAACCATTTATTTCCTGCTGAATCTTTAGTCACGCATTTCACTTGGTGTAATTGTGCTCATGCTTTGACGTCTTACCTGGCAGCCTTCTATGTTATATGACATGATGAGCCCCAGTTTCAGATTCATTTATGTTTTGTTTGTGCTATTCTTCTTCTTAGCAAGTCTCACCTGCCAAAGAATATCTTCCCAATATGAGACCACTGCCCTTGATACTTGCCCCTAGTAAAATAAAGGTGCTCATACCTTCTATGATGTTTCTTATGTCAGATTGGACATTCTTTCCATTTAACCTTTATTTGATGATGTAATTTTCTGACTGTATTTCAAAATACAAACACCTTTAGTAGTTGAACTGGTGTTACTATTTCTTCAAGATTGTAAACTTCCTTCCACATCTTATTTGACCTCATCTACTCCCCTATTTTGGCCACTTGACAAAAACACATATATTGAAGTTGAGCAATTAATGCAGAAGCTTGCATCATCTATAATATACTTTTAAATTCATATCCTCATTTAAAACAGGAATACAATTAATCCAGCAAAAATGTACTCCCTCTGTCCCATTACAAATGTTACTAAAATTGAATGCACTGGAATAAAGGATAAGTAATTTTAATATTGGTAGTGGAGTAGGTTGTGAGTATAAAAATTAAAGTAGGAGAGAGCAACTGGGGTAGGGAATATTAAGTGGATTTTTGTTGTGAGTGTGGCAAGTGGGACCTATTGACATACTGGGATAGTAACATATGTTATGAGACGCCCGAAAGAAGTAACATTTGTTATGGGATGGAGGGAGTATATTGTAAATGCTTAAACATGGTTAGGGATATAATGGGAAAGAGTTCAATCAATGCTCATTGATAATTGAAGTGGCCAAAATCTTTGAGACATCCAAAAAAGGAAATATGGCTAAAATAATTGAGACTAGGGGAGTATGTAGTTCCCTGTTCCATATGTGTCGTTCATATGTTCTGTACTCATGATTAATATCTCTCAGTCCATTATCATTTTTATCTTTAAGAATACTACATCTTACAATATGGCTTTAAAAGTGGTAAACACTTTTTAATCCTTGCAAATAGGGTTGCACATTAAAATTTCTTTTTGTCCATAAGTTGTTTGATTTTGGAAGGTGAACTCTTTGAACAAAATTGAGTATTAGGCACCTGTTATTTATCAGGTCAAATTTGCAGTATCTTTTTACTCTTTTAGATGGGGTTGCTATATGAGTTTTGACTAATATAGGTGGATGGGGCGACCCAATACTCCAGCAAGATCATCTGGAAATGTTGATAGAGAAAAAGAAATGTTAAGACT
Organism: Adenophora triphylla var. japonica; assembly: GCA_022495995.1. Taxonomy (NCBI): domain Eukaryota; kingdom Viridiplantae; phylum Streptophyta; class Magnoliopsida; order Asterales; family Campanulaceae; genus Adenophora; species Adenophora triphylla. Next base: position 13,817 of record JAFEMH010001088.1, read on the forward strand.
TCCAAACAGTAATGCAGTTCCAGAGTGAGGGTCGAGCATTACCCATTGCTGCTTGATGGTTGGGGAGAAGGCAAAGACATGAAGAGAAGAAGCGTTCGGGGATAAAGGCAGATGTTACTCCAAATCCAGGTTCAGTTGCAACAAAAACCAATGAGGTTACAGAGAACCTAAACAAGGAATGCAGCCAAGGCATGTTTCTGATGCCAGGTCGAGGTTGAATGAGTCCTTTGGGTTCAGGTATTTCTGTTCAAAAGTTTTATCATTGGTGCATTCATAAGACAGCCTTGGGAATTAATTTTGACATCCATTAGATTATCTCTGCTAGTGGAGAAAATTTATTATTGCTTTATTCCTGATTTCCCAATCATTAATTGGTATTATAATATATATCTCTTCCGACCCCAAATCATTTTGTGATTTAAAGGCTTTGTTGTTGTATAGTATATATCTCTTGTATCTTTTCACCAAGTACACTGTGAGTATTTTTGGAGTTCCAGGGTAAGTAGAATAAAACAACCAGCTTAAGGAGTGTTGAAGGAGGGTGGGTATGCTTGAGGCGACAATAGAAATAACAAACGTTTCCTGCCTGTCACCCCTTTTTGATTGTATTGCCTGTCCACATTGCGCCTTTTAAGTACCCAAATCCCCCAAACGGAGAAGAATTAACAGCGAAATAAATGAGGTGAAAAGAAATCTTGTTAGATTAATTTTGGGTTTGGTTGTGGGAAAGATTGCTCAATAGAGATGCATGCTTTTTATGCTTTTTGAGAATGAAGAAAATGAAATAAATATACTGTTGTTTGGGGAGGCTGAGGCGGGAGATTGTGTACGATATAGATGCCCTTTTAGTCTTTACGTGGAGGAAAGTAATCAATCACGTTTTCTAACAATATACCTTAGTTCTTTCTTCGATCTTCTAAAAATCCAAAGACTTTGAGCTGACCTTTGGTCTCTGATATTCTTCGTTATTTTGAAGTAAGGTATCACACTATTCTAGAGAAGAAGTTGTGATGATTAATTGGTATTTTGCAAAGGTCACCATGTATGAATTCTGAACTTTCTTAATGGGTGCTCTTTCAATTTTGCCACATTCTGCCTGTAGAATTGAAATAGCCTGGATGATATGCTTAAGGGGGTCTTAGGCATGGGGACTTGGCGTTTAGGAATATTTCCCTTGTAGGTAAATGGTTGAGGCGTTTCAATTTGGAACCACATTCTTTTTGGCACAAGGTCATCAGGAGCAAGTATGAAATTCAATGTAATGGGATGGATGAAAGGTATTTTAACTTCTACTTCTCATGCTAGTCCTTGGAAATATATCTACACTTGCTTTCATAGGCTCAGACCCCATGTTCGTATACTTGTTGGGAATAGTGAGCGTATTCGGTTTTGGGAGGATCATATGATTGGTAATGATTCTTTGTCTGTCGCTGCCCTCGTTTGTTTGAATTTTCACTCCAAATTCTCCCATTTCACGATTCATTGTTCAAGATGGGAATACTTTCTTGTGGAACTTGCATTTAATCCGAAATTTTAAATGATCGAGTCTCAAGGAGCGGCTATTTTACTTGAAAATCTTTCAAGGCCAATAAAGTTTCGTAGTGCCATGACAAGAAACTCTGGACTTTGGAGTCTCAAGGAAGGTTCACTTCTCGGTCACTCTTAAAGTCTCTCAGTCAGTCTCAAAAAATCCAACTCATTTCCCTTTGTATGAGCTCATTTGGAAGTCTAAAGTGACCTCAAAATTGAAAGCTTCCACATGGTCTTTAGTTATTAATCGCTTGAACACTAAGGATCCTTGACAAAGACGAGCGCCATACAAGGCTTTTTGTCCCTGGACATTTGTGTGATGTGCTATTGTCAAAGTGAATCCCATGATAATCGTTTTGCATTGTCCAGTTGCTCTAAAACTTTAGTGCGTGTTGTTTTCATTTTGGGGGTGACATGGATCTGCCCTGAAATGCGGTTGCTGGCTTCCTTGGAATTCGTTTTTTTGGGATTTGGAAAGGAAGGAGGTTCTAGAGATTATGGAAGTGTGGGTTTTGCAACGTTGTGATGTATTTGGATGGAGACGAAATGCCAGGATTTTTTTTTCGATAACATGTCATTATCTTTACCTCTTCTTAAGGAGAGGATTGTGTTTCCTGGCTTCCTTGCAATGGTTATCTCCAGGAGCATTTTTGTGAGGATTATCTTGATACTGACCTATTTATGTCAAGATGGGAGAGCTGCTTTGCATAAGTGTGTCCCTACGTACTCTAATATGTTGCTTTGTACTTTTCCTTTATTTCTCTTTTGTTTTGTTTTGTTTTGTATGAGGACATCTTGTTCTCTTCTCTCTCTCGTAATGTTTTCCTTTTAATAAAACTTCTTTTATCAATAAAATAAAATAGAAGTCTCTAGTAGAGCGTCTAGTTCTTTTGCATTGCCATCACTAGATGTCTGAAATGGTCCATAATTCGTACTTGATGCAACTTTTTCCATTAAAACGAGTATTGCATATCCATGGAGCAGCCTTCCAAGCTGCTGGAGTCTTGAGAATAAATAAAAGAAAGTTTCCATCGGGGAATATATAGGCCCATAAGGAGGCATTTGTGGCATCCCTCAGATCAGATGGCACTCGAGAGCAAGAGACAGGTTAAATAGCTCGGTCATAATAGATCTTACTTAGGCATTTTATGAAGATCTAAGGCGGGCCATTTTTGTGGGGGTTGTGATGGAATACTTTTGGTGGAAGGTAACTGGGTTTAAGCTAGCCTTTGTTAGAATTTTCTATTTCAGTTTTTCGTTATACTGTCATCTCATGTTTTATGCAGTATGATTCTTACTTAAATGTCGCATTCTTGGTCAGAGTGTATGAGATTGTAACCGTACGTTGACATTGTGGATATTGGATATGTGCTTAGATTAGAAATAATCCCTTTCGTATGAGAGAGGAATTTTCTTCAAAACTTTTAAGCTTTAAATACTGGGAAATTGGTCAAAGGGTTATTTTCTGAAATAGTTGTGCATGCCAACCCCAATTTTAGTGATTTTTGTATGTTGTTTTTAGGCGAAGTAGCTATCAATGGAGGAGTTGGAGTTGGAAAAACTGATGGCACCTCACAGCAGACTGGATTGGGGATGCGTTCTTCCATTCCAAGACCGGAGCAGGACAATGGTTCCCATCTCCATGATAAAAAGAGAGCCAACTTCCCGGTTCAGGCAAGGAAAGGACAAATCTCAGAGCTGTTAACAAGTATGGGGAACATCCTTGTTAAAATTGTCCTTTGTTCTTCCTTAAGCATATACCATATTTAAGGCTCTTTCACGTTTTCATTTCTATATGTATGTTCTTTCAAAGTGATACTGTACCTTCTACAGTGATGAAGGCAATGTTCCTCTACTTTGACATGCAGTCATAAATACAAACTGAGGAATAGTCTCTCTGCTTTAGGATAAGGCCTTGCCGGAGACTTATTGTAATGGCAGGAGACTCGTCTACTGCCCTCTCTTGAACCCACGAACATTTTGCTTAATAGTGTTTTTCTCCCCTTGTTTTATAATTTCCCCCATAACATAGTCATTTTATTTAGTGGTCTTATCTGCTTGAGTCCTGTTTAAACAGGGTGAATGCTCTGAGAAGAGTTAAGTTCATCTAGTCCTACTTCTAGCGGGAAAACTTCATACAGCTGCTCGGGCTCCACGATCCCAGGTTCTGGTGTCATACCCAAGTTATCAACGGTGATTCAACGGGCCACTGCTGCTAATGATCGGGACCTATCTCCAAGTACAAGTAAGAATCCTGTTAATGTTGGGCCCACTAATCGTAGAAGCAAGCCCCCGAATCGGTCTTCATCACCACCGGTTGCCCAGTGGGCTGATCGGAGGCCCCAGAAAATGTCCCGCACGGCAAGGAGAACAAATCTTGTTCCTATTGTATCAAGTTTTGATGATACCCTGCTTCCAGATACCACATCTGATGTGGCTGTTAGTAGAAAATGGGTCAAGCTTTACAAGGCGCATGCCTGTAAGTTCTCCCCAGCAGATTAAATTAAGAGGTGACCACCTATCATCAGCTACATTATCTGAAAGTGAGGAGTGCTGGGGCTGCTGAAATTAAATCCAGAGACAAGGGAAAGAAGACTGATGAGGTGGAAGAAAAAGTTGGGCCAGGAACATTCATAAAGTGTCTCCTCTGGTGTTACCACCAAGAAAGAACAAGTTGGTGAATGGAGAAAATATCGTTGATGGCATTCGAAGGCAAGGGAGAACTGGAAGGGGAGTTTGCTTCATCAAGATCGTCCCCAATGACAGTTGAAAAGCTTGGGAATGTAGGGAACTGCCAAAACAGCTTAGAAGTGCCAAACTTGGTTTTGAGAAGAATGAAAGGTTAGCTTGTTTTCATCTTATCTTTTGATGGTCTTTATTTTTACTATCCAACGCCCTTTCGGATTTTCTGATTGAGGTTCATATTCTTGCCCTTTTTTTTACAGCAGACCAGGTCGATCACCCACAAGGAAACTCTCAGATCGTAAGGCTTACACGCGCAAACACACCACAATCAATCCAGCGGCTGATTTTTGGTATTGTCAATAAGATCTATTTAAGTAAAGATTTCCTTTATCAGCATGATATATTTTAATGAAAACAGAAACTTGTATTTAGTAAGAATGTTATGAATATTAGTAATAAAAAGTCACACCTTAAGATCAGATCGAGAAAAGAAATGAAATAATGAATGGACAAATCCTGGGAAATACCAAGACCAAAGCATTTTTGGTACATAATGCATATTTCAAACCCTTATATATAGATCCCCAAATAGCAACTCCTCAAAAAGCTAGCGTAGTAGAGACCATAGGGGACCCAGATAGCATCTGCACATCCCACCAGCTGGATATTAGTCAGTGCACTGTTCTCCAAATGCTCCTTAGTACTACAAACTACTGCATATCTACATGCATCAGCATGCAAATTGTGTGATTAGTTCCTTTTTAATCTTTGATCTGTTTCTTAATTGCCTTAGTTGGTTCAGATGATGGGCATGAAGAACTGGTTTGCTGCGGCTCAATGCAGTTATCAATCCTAGTATGGTTCTCATCGGTTTTGTAATTTCCTGTTTCATGTATTTGTTTATTTTGCAACTCTAACTAAGCTGAGTTGTTTTTGCAGGTTCGATGCGTTATCCAGCTCATTTTTGGAGGCAGATTGAGCCATTTTTGGTTTTCTATCTGATCTTGACATGGACTTTCTAAAGCAGCAGGTAAAGGTCAGTCATTTGATTTGTGTGTAAACCCTTACACAATTTTGCTGGAGTACACATTGATTTTGAGGCCCTTCTGTCGCATTTTCTGTTTTTGGTTATTGGTCTCTCTTTCTCTCTCTCTCTCTCTCCTTTACAACAACAACAATTACAACAACAACAACAAAGTCTTAGTCCCAAAATGGTTTGGGGTCCGCTAACATGAATCGTCATTTGGACTCGTCAATGAAAGAGGTGAGTTAAACAAGAAAAAAAGGGAGAGATTGGTAATAATAAAAGATTAAAAAAAAAAAAAAATACTAGTAATAAAAATACTGTAGGAGGTCTACATCTTTCACACATTTAACCCTTACAACATATCTCGTGTCTTCTTTTGTATTCAATCCTAGCATAAAAATCTGATTCACATTTTGCTTTTACATTACGTACGACTTTCTTTTGCTTCTCTTCCCACCCCACTTGTACTTCTTATAGATCTCATCACTCTACATTTCCCTTGTAATTTGTTGCATTCGCTTTAGCTCCATATCGCTTTCCTCACTTCTTTGTTCCACAGATGTGTGACATACTTCCTTTAGATTCTCCCAGAGACTTAACTTTTGCGGCATTCTTTACGGTTATGCTTCATCTTAGTCAAGTCAAATTTATTCCTATGCTACCGGACTAAATACCATTAGTGGTCATCTTAGTTAAAAAAATGTCGGTTCTCCCTTGAAATGTACCACCATTTGATACGGATCTACTTTGCTGGTCTTCTTTCTATTGAATCACATACTTCGAAAATCAAGCACCACAGTGCGTGTTGAGTTGTTGTACTCTCATCCGTGATCACCTTGCAATTTGTGTAATTCTTTCTGAAGCGGTTCGTATTAAGAAGAAGTCATTGGTTCGCATTACCTCCTCTCATAAATGTCACCTAGTGGGATTGCCTTTTTATGAACCAAATGTTCATTATACTAGTCATATGCCATTCCAAAATCCAAGATATTATTTCCTGCTTCAATCCTCTCCCGAAAGCCAACCCTATGAATGCTCTCAAAGTCATGTCGACTTGTACTCACATATCCGTCCAGATCGCCACTAATAATCAGTTTCTTGCCAATAGGAACTCGTTGCACCATGTCCTCTAAATCTTCTCAAAACTCTTGTATAATAGATGCATTCAACCATAATTGTGGTGCATAGTCACTTATAATAGTTACAAACTCATCCCATAACACAAGTTTAATACTGATAATCCAGTCACTCTTCCTGAGCGCTTCCACCACAACATCGATATACTCCTTGTCAATGATGATACCTACTACATTCATACTCATCCTTTGTCGAGTACCAATGCTTATAACCCCAAGGAGATATTTTTTTTGCTATCTCTCCAACCCACTTAACATCTTGTAAACATGTGAATCTTCCTCCTCCTCATAAGTCATAACCTCCACTAATGCTGATCTTCCCGTCTAAGAGTCAATGTTCCAAATTCCAAAGCGCATCACACTGCCCTTGCAAATTTGACTTCACCCCCAGGAGCCAGGGTCGGGCGACAAACTTCCAACCTTTAATACTTTTTACTACCCAGGCCTATGAAGTGCAGTGACTCTCTGAAGGGGACACCTCAACAATTTCCATATTCTGATTCATATCATGATAATGTCCATGCCTACGGCAACCGTCCTCCTTTTTCCTGGCTTGGGGCGGGCAAGAATAGTTCATTGGCAGAGTTTCTCTCTCTCTCTCTCTCTCTCTCTCTCTCTCTCTCTCTCTCTCTCTCTCTCTCTCTCTCTCTACGATTGTCAAAATTGTTCTTGGAATCAAATTGTTCTTGGCTGTTTTTTTCACCTTTCATTAATGTTACTAACTTAAATGGTGATTGCTTGTGAAGATATAAGTAAAGTCAATGCCACTGTTTATTCAAGTTATTTTTCTCTTGTCTGATACTTCTTTGTATTCCATCATTTATGATATTTGCATATCATGTAAAAGTTTTCTTTAATCTCTGATTGAGTATAAGGTAAATTCATGGTGCTCATTGTAGAAAATGAGGTAACACATCAAGAAAACTAAGTCCTGATGTTTGTCGAACGTGAAGCTGTAGCCTATTTAATTATTTTGCATGAAAATAGTTTAAATTTCTGGATTTGATTGATCTACAGGGAAGTGTCAGACCCACTGTGATTCCAAACTCAGTGGCTGTTGATGTGGATAGTTCAGATGCAGTCCCTAATGGGTTTGGGCTGATTAAGTCGGGGGGAAATTCAATAGCAGCCCGAGCTGTTGAACTTAGCATGGAGCAATCAGCCCTGGGAACACCGAGTTCTGTTGAAATTCCCCTTTGTCAAAGGCTTCTTGCTGCTCTAATTTCAGAGGAAGGAAATGATGAACCTTCTTGTAGTGGAAATGATGACTACAATTTTAATGTCTATGGATCTAGATTTGATCTTGAAACAGATTTAGAATCTGGTTCTTTCAATCACCGGGCATTGCAAAGCTTTGATATTGCTGGGGAAGTTGCATTTGGCAGTTATGGAATAACTTCAATGGGGAGATCCTGTAATGAGCTGGAGCAATGTCTACCAGATAATTTAATTATGGCTATGACTGACACAGGTCTTACATCTAACTTTGATCACTCCCAAAATGGTTTACTCCTTGATCAAGCAATGATATCTGGCATTGCCTGTTCGGAGTACCAGTATAGTAGTATGTCCATAAATGAAAAACTTCTCCTGGAGATTCAGAGTATTGGACTGTATCCAGAGCCAGTGGTAAATTCTTTTTCTCTTTCAACTTGTTTTTGGAGATCTAACTATTAGTATTATTATTGTTTTTTCGCCTTCTCTTTTCACCATTTGGGGTGGGCTTTTGGTTATTGATTTGTTTATTTGAATTTAATGTTGGGAAGCTAAAGCTGAACTTAATGTGATGCTTATTCTGTCTTGGTCTTTTTGTTTTTTCCTCCATTTTCTAATTTTCATTCGTTTTGTCAGCCTGATTTGACACAGACAGGGGAAGATGATATTAATGGAGATATCTGCAAACTGGAAAACAATTACTGTGAACAGGTACAAATTTCATTGCCAAGTGAAAGCCTTTGTGTTGACTTGAACCCATAAAAATTTGAAATTATGCATCCTGATGGAATGGAACCTGTCTTTTTCCTCATAGTGGCATCCTTTTTAGATTATGTGAAAAATGGATTCAGTTGGAATCAGTGAACCAGTTTCATTTTGAGCAACATCACTGATGCATCAATTCCACTATTTAATTAAGGCCAAGCATTGGTGCCACGATAAGGTGGTTTCATTTTGACATGAGGTCACCACCATGAACTATGTACAGTTGTACACTATGTCTCCACTGGCAGGGATGAGGATGCACGCGATAAACCCTTCCAAGCCCATAATAACAAGAGGCATGTGTGGAGGAAGATGAAAAGATTATTTTGAATGAAAAATGATAATAAAAATAGTGGACAAAAATTTGGGTGAGACCGTAGTTTTAACCTAAACATGTGAGACGGGTAGCGCCACTCGCCTGCTCAGGTTCATTCCGGTCCAATGTCGGTCACGTGTTCCTTTTAAAAAATCTCTAACAACTTTAAAATGAAATAACTTGAGATTTTGAAGTCAAAAAAAAATTGAAAACACTGTTGTGTTCGTCTCGACGATATGAATCAAAGAAGCAGTGTCGTAATATGATTTTGAGTTATTTTTGTAAAATCATATTTTATAACAAATAAACAAGTTAAGTTGTTCGTCGCCTGAAATGTAACACTTAATATGAAAAAAATATTACAGATGAAATTATGAAATATAACAGTTTTTATTATAAAATGTAACTGTAGTTTAGCAGAAAGTTTTAAATAGTTTGATTGTTTTTTTAGAGAAGTAACGATTGAAATGTAACACTATATATATGAGTATAATGTATTATACAAATAAATGTAACAGTTTTTGTAAATTAAATATTACCTTTTTTTCTTAAAAAATACAAGAATTTTACACAACTTAATATAACATATTTTATTATAAAATATAACAGTAGTTTTGCAGATGGATATGTAAGATAGAATCATTACTAAACTGCATGCAGGCATTATAGCCTTTAATATGTAAATATTGAACATGGATATGTAAGATAGAATCATTACTATATCAAATATGGGAGAACATTTAGCATGCTGCTTAAAATGTACTCCCTCCGTCCCACGTAAGTGTGGATTTATTTCCATTTTGGTCCGTCCCACATCAGTGTGGACTGCCAAAAATGGAAACAAATATTCACTATTCCACCCGCTCATTCTCTCTCCCACTTCACTTTTACATTCACAACAATCTCTCTCCTAACTATTCCTCCCACTCATTCTCTCTCCTATTTAATTTTTCATACTCACAAACACCTCCTCCAGCTATTTCTCTCTCCTACTTTTCCTTAATTCCCACACCCAAAAAGTAAGTCCACAGTTACGTGGGACGGAGGGAGTATTATAAAACACCAAAATCTTTTCTGTTTGGGTTCACTCTTTTTGTTAGAAGCTTCTCGGATTCTTCTATTTGAAGGGAAAAAGAGAAACTCAGAGCTAAGTCCTTCACATTTTGTTCTAACAGTGATGATGAAGGATGACAATGATATGAGATACTTTTCCCAAATTTCTTCTCGCTGATCTAAAATTTAAAGATGCACCTGTTTACAAACCTTTAAAGGGTGCAGACTGGTTCACTTCCCGTGGCCAAAGCATAAAAAACCTCTCTCTCTCTCCCTCTCTCTCTCTCTCACTGACTGACTCTATATGTGGTGATTGGCAATTACATTTTTAACTGAACTCCTTCTATGACTACTTAAGTCTTCATATGTGGTGATTGGCAACTACATTTGTAACTAACTTCTTCTATGTATAGATCTGCATATGTGCAATTACAGTGGTTTCAAGTAAACTCCCTGCATCCCGGTTTTAAGATATCTGTTCTCCTGAAGTTTTTTCATTGTTTTGTTGCTTTATTGGATTAGGTTTCCAGGAAGAAGACCCTACTTGGTGGACTGCTCAAGTGTGCTTGCGAAGCAAGGGAGATTCAAGAGAAGTAATGGGTTTCCTCTTTCCCTTGGAATACAGCTCAACTCTCTATTTATTATGTTCTAAGCCTATTTTTTGTATCATGTGTAGGGAGTTCGAACAGCATTCTCTTGATAAGCTCGTAGGAATGGCCTATCAGAAGTATATGGTAATTCTATTATCGATCCCATCTTTCATAGCTTTATGCATATGCTGAAAATCTTCATGTATTACATTTATCTTGAAATGTGTCATATATGTATTTCCCCAACATCATCTGACAATTGTTTTTGAGTTGTGACTCGTGGATGTCAATTTCTCTTACTGATGCACTTTTAAGGAAACTAGCCAAATTTGGGGAGATATATTTCCTTCAGTAGCACCTGGTTTGCCCTTATAGTTCCTTCAACAGTAGTTATATCTTTACTGAAGAACCACCTTTGAACCAATCCCAGAGATCTATGATCTTATACATCTCTTATTTGCCATTTCTTACGGGTCTTAATCAAATATCATAGTAAACTTTATTTATTGGAAATTTGGGGTATGTGTGCTCAACTCTTATAAAAATCGCGAAAGTACATTGCATTTAGTAGTTGTTCAGACCTTTAGTAACTACATGCAGATGCTTACAATCTCTATTTTTTTTCTCTTCCACGATATATCATGTTTTAGCCTTTGGTTTGCAGCTAGTCTTTCATCACCTCTCAACTGAACCTTGATTCACTTCTTGTCTTGGAGTTCGGTTTTATATGTGAAATCCTTACCCTTTCTAACTTTATATTCATATCACTCCTTGACAATGAATATGTTTGCATACACCAATCCTCACATTTAAGTTTTCCTTATACTTTTCAAACTGGTTGTTACTTAACGTAACATCTTAATTTAAAACCTTCTCTGCAGATTAGCCATATGCGTTCAGAACATTAGAAGTGTGCAGTTTCAGTTTAACATCTTTGTTGGATGTTGATCTATCAACTGGCACTTATATTGGACCTTTTCTGTGAAGTGCACAAATTTTAATCGTCCCCCATTCCCAAACAACCTCTCGTTTCTTCCATAAACATGCTCCTTGGACATCAATTTCGTTTCTTAATTATATTGAGCTCTGAATTAAGGGTTCCAAAAGGTATGGGGCCATAATCAATTTTCATATGGAGTGAGCATGGCACCCTCTTAATGCACTAAGAACTCAGTTTTGAAGTGCATTGGAGCATGCTAGTTCCTTATACATCTTCAGTGTCAGGTTTATTATTAGACTCGTCTCATTTTGTCCGCAAGGAAATATAACTTCTTTGCCTCTTCCAGCCATCATAGCAATCATATTTTTTTAACATATCTGATTCCTGTACCTGAACTATCAAAGATGTTTATATATTTGTATATAGAGTTGATAATCTTTTTTGGCAGAGTTGTTGGGGACCTAATGCCCCAGGGGGCAAGGGTGCCAGTGGCAAAATGGCGAAGCAAGCTGCATTAGCATTTGTTAAACGGACATTGGAACGGTACCAGGAATTCGAAGTAACTGGAAAGAGCTGCTTCACTGAGCCACTATTCCGGGAGATGTTCCTCTCTGGATCTTCACACCAGAATGGTGCACAGCCAGGGGATGCTATAAATAACGGTGATTCTGGCAGATTAAATGGTAATTCAGCTGAAGTTAGAGTTTCAGGTACAATAAGAATTATATTCATTGTATTTCATATGTAATGGATACTTATTGTTATTATTGTTTTATTGGCATAAGTTTTTGGAAATGAGTATAATTGCTTGTTAGATTTTTGAGGACTTATGTTTTATTTTTCTTGGTCATATGTTGCAAATTGTTTTGGATTGTGATATAGTATCATCTGCCTCGTCCAGGTTCACAGCTAAGTCCATCTTTAAACAACTATGACTTATATTCCTCTGATACTCTTCTCTCTGTAAATCATTCGTCCGAACAAATTATTGGCAAAGAAGATACATGGTTGAACAGGGTGAAAAAGAGAGAGTTGTTACTTGATGATGTTGTTGCTGGAGCGGCTACTATTTCTTCAGGGGGCCCATCAGGCATTGCTACAACTCTTTTAAGCAATGCAAAAGGAAAAAGAAGTGATAGGGACAGAGAAGAAAAAGGGAACAGCCGGGAGGCCTTATCCAGAAACGGGACCACAAAAATTGGTCGTCCAGCAACTGTTAATGTTAAGGGGGAAAGGAAGACTAAGACCAAGCCCAAGCAGAAAACAACACAGTTATCTGTATCTGTCAATGGCTTTTTTAGCAAGATGTCAGAGCTGCCTAAAACAACAGTGTCTTCAGTGGTGAGGTCAGGTGAGATGAGAACAAGTAGCAGCGGCAAGGAAAAAGACAAATACGGGTTGGATATATTGGAAAACTCTGGGGCTGCTGATTTTTCGAATCTTCAGTTACCTGAAATCGATGTTCTCGGTGTTGGTGATGATCTTGGTGAGGAAGAGGACCTTGGTTCATGGTTGAACATTGAGGATGATGGATTACAAGATGAGGACTTTATGGGACTTGAAATCCCAATGGATGATCTATCAGACTTAAATATGATGGTTTGAAGTTGGCTTTGTTGTATAGACTGTTCTTTATATTACTTACACAGCAACAGAATCGCTGGTTTCAGAAATGACAGTTACATGGATGTCCATATGACTATCCAGTCCATAGTTAGCCTATAGATTCTTTTCGAACCTTGAACAAGTTTACTTTGGAGTGAACCCTTATAAGATTTTGGATTTTTATGTTTTTTAAGCTGGTAATTTCGACTGTAAAGATCTTTTTGTGAGACGTACAAGCTAGTCTGCCCTACTCATTATATATCCTAGGAAACACTGTATTCTGGTTGTAGCATTTACAGATCCGGGCACAATGCCCTTTGTACATACAAATTATGTTTTAATAAAATATTTGTTCAAAAATAAATTGTGGATACTTTTGGATGTCCATATATCAATATAAATTTATTAAAGCATTTATTTTGCGTCTCCCTATAAACATTTGCTGCTTCAATTTTTCTCTCTATCATTAGCTGCAGGGGCATGTCTTCACGAGAACTGGCTTTTACATGGTGCAGAAACATCTCAGAGTGCCTTCACACACACGCATATATATATATATATATATATATATATGTATATGTATGTATATGTGTGTGTGTATACAGACACACATGGATGAGGGTAAAGAATGTTGTCTTTCAAGTTGTGGTAAGACTAAGTTTTGTTCCATGCTCTTTTCTTCTTCTGTTTGGTGGGGTGGTGAGATCAGAAGTAATTTCATGGTAGTCAATTTCTGCTTGGAATCTTTCTTGCTTATCTAATTTTGACTGTATTGTGCAGGCTTCAGTTTTTTTATCTCACAGAAATAGTTGAGAGTTCTGTGCCACATGTACTGTTGTTGTCTAATCACATATATCTAAGTTAATGCTTTAAGGTGAAGGTTTCCTTGAGTGAACTTGCTTGTTTGATATTATCCTCCTAACTTTTTTTGTGTGTGATTATTGCAGGATTACAGTCACAAGAGTGCATCTTTCTATACATTGGCTGGAATTACTCGTACCAGCTTGTGTCAGGGGTATGATTTTGTACTCTGTATTGCTGGTGTAAGTTTCTAGCTTACTGATATCGCATTCCTGAAACGGATTTGCACAATTACCATTGCAGGTCTGACGAGTAGGTTGTGGCATCTTGGGCGAGTCCGGGAGATATGCAAGTTTTGTTTCCTTTAAAGTAAGTACTCATTTGTGGTTCTCTTGACTGGTAACGAAAAGGCCCTAACACATACTATTTGGGTTAAGTCACGAATCTATGTTTCAAATTGCCTCGTCGCAGAGTGAAATCCTCTTGGACATGAACTAATGCTGCCCCTTTTACAAAGATTACATTTGTTCATTGGGGCCAAAAAAAAAGTGGTTTGGCCCATATGAAAGATTCACTTCATGCTTTTCTTGACCTTACTTCAGTACGCCCTGTCTAATTGACTTTTTCTTTCATTAAATAACCTGTATTTGTTCATTTGGTGCCGGAACATAGATTAATATATACTCCCTCATTCCCACATGAGTGTAGACTTATTTCCTTTTACGTCCGTCCCACGTGAGTGTAGCCCAAAATGAGTTTTTATAATTTTATATTCAATGAGACCCATTTGTCATACTCACAATAACAATCCACTTAATATTCCTCCCACTCATTCTCTTTCCCATTTTACTTTTCATACAACACCTCCTCCACTCATTCTCTCTCCTCTTATTATACTATTATTCCTTAGTTATTGTGCCCAAAATTTTGGTCCACGCTCACGGGGACGGAGGGAGTACATACTAGATTTTTTTCATGAATTGCACATGGACAAACAATCTAGATACGACTTCTACGTGTTCAGCTTTTAATGGAAGCCACTTCCTATATGAATAACTTCTACTTGCCCGCATTTTTCAATTTTCGGGTTAAGTAACTCATACATATATCTACATGAGTGAGTGACGACATCATTCATGAAACTGATTAGAGCTTTAGGGCAATGGTTGTCAACTTCTACTTCATACCGGAGAAACAATGCAATGACTCTTCATACAGACTCCCTCCGTCCCACTACAAACTACGCACTTTCCTCATAGGGTGTCCCACTACAAACTACACAACTCCTAAAATGGAAATGTTTTATTACTTTTATATTAATGGGACCCACATGTAATACTCACAACAACAATTCAATTATTATTCCCTACTCCACTTTCTCTCTCCTACCTCACTTTTTATACTCACAACACCTACTCCACTAACATTTTCCTTAATTCCGTGCAAATAGTAAGTGTGTAATTCACTAATTTGTAATGGGACGGAGGGATTATATGATATATCTGCCTACGAAGTTCCATGAAGCTATTTTCTTTCCAAGAGGCACCAGATATCCTACTTATGACAAATGTTCCTTGCACTATATTGGAGTTTACTAGTTTTCTCTTTCGCCTTTGATCTGCGGTTTTTTCTTTCCAGGAGAGAGAAGTCTATTAGATGTGCTCAGATCCTTATTTCCTCACCAGTTTTTCTGCCCTGATTTTTTTCCCTTTTGTAAATCTCTGTTCCTTCCACCAACTTATTGACTGTCTGCTGCTTCATTATGTACATAACCTCTCTCTCTCTCTCTCTGATAAAAAACTCCTCATAGCAATTCTGCACACCTGTGATGTCATGGTTAGATTTCACTTCTCCACCAGAAGGGAGCATTCTATTTTGGGTCTCAAGCATTATCTGTATTATGTGGAGTCCTGCCAAATTGTTTTATGTCGCTGCTGGATTTAAATATCCAATTAGAGCCGAGCCATGATGGAGGCTGGTCCAAATTACTATTTAGCTGGTTCGTTTGTACAGCTGGTGTTGTTGAATGTTCAATATAGTGGAGGTACGGTGTATTAAGTAGTATGAACTTTCAGGCTATCTAAGGTTAGGCTTAACTGAGATTGGTTACAGCACCTATACCAATCAAAAGATAAACTAAAGAGTTTGTGAAGGTGATGTCAAGATTGCAAAGAACTTGCTTACTCTCTACAAACAGGTAGGAGTGGTTATACAGTTTGTTTCGATTGATGACATAGATTGTCGAACCAGGAAGAAGATGAACTCATTTCGAGAGTCAATGTTGAGATGTGGGAGAGCTACATGTTGGATTAGGGAAGTGGAAAGACATTGTTATCATTGTATGTGACATAGTGTTCTGAAGCATCTAGTAGGTACAGGCAGCATTTTTTTTTTAAAAAAAAGTGTGACTTGTCAAAGCAACTATACCGAAAGTACTACCTCTATCACAAAATGAATGACCAAAAAAAAATTCAAATTTGCTCCTGATCAAGAGCAAATTTGAAAAAAAAAAAAAATTGAAAATTCATTTTGGGACGGAGGGAGTACAATCTTTCATCATGCATAACCTTTACTCATAGTTGCTTATCTTAGCTCTTATATTTGAGTCTTATGTTGTTGTTCTATGCTGCTAATTTCAGCTGCACTATTTGTTAATTTGTTTATTTCTTACAGGTGGTGTTTTTTACTCCATATGCTCATCTTTGACCAAAATCTGAGCCTTGCCCTCAGTGGAGTTATGGGTTTCAGCCGATGGCACATGTCAGAACCCTCTGGTACTTACCTTTGGTATTTATTAATAGTTGAAAAGAAGGCTTACAATACAACAACAACATTACCCAGTGTCAATGGCTCCTACCTTCGGTGGGGTAATGGGATCGGATGTACGCAGTCTTGCCCCTTTATTAAAGTACAAAGAGACTTTTTTTGGATGACCCACGATGAAAATTGCGTCGAACATTGATTGACTGTTGTTTCATAACAAAAAATAAATAGTGTTTCTTCAAATTAGAAGCAACACTATTCACTTGCTTCAGTTTTGAAGCAAGTCTTTCAAATGGTATTTTTTTTGTTAGAAAGTCTGTAGCTTATGTTGAATATAAACTTGTCAAATGATCATTCCTCTTTATATGGATTCCTTATTCCTTTACATATATGCCCTAAATGGACTGAGTTCCTTATACCATTTTCAACCCACTTCAAATTCTCCTCCAACATATTCAAAAGTTGCTTCAAAATTGAAATAAATAAATAGTGTTTCTTCAAATTAGAAGCAACACTATTCACTTGCTTCAGTTTTGAAGCAAGTCTTTCAAATGTACAATTTGGTTCAACTTTAAAAGTAACATGTTGTATATTTTATAAATTTTAAAAATGTATTTATTATTTAAATAAATATAATATTCTTTATTGGGATATATTTCTCTTTTACAAAATTGACGTTCATTTAAAGTGAATGGTATGATATTTATTATTGGATGTTTCTAAAGAGGGTGTCTACTTCTACTTTATTTTCATTTTCAAATTTACCTTTTGATTGATTGATAATGATAGCTATTTTTAGTCAAGAAAGTTAATATTAATACATAAGCAACAATAGAAAGTGCAAAACACGCAAATTAAATATCCTATTTATAATTTTACTTGCTGATTCTAGGAGTAATTTACTCTTAAGATCATCATTTTAATTAAGAAAAAACGATAAAAATAGTGGACAAAAATTTGGGTGAGACAGTAGTCTTAACCTGTGAGACGGGCTGCCTCACTAGCCCCCGCTCAGGTTCATTTCATTACGTACAAGTGTTGATTCGTGCGTTCAATATCTGTCACATGTCCCTTTTAAAAAACCTCCAACAGCTTTAAAATGAAATAACTTGAAATTTTGAAGTTGAAAAAAAAAATTTAAAAACACTGTTGTGTTCATCTCGACGAAATGAATCTAATTAGCAGTGTCATAATATGATTTTGTGTTATTTTTATAAAATCATATTCTATAACAAACAAAAAAGTTAAGTTGTTCGTCGCCTGAAATGTAACACTTAATATGAAGAAATATTACAGATGAAATTCTGAAATATAACAGTTGTTATTATTATAAAATGCAACTGTAGTTTAGCAGAAAGTTTTAAATAGTTTGATTATTTTTTTAGATAAGTAACAATTGAAATGTAACAGACTATATATATGAGTATAATTTATTCTACAAATAAATGTAACAGTTTTTGTATAATAAATGTTACCTTTTTTTCTTAAAAAAAGCAAAAATTTTACGCAGCTGAATATAACATATATTATAAAATATAACAGTAATTTTTCAGAAACTTTTAAATAGTTTGATATTATTTTTTAGAGAAAATAACAATAAAAATATAAACAGATTATATACACGGGTATAATTTGTTATACAAATGAACATAATATTTTTTATAGGAAATGTTACATTTCAATCTTATGTTAACCTCAATCATTTTTCTGCAAAATTGTGGTTACATTTCACAGTAAAAACTATTAACTTTCAGTATAAAAATTTGTTACTTTTCAAAATAAAATTGTTACATTTCAGAAAAGAAAAATGTTATAGTCTTTTATAGTAAGTGTTACATTTGTTGACGAGGAAAAAAATGACGGAAAAAAAAGGCAGGCAAAAAAAAATTGGGAATCGGCGGGCAGGCAACCCGTATCACAGCGTGAAGCCGTTGTTTCCGGGAGACCGCATCAAAATAGTGTCATATATTCACTCCGTTCTATTTTAACTAGGCATTTTTATTTTATCTGTCTTAAATTAAGTGTAATATTTTTTTTGTTAGACAATTATTTTAGTACAATTTTGTTATTATATACTCCCTCTGTCCAAGTTAATACTTCGCAGTTACTGTTCACGCGTGGATTAAGGAAAAAAATAATGATATAATGTTGTGAGTGTAAAAGTAAAATAGGAGAGAGAATGAGTAGAGGAAATAGTAAATTATAATGGTGTTGTGAGTATTAAAATAATGTAGGAGGCAAAGTGTGAAATATGTAATTGGATGCCCAAAATAGAAAGTGTGAACTGGACGGAGGGAGTAAGCAATAACAAATACTCCCTCCGTCCCATTAGTATTAGCACAAACACTGTTTGCGCGGGAATTAAGGAATATGATATTTTAATAAAATGTTGTGAGTGTAAAAGAATAAGTGGAGAGAGAATGAGTGGAGGGTGTAATAAATTATAATGGTGTTGTGAGTATTAAAATAATGTAGGAGAGAGAATGAGTGGGGTTGGGTGAATATTTTATTAATATAAAGTTTCCTTTTTGGAAGTGTGCGGATATTAGCGGGACGCCCAAAAAGGAAAGTGTGCTAATATTAGCGGGACGGAGGGAGTAAGTAACATATGTTTAAAAAAAATTGACAAGTAATTTGCAACGCTTCTTAAGTTAAGGGAGTAAAAAACTAAAGTTGCGGGATGGAGCCTAACATAGTTCAAAGTGGCAACGTGAAAAATTATGGAACCTTAGGGGGTTTAATGTAACTTTCCCATTTTTTTTTACTTTTTTTTTAAAAACAAACTTTCCCAATTAATAAAAATTAAAGACAAATAACAATTTAGTGTCCAAACTCCAAACTTTACTTTAGGGGATATACGTCAGTCAATCGGGGGTTTCAATTTTGTGAATTTAAAGTTTAAAGTTAACGATATTAATTGGTTGGGGTGTTTTTTGACAAAATTATTTGAAAAATGCGTTAAGTCAAACTCTGAATGTCACGTACCTCCTAAAGTTTGAATCCTAGATTGATAACATACCCTAAATTGATAATTTTTTATACAGTTTTGTCCAAAAATCTCTAATTGAATAACGTTTTATTTTTATACACTAAATTGATTAAATTAAATCATCAGACAGACTCAGGGGCAGATTCAGGATTCTGAAATTGCGTGAGCTTGAATTTAAAAAACATTGTAAACAACAGTAACAGTGAAAAATAAATTCATATATAAAAAAAATTACATATAATCGATAACTTAGGTGGAAAAATAAATAAATTGACAGATAAACTACATCCCTTAAGCTTTAAATCCTAATTTATCATTTCTCCAATAATTAATTTTATAAAACGACAAGTTAGAATTTTTAGCTAATAAATGCTGAAAATGGGAATCCATTTTAATCAACTACCGGTAGTTCTGACCAGACCCTCTTGCTTTCTTTCTTCTCTCTTTCTCTCCAAAACTTTGACTTCAGCTTAAAGCCAGAAGAAGGGATTTCTTTCTTCCCTCTACTCCTACTCTTCAATTCAAAGGCAAGTTTTCAATTTTCCTTTCTGGGGTTGTTTCTTTTTCACCACTTTTGGGGTTTTCTTGAGATTTGGGGTTTAAACAATGATCAATTGATTGGTAATTTGATTTTGTTTCGACTTTCTTGTGATGTCAACATGTTTTCTCGGTTCTTGTAGGCTTTGATTTGATTGAATTCATTCCTTTTCTGTGGTTGTTGTTTTTTTCATTTTTACTATGTGAGTTTGATGGATTATGAGATATGAGAAGCACAAAATTTGAGCCATGGGATTGGAATTGTAGTCTGGGTATGTTTGGTAACTCAATTCCAAGCCACAGTTGTTGTTTTTTCATTTTTAATATGTTTATTGCAAAATGACTCTCTAAACTCTCTGCTCTTCTCTGTTACGAAGCAGCAGTCAGACAATTTTCGATGCAATTTTCATCGTGGGTCATCCGAAAATACTATCTAATTTAGATTTGAAGTACATTTTGTTTGAAACATAAACTAACCTACTTGTTCTTAAAATATATCATTGATGTGCTCTTATTGTATGATCGGTTAAAATTGTTTGAGGCGTTACCTTATATGTTCATGTTTATGATATAGTATTTGTGAAAGTACAGTCATATTTATATATTAATGGAGGGTCTTTTACTAGAGTTTAATTGTTAATTGATGTTTGGTAGAACAGATTTTATCTTGAGAAATTATCGAGTGAGATAATTTCTGATAGTTAGGTGCTTGTTGATTATGATTGGTTCATGGAGAAAAAAGAATGAAAGAAAAGAGGAACTAGTTTGCAACCGTTGGACAAATTAGATGGAACATTGTGTGCATTTCTCTTTTCTTTGATGATTTATAATGAACATCAAATGTTCTATTGGGTGCTCAAGTCTTGTAACAACATTTTGTTGGGCATAATGTTAAAGAAAATAGCGGAATTCATGTCCCCGATTTTCCATGTGCTTTGGTGGGCTTCTATTTGTTGTTTTTTGGGTTGGTGTAAACCATTAGGTCTCGTACATTGAATTTTGTTATTGTACTCCCTCACTTGTATGATTACTCCTTGACATAACCTTTCTTAAATCCAAAAGGCGATGGCGAATGGTTACTAATGTATTTACATCCTCTTTTGTTTCCCATGTCTTCTTCGCTTTCCGAGAATGTACTTAATGACGTTCGTCTAAACTTTCTTCGGTCCTTGATCTGGTGTTCATACGTCCCTTCTAAAAATGACATCATTGTTATGTCCTTTTGGAAACATAAAGAATTGATTGATTTTGATCTGGTTAATCTTATACTGCTTGAAATTCTTGCTTCATTTTTGTTTCACTAGCTTTGACATTTTTCATGTTCAAGGCAGTGAAATTTTAAAAGGGTAGTTGTTAAATTAGTCTCTGTGTGATACAGGGAGTTGGAATAGTGGCAGCAAAAATCGAGGAGCCAAGGTGCAGACATTATAACTTGTAAATATTACCCATGGATCAAAGTAAGTAATCCTGTATATATTTAAAAGTAGCTTTAGCGCTTGAGTTTTAACTGAAAATATCAATTTGGAATTGTCTATCGTATGGTTCCCTTCTATACTTCTACTTTCTCATATTTCTTCATGTGCTCATCTGTTTTTTATGTCATGGATCTTTGATACGAAGTATTGATAATAAGCTAGAGTTGGTTGGAGAGTATAGAATTAGCGAGAAAGGATTCTTAGTTCAAACATGCAGCCGTTGTTATAAAATATAATTCTGTAAGAAGTTGCAAGCCATGAAATGACTTTTGCGCATGAAAATGTAACCGCCAATTTCATCTGCACTATATGCATAAAAATTTAAAAACCACTTCCTGGAATTATTGAGAAGCAAAATGAAACGGACAAAAGGCTGCAGCCTCGTATTTACTATGATTTGGGAATTTCTGCTTCCACAGATGCTGCACTTGAGGAGGGAAGGGGTTTGAGAAGTGGCCTTGAGATGGCGAAATCAGTTTCAGATAAGCATCTTGACCTTTTGAGGCCATCAGCTCGATATTGTGCTATATTTAAAGGTAACTGTTTGGCTATACTAACAACTTAAATTAGTAGAAGCTGTTACGGCTGGAGTTATCTATTATTTATGTTTGTATCAAGCCCTCTGTGGGTCAAGATTTTGTGGGGTGAATGTTTGGTGTTACATATAGAACCACCGAGAAGGAGGAGCGGGAATAGGAA
Organism: Adenophora triphylla var. japonica; assembly: GCA_022495995.1. NCBI lineage: Eukaryota > Viridiplantae > Streptophyta > Magnoliopsida > Asterales > Campanulaceae > Adenophora > Adenophora triphylla. The sequence continues at coordinate 35,943 of JAFEMH010001088.1, forward strand.
CTAACTAGGTGCGGGAGAAGACAAGGTTTGCGAGAAAGGTTTGTGAACGTTTTGCGGGAGACGTTTCCGGACAACATTGTAGCTTAGTGTACCGCCCCTCCATAAATATCGTTAAGAGGTATTTATAGGCACCGAAAGTGCGCTCACGTGCTGGAGCATGTGAATTCCGTACACTTTGTGTCGGCCTCTCATTGGCTCATCCATTCAACTGTACCGAATTGCGCCATGTGGTACAGGATCATCCCACAAATCTCCTTTAAGCCAAGTTATGACATGTGTCATACATGATTGGGCCACGTGGCTTACTTCTCTATTCTAACCTCCATTCCAATACTCGTCGGTGATCCCAAATAAGGCTCAGAGCGTTAATGTGCAGAGGAACTTTAATGACCTTGTCCAATCAGGAAAGAAACAAAGGGAGAATGCATCCCTCAAGGGGGGACACATCTTTCATGATAGATCCAAAATGGACAAAAATGGATCATGAATGTGGGGAGAAAAAAAAAAAAAAAAAGCAGTCCCAGCACAAAACTTATCTGCATCCAAACTGCAGTAAACAAATGATAAAAATGCGGGCTGAAAATAGCAGCCCCCACAACCCCACAAATGACTCATCTGCATCCGCACTAGATACCGCTTTTGAGTTTGTTTAACTAATGTAGGTCATCTACGACATCCCGCAACTGTAGGATCTTGTCATTACATTATAAGCCATAATGGGCACATGTGTGGCACGTGCCGAATGGGCGGATAATATCCTCCCACAATCTCCATAATGGTTACAGCTTTTAGATTTATACGTACAACCCTAGTGTTCTCTTACGGGTTTTCTGTTTTCACTTGGAAAACCTGTTTTAAACACTCACCCTTGAACATAAACCGTGCAGTTGCTTTGATCAGGTCAATTTGATTTTTTCTTACGTTTCTTTTCACTTGGGTTTTGTTTTTGTTCCACTGAATGGAAAAGTATCTTATGTGAATGTTATTTTATTGCGAGTTTAGAGTTTAACTATTTGTTTTTGAAATTAATATTCTCTCCGTCCCGTAAAGATTGTCCCATTATGACTATTTTTGATCAACTTTTTTTATTTTGACCGAATATTTATAAAAAAAAAAAAAAAAAAAACAGTTATGGCAAAGTTATAATACTCTATCACAAGCTAGGTGGGACTTGGTTCTACCTTTGATGTGTTATGATGGTACCTTTCATTTCAAACATACACTTTGAAAATTTTTGTCCTATGATTCTGAATTACCATAGATGAATAATTGATCGTGCGTTACAACTTATGGAGCACAATGTTGATGGCAGGACAAACATTAGATGCTGATGATCACGAAAAGGGCAAGTACGCCCTCATTCGTGATGCAGATGAGTTCCCACTAGGGATATATGACAAACCCCTTCCTTGCTTTGGATGTGGGATTGGCTGGTTTTCGTAAGTTTATTTCATCATTCACCTATCTTCCTTTTTGGGAAACTCCCATCATATCTTATCTCATAGTTCTCTCTCTCTCTCTCTCTCTCTCTCTCTCTCTTTTCAGTTTCCTACTAGGTTTTGCATTCCCATTGATGTGGTACTATGCCACATTTCTTTATTTTGGAAACTACTACCGCAGAGACCCTAGGGAGCGAGCAGGTCTTGCTGCGTCTGCAATAGCTGTAAGTCCCTCTTCTCGCTCCAACTATTTCACTCAACTTGTGATACCATAGAACTATTACTAATAATTTTTATATTTTTGGTTTTTAACACGGTGAAATGTTGTTGCAGGCGATGGGGTGTTCTCTTGTGGTGTTGATTGTGGCTGCAGTTCTATTTTTCCGGCATGTTTCACCCTAATGGCCATCTATCTGCTCCAAAATGGGTTTATCATGCATACAAGTGATGCTTCTTGTAGATAGAAATCTTCATGGACAAAACGTAAATCTTGTTGAATATCTTTTGCCACACATTATCAATATCTTTCGATGTACTATCTCGTAGAGATATAGCAGATCAACCCAAATAATTTTGGGACTAAGGCTTTATTATTGTCATTGCCTACAGATATATATAGGCACCAGATTTGTCAATGTTCTTTAAAATAATGTCTTTGTTATACAACTAAATCTTTTGCAAGAATGTTGAGATCAAAAAAAAAAAAGAAACTCCCCTAGAAACAAAAACAAGGGTCGGCCTCTCCAATATTCAGGAAAATAATGCAACACAATCTTGATGATCTACTACAGCTCCTAACCCTGCCTTCTTCCGCAGAGGCCTGTTGGTGAATTCAATCTCAATAAATTGATGCAATGGGAAAATGTTTTTATTGAGGACAAATACAAACCAATCCACGTATGGAGCGGATGCGAAAATTATCTCAACTTCTGCCCACCAGCCTGACATATTTGCCGTCAATAATGAATTTGGAGCTTGATTTAATCTGCATAGACCATAAAAATACAGAGATGTTTACAGCTAGTCTTTCTAGATACCCTGGTATCCATGGGGTCATAAGAAATCCAGAACATGATATTCGCTCACCTTGCTCTCAAGCTTATCGACAAGTTTGCTTTCATCTTCTGTTGAGCCAGATTCCTTGAGGGTCTTCAGAACATGTTTTTGTAGTTTCCTCATCTTTAGAGCACCATCTGGATTCTATATCAAATACAATTTACGCAATTTAGTTTAATTTACGAGAAAAAGAAGCTGATTATGAAAAGACTAAGATTTTATAAAAGATAATACTCCCTCCGCCCCGTAAAGATGTTCCTATTTGACTATTCAAACATTTTAGCGATATTTTTTTCTTTCCATCATTATCCTTGATGAAAGTAAGAATTACCCTAATGAAAGTAAGAATTAGACTAGTAGCAAGTGACTATTCAAACATTTTAGTGTGTGTTGTATAGGAAGTTCCCTTATTTTAACCAGTGTTCTAAAAGACCCCGCCTAAGGGCGCATAGGCCCCGGCCTAGGCGCTATGCCTCTCTCCAATGCCTAGTTCTAAGCCCCGCCTAGGTACCGACTAATCCCGACTAGTCCCCGCCTAGGCGCTAGGCCCGGCTCCGCCGCCTAGCATCCGCCTAGCGCTAGGCCCGGCTCCGCGGCCTAGCATCCGCCTAGCGCTTTTTAGAACCTTGATTTTAACCACTCAAATATGCAAATATGACTTTCTTTTGAGACAAACAAAAATAGAAAATGAGTATATTTATGGGACGGAGGGAGAATGATAGGCATTATGGAAAAAATAAACAGCAGGCGAGGTTAACTGAATATACATACAGATTTCAAGGCGGATTTGATCAGCTTCTTCCACTCTATCTTTTTCTTGACATCTTCCGGTGGTGTAGACTTTACATGTTTGGCTTTCTTCACCTGGGATTTAGTTCCTTCTGTCTCAGTACCAACCTGAATCACTTCACCATTAACATCATCATTTTCAGATTCTTCAACTTTCCGCTTCTTGCTTGATTTTGAACTCTTAATTTCTGCTACGGATCTATCGGCTGCTGAGACAACATCAGCACCAAGTGGTTCTTTAACATCTTCAGTTTCACAGGGTAATTCATCCTTCTGCCCATTTCCATTAGGTGTGGATTGTTCCGTCTGTTTGGCTGGATGTTTAGACGCATGAAATGCTCGCGCTTTTGCTCTATGCTTCTTTCCATCAGCGTGGAGAAGCAGGGTTTGTCTACTAGTAGCACTAGTATTACAGAGACTGGCACAATCATGGATAAACCAGTAACATTATTGTCACCAACAAGAAAGTAAAAAAATAAAACAAAACCAAAGATTCTACTGAAATTGAAGAAATCCAACTAAACCATGTTCACTTAGTTTCATTAAGGATATCTAAGTGCTTCCTGCAATGTATACCTGCAGCTATCTCAAGCAAATATTGACCATAGTTATCCGTTTTCAACTAAATAAATTAACACAAGGAAGAGCTATATATTTGCCTTTCTTGTAAGCATCGTAGGGATCAAGAAGAAAAGCTGAAAAAGACTGGTGGTTAGCATTGTGAGCATTACTCACCCCACCTGCGGACTTAGTTTTCTATCATTATTGTTGTTAGGAGTTGTGCCTCAAATTCCTTGTTCCGTCTCTTGCAAATTATTCTCTTTAATCAAATATATTTCTTTTCTTATCAAAAAAATATCTTATCCCAGATTTTGCCCCTGTATGGTCATGGTTATTTCCAAACCCATTGTTTGTTGTTTACATTCAGCTGCACAATCCAGTAAGTTCCCCTGCCCACCCATGGTGCTCACTACGGCCCTGGTCAGCTCTCACACTGCAGCAATTAATTTCCAGCAAGTTCTATGGGCTTCCCATGAAACTCCACACAGCCGTGGTCGGTCAGCAGTTGTGAAATATGCTATAAAGTAAAAACTGCTCTCAACCACTGGCAGTTTTTTTTCGGCTTTTCTTTTAAGGATTTAAATAGAGGCTAAGACCATCTCCGGTGATTTGATGCAAAATTCCACTATTCCTTTAAAATGGTGCAATTTATGCACCAAATGTCTATCACCATCTCCAACCATCATGCTTCAAAACTTTGACTAAAAGCATATTCTTAGAATATTCCTTATTATTTCATTTCATTAATATGTATTCTATTAATTGGTATATTTTTATTTATAATATGATCTAAATTATCTTTAAATTAATTAGTAAGGCCTTAAATAATTATATTAGACTATACAATATTAATAAAGTTTATTTAAAATAAAAGCATTTAAAATACTACTAAAAATTAAAATACAATACTTCAAAACAAAAACTGAAATTGAAATAGAAATAGAAATGGCATATATTATATACATTCAATGATCAAATGCAAGTTGAAAATTTATTTATTAAGATATTACAATTTTAAGATTAGGTTATAATCTCTTCGTCCCATTATAAAAGGCACAAAATTCCCATTTTGGTGTCCCATTACAAAAGGCACAATCAAAAAAGGAAAGTTTTTAATACTTGTTTATTCATGAGACCTACTTGTCATACTCACATCATCTATCCACTTACTATTCTCTACCCCCCCCCCCTTTCTCTCTCCTACCTCACTTTTCCATACAACACTTACTCCATTATACACTTTTTTATTTTTATTTTTGCAAAACCCATTTTGTGTCTTTTGTAATGGGACGGAGGGAGTATTTACTTTAACTCTTCTGTCTCATAGTAAAGTCGTATTTTTAAATAAATAAACATGATTAATTAGTTCATTGTACAATTAATGTATAAGCTAGTAAAGTATATACTTACAAAATGTTTACAAGTTTGAAGCAAAATGTGGGTTGCTTCAAAATAGTGCAACACTTTAGAGCAACTCCAACCCTACTCTAAAACTTCAAATTGGAGCAAAAATCCTCTCCAATGATTGCTTCAAGTTGTGCACCATTTTAAAGCAGTCTACATTTGCTTCAAATGTTGCACTATTTTGAAAAAGTCCACATCTTGCTTCAAACTTGTCATCATTTTTTAAAATAAACTTTACTAACTTGTACACTGCTTTTACAATAATAAAAATGAATTATTTAATCATATTTTTTATTAGAATTGGGACTTTATTTAGGGACGGGCCAAAAAATAAAGTGTAATATTTATTATTGGACAGTAGAATTGAAGTATATATAACCTAATCTTAAAATTGTACTCCCTCCGTCCCACTTCAAAGTGTCCATGGTAGAATTTCACGGTTCTTAAGAAATCTTTAAAAAATGAATAAAGAATTGAAAGTGGGTAGAAGATTAGAGGAGAGAGATTGTAAAAGTTAAAAATATTTAATAGGAGAGAGAATGAGTGGGAGGAATAGTAAGTTAATGAATGGTTTTTTTGTAAATATGTTAAAATTATAAGGGTATAATGAATATTTTTTTGTAAATATATAAACATTATGAGGGTATAAATGTCCGAAACACTGTTCACATATTTCCATTTATGGAATGGGCTCTTTGAAGTGAGACGTCCCAAAAAGGAAAGTGGACACTTTGAAGTGGGACGGAGGAAGTAATATTTTATAAAATAAATTTTGGAGAAACTTCATTTTTGTCCATCGTACTTTGAGGCGTGTTTCACTTTTACCATCGAACTTTATTTTTTTAGTTTTACTATTGTACTACAAACAATGATGTCATTTTATACCCAAATTTGTTATTTAGATCCAAATTTATTTCATTTTTGTCATCATACTACAAACAATATTGTCATCTTTAACCCATTTTTTTTATAAAATGACATTATTATTTGAAGTACGATGGTAAAAATGAAAAAAATAAAGTACGATGATAAAAATGAAACGCATGCCAAAGTACAATAGACAAAACTGAAGTTTTCCCATAAATTTTTAACTTGCATGTGATTATTAAATGTTTATTTAATATAAGTTTTTTGTATTTTAATTGTCCTTTGAAGTATTGTATTTTAATTTTCTATTTTAGTAGTGTTTTAAATGTTTTCATTTAAATAATATTTACTAATAATATTATAGTCTAATATAATTATTTAATTTTATGCCTTGTTAACTAATTTAAAGATAATATAAATCATATTATGAATATTATACCAATTAATAGAAAACATATTAAGGAAATGAAATAAGGAATATTTTACGAATATGCTTTTTTAGTGCAAGTTTTGAAGCATGATGGTTGGAAATGGTGATAGACATTGGTGCATAAATTGCACCACTTTTAAGGGATAGTGCAATTTTTGCACCAAGCCATTGGAAATGGTTAATCTTGCGCAAAATATGAAGCAAGATGTAGGTTGCTTCTAAATAGCACAGCACTTGAAGCAAGTGTTGGAGAGAAATTCTGCACTTTTATGAAGTTTTAGAGTAGGGTTGGAATTGCCATAATGGTAGCTTTATTTCATAAAGTAGTGGGTTTGTATTCATCTTTTTGGGTGAGAATGACAGTTTTCCTTTAATTTTGAGTCATTGTTCTCAAATCTGTGTTGCAGTTTCATGCCCCTTGAGGATTTCTAGTACTCTGTCTTTTATAGTGGATTTTCTTGGCCGTCGTTGCTCGTAGTTTTCTCGTTCATATTAAGGGTTTCAGCATAAAATTTGTGTGTTCTTGACATCTCTACTCTCTATAATTTCTCGGTTTAATTGGATCCCATATCGCTTCCGCTAGCGCTAATACCCAACAATTGTTCAGATAGAACATGACGCATCATAAGCTAGTCTATGATCATAATTGTTTAAATGTACACAGGTGGGTTTGGTAGAAGTTGTTAACATCCTAAAAAATAAAGGCATACTTGTTCAACAATTCCGTAAACCTAACCCTTTCTTATCGATGAATCAAGCAATATCCTCCATAAATGAGCCTTTGCTTTTATTATTTGATTGGATAGAAAAGCAGAACCCCACTACAAGGAAGGAAGAGATCAATAGAAGTTTAAACAACTTAGAATTTATTGAGAAAAGATGAAGGTTTAAACAACTAAACCTACCTACAAAACCATGGAGCACGTTCAGATAATCCAACATTTATATCAACCTCTGGCTTCTGCTTTGAACTACTATTGGGCTTTGCAGGTGTACCATTTGAAGCTTTATTTTGGCCCTTTGGACCATATTTTTCCTGAAAACAGAAGCACGCATATCACTTTGACCAGTAAAATTTTATGAACTTTCCCTTCAGCCACAAATTCATACAAGGAAAAGCCTGAAAAATAGTTGACGATGGAGCAGAAAATAAGTGTTCAGATAACCATTTTGCTAACTCTGCACACCTTTTTGATGATCTAAATAAGAACATTCCAAAACAAAAGAAGCAGGAATAACAACTTAAAACTAAGATTAACTTGTAAGCATCTAATGTAGTTAGAGCAAACAGTATGCCATCCTCGTAGAGTAAATTAGGTCTACATTTGGATGGTTTCTATACCATACTCTTCTGCACAAGATACCCTCAAAAGTCAAAACTAGGAAACCTTACTCCAATTTCTAAGTTTTGTTTCAGTGTTAATAATGTGAAAGAGAAACTTTGCTTAGTCTCTCAAGAACTCACTTCGTAAGGGATTAAGAAAGTAACGAGTAACAACCCAAGTCCGAAAACTCGGTCTGCTATGCAAGCACCATGCACTGGCCACTAGGCACCTAGGTCAACTGAGCCTACCACCACCCCACCCAAAAGCCATGGATATGTTGGTGCCTAGTAGTAGTTTGTAAGCACTTGGATAGCACACTAAACTCCCACGCTCAGTCGATGTAGGATGGGGTAGTACAATCTCCCCGACTTAAATCCTCATCGTCCTTGGCAAGCCCACTAGAATCAAAGCCCTAGGTAGTGTTAGGATTCAAGAGGTCGTTTTCTTTTTAATATTTATAGATTGTATAACTGAACAATCACGAAATAAGTGCCCGGCCGGAGTCACGTTATAGAATTTGAATAGCTACAATTTCAGGAAATGTAGAGTTATGACAAAAAGCTAGTTAAAATTATGGATAGAGAATCAAATGTGGAAATCCCATCACAGTTATAGCAATGACACTATATCGCTAATACTTGATTCCCGTGTAAAAAAAGAGAATCAAATGGGGAAATGTCAAGCCCCTAACCACCTTCCCGGGAGGAATAGTGTCAACCATAGTAACTCTGTACATAACTGGTCCCGTTAACCATACGACAATAATCAAAGTTTATGTCAAATGGAGGGAGTGGTAAATTAGCGAATGATAAACTAGCTTCTCCTAGTATTGAAATTAGTCCACCTGGAACACAAATACTTCAATAATATACATGTAAGAGAAAGAGATGAAGTAAATAGTACCATTTCTGTGATGCATTGATTGTGTCCTTGGACGCTTTCTTGTCCAAATGTTTGCCCGCAATCAATGCATGATAACTGCACAAATTCAGAAATGATTTTGAAGAAACGACTACACATTCAATTCAAAGAACAATTTACGGCAGCCAATCATAACAGATGAATTAGAAAGTACTTGGATGAAAAAATTAAGGAAATTGGGAGAGAGAGAGACCTTGTTAGCAGAACAAACCCTAAAGTGATTGGGAAGCTTTGGCTTCTTGAGATTATCACCGCAGTCCTCGCACTGAAACCACACCATTTTCTCTTTGACTCGAGGGAGAGGGAGAGGGAGAGGGAGAGAGACAGAGGTGTCTGCGTTAATGGTGTTAGGGCTCTGATTTGAGGGGTTTAGGGTTTTGGAGTTCTTTCGTTGAAGAAAATATTGAAATCATCAAATCAAATTGTTTTGGGCCCTATCCTTTTCATAATCTGGCTTGCTGACCTGGTGATTTAGTTTAGTGCTCCTATGTTTTTTTTTTTCATTTTTGAACGAGTCGTTACTACGAAAAATGTGTGTTATACTAACGGATGGAAAAACATATTTTTCGTAAGTGTTAGTTATAATATTATAAGTCAAAAACTTATAAAAAACGTATTTTTTTAAGTTTAACATAAAACGTGTTTTTAGAACACGTCGACTCTTCCGCCTCGCTCGCGACGCCCAACTCCCGTTCATCCCTAATTTTGGCATCATCTTCATCTGTTCATTCCTCCGCCAATCCTAACCTATAAACACAAAACCCAGAATCCCAAATACAGATAAACCTCAAGAAAATTCACGTAACAAGAAGCAAGAAATACACAAAAGAAAATATATTTTGAGAGGAATTACATACACATGGTCGAGGAATTTGATGCAATGGCGCTCTTGTGAGAGGAAGTTGTAATAGGTGAATTCTTGAAGTTTGCCTGAAGCCAAAGTTACAAAAATGGGACTGTATAGAGCACGAATTCATTCTCTAAAACAGTTTTCCCAAAGGCGGTCAGCCATTGACGTACTTGCTTGAATTCTGATTTCGGGAAAAAGATCGTAATCGGAATGGAGAAGATGAATTTTGGGATATGGGACAATCTCCTTGCTCGATTCGCTGCTCTCAAACCCTAATTTTGACCTGTGATTTGGAACGGAGGTATGAGTTCCGACGAATCAAATTTAATTCGAGTGCCAGTGCATTTTAATTCGAGTGCCAGTGTAATAGTTTTGAAATGCCAGTACAACTCGTCGTGCAGAACAAATCAGATGGGAATTTAAGTGCTAGTGTATGTGTTTTTGAGTGCCAGTGTATGTGTTATCAAATGCCAGTCTATGTGTTTTTGAATGCCAGTGCTTGTGTTTTTGAGAGCCATCAAAAATGATTACCGCATTTTGAGTGCCGAGCCAGATGTGTTTTTGAGTGCCGTGCATGTGTTTTGAATGCCAATGCATGTGTTTTTGAATGCCACGCTTGTGTTTTGAGAGCCAAAGAAAATGTTAGTGTAACAAAGTGTCAGTGTTAGTGTAACAGAGTGCCAGTGTGAAGAGTGTCAGTTCATGTATATAAAAGTGCCCGTGTAAAAAGCGTCAGTGCCAGTTTAACAAAGTGTCAGTGCCATTTTACACTGACACTTTGTTAAGCTGGTACTGGCACTTTTTTCACTGGCACTTTGTTACACATGCACTGACACTTTGTCACACTGGCACTTTGTTTAACTGGCACTGGCACAAACGGAAAAACACAAAACACGTTTTTTCTAAGTGCCAGAAAAAATGCATTTTTTATAAGACCAACTCATATTATAAAATGTCAGTTCTAATATTATAAAATGTCAGATTTAAAATGACATTTATAAACATTCAAATCAGCATTTATAAACATTCAAACTGACACTTTTAATATTTACTAAAACAGGACTAGTGATAGTGTTAAAGATTTTCAGTTATAGTGTTAAAAATTGTCAGTTGTAGCGTTAAATAGTATCGATGGTACCGTTGAAAATAGTGTCAATCCTAGTGATAAAAAGTGTCGATTATAGTAATGCAAAGTGTCAGTTATGGTGTCGAAAAATGTCAGTGAGTTTTTTAAAATTTCGATTATTTACAAAAATGTCATCGCGCATTTAAAAAAAAAAAAAAGTTTAACTTATTTACAAAAATATCACCGCACATTTTAAAAATACATTTAAAACTAAACGAGTGTAAAATATGTTTTTTTTTTTCTGAGATTTTGTGTGTTTTAAATTGTTAAGTTAAGATTATTAAAATTAAAATTTCAAAACTGTCAACCAAAGAAAAGAAAAGGGGGAAATTATGAGTCAACTAAATAAGAAAATGGATTAATGAAATAATAAATAAATATTAATAAAGTTGGTGATGAAATAAATATATATATATATATATATATATATATATATATATATACTTCCTCCGTCCCACGTCATTGTGAACCATTTTTTTGGGCTCAAGAATTAAGAAATATTATTAAGATAATGAAAATGTGTGGTAAAAAATGAAGAGAGAGAATGAGTGGAGTTAATAGTAGGTTGGTTGAATAAATTGTATGGTGAAAAATGAAGAGAGAGAATGAGTGGGTGGGGTAGGGTGAATATAAAATAATAAATTTATTTTTATTTTAGGTAGTTTGCATTCACGTGGAACGGATCAAAATGAAAATAAATTTGTATTCACGTGGAACGGAGGGAGTATCTATAGTATAAATTAAACCCCTCCGTGAACAGTTCCGGAGGGGTTTTTTCCTATTTTGCCCTCACTATTTAGTCTGTTTCCTATTTTGCCCTTAATTTGTGTTAAGATTTTGGATTTGGGCTAAGACTTTGAGTTTGGGCTAAGAGTGGGCTTTAGGAGGATTTACTTAAATTAATTAAGTAATTGATTTTTTTATATTTTTTTTTAAATTAAAAAAAAAAATTTGAAAAAAAAAAAAAAACACACCCGTGTCCTTGGACACGGGCATATGTACTACTCCCTCCGTCCCAGACCATGGGTATATGGGGTGGATTTCACGCTTCTTAAGAAATTTTTTAAAAAATGAATAAAAGTTAAATGTGGAATATAGAATAGTAGTTAAATGTGTGGTATGGAATAGGAGAGAGAATGTAAAAGTTAAATATGTGGTAGGGAATAGGAGAGAGAATGTAAAAGTTAAAAATATTTAATAGGAGAGAGAATGAGTGTGAAGAATAGTAGTTAAATGTGTGGTAGGGAATAGGAGAGAGAATGTAAAAGGAAATAATGAATGGTTTTTTTTGTAAATATATGGAGATGATAAGCAAGATAAATATATTCAAAAACTCGCCATTTACTGGAAATTTAACCCTGGCCCTGAACTGACCAAAAAGCGAAATCTAACCCTATTCTATTTATGGCGAGTAGTATATTAAAAATCAAGGAAGAAGCTTAAGGACGCGTCACGTGCTTAAGGACGCGTCACGTGGACAAATTTTGATAGAATCTTTCATTTTGTGAAACCACCTCCGCGCTGGCTCATTGAATAGGTGACTTTTTATTTTGCTGCTTTTAGCTAATAATAATAAATTATAACATTAGTCTATATAATACTCCCTTCGTTTCACGTGAATGCAAATTTATTTCTATTTTGGTCCGTTTCACATAAATGCAAATTTTTCAAAATGGAAATAAATATTTCACTTTTACGCTCACAACATTCTCTCTCCTCACTATTCCTCCCACTCATTCTCTCTCCTATTTAATTTTTCATACTCACAACATTTATTTTTTTCTCTTTCTTACATCACTTTTCCTTAATTCCCACACTCAAAAAGTTGGTTTACATTCACGGGGAACGGAGGGAGTATATTAAAAGACAAACATTTAGAGTCTTCACATTAAGTCATGTCACTATTATGACATGACATTATGTAATTCTTCCATTGGTTAATAGATTAAGAAATTTATTAATTAGTAATTAATTATTATTAACTTTAAAGAATCATGATGTTTGCCAAATTTTTAGGCTTAATTTGTTGATGAATGATTTTAATTAGTAATTAATTATTATTTTCTTTAAAGAATTTACAAAAAATGAAATAACGGTCGGGGATATGAATTTCCAATCTCAATTTTCAGATTTCATTTTAAAATTACAAGTTTATTTTTAAATTATGACCTTATTAATTTATTTCCATATATTCTAGCTAATTCTAAGGTAATGATGTTTGTTGATTTTTTTTCCGAAATTTTAGGCTTAATTTGTTGATAAATGATTTTAATTAGTAATTAATTATTATTAAGTTTAAAAAATTTACAAAAATTGAATTTTAGTCGGATATGAATTTCAAATTTTAATTTTTTTTCTCTTCTTTATTTAGGATTTTAATTAGTAATTAATTATTATTAACTTTAAAAAAAAACATGATGTTTGCCGAATTTTTAGACTTAATTTGTTGATGAATGATTTTAATTAGTAATTAATTATTATTTACTTTTAAAAATTTACAAAAATTGAATTAACGGTCGGATATGAATTTCCAATTTCAATTTTTAGATTTCATTTTAAAATTGCAAGTTTATTTTTAAATTATGATCTTATTAATTTATTTCCATATATTCTAGCTAATTCTAAGGTAATGATGATTGCCGAATTTTTGCCGAAATTTTAGGCTTAATTTGTTGATCAATGATTTTAATTAGTAATTAATTATTATTAAGTTTAAAAAATTTACAAAAATTGAATTTTAGTCGGATATGAATTTCAAATTTTAATTTTTTTCTCTCTTCTTTATTTCGGATTTTAATTAATTAGTAATTAATTATTATTAACTTTAAAAAATCATGATGTTTGCCGAATTTTTAGGCTTAATTTGTTGATGAATGATTTTAATTATTATTTACTTTAAAAAATTTACAAAATCAATTCAAATCTCAAATTTGTTTATTTGATTGGCTTGATAGGAAATCTATTATAATAAAAATAGATTTTTGTGACCAAATATGTTTGGCCATTCCAACACATATTAGGTTAAATGCAGTTAGTCTGAATGTAGTAATATAATTTTTTGTGTGTACAGAATACTTTCTCTGTCCCAAAATGATTGTCTCACTTTTTTATTGTTGGATATAAACTTAACATATTGTTTTCGTTTATTTAAATGAAATTACAGATTATAGCAATAAGTATTAATAAGCCTTAATATGTCCGTCGAATATCGACGGATTACTCACTAGTTACTATAGAAGTTAACTTTTAATAGTTAACTCTATATTATACTATACAATTTACTTTATATTTCTAGCTAGAAATAGTGAAGAAGATATCAAATTATGTATAAGAGTGTCTTCTAATAGCTAGAATACGACTATACTCCCTCCGTCTCACAATTATGTAGAATTTTTGGTCCGGCACGGAGATTAAGGTAAAAAGTGATAAAAGTAACGTGTTGTGAGTGTAAAAGTAAAATAGGAGAGAGAATGAGTGGAGAGAATAGTAAATTTAAAAAGTGTTGTGAGTAGAGAGAAGTGGGTCCCATTTCCATTTTGGGAAATTATTGATTATTGTGGGACGCCCAAAAGAGAAATTTTTCGGTATTATTGTGGGACGGAGGGAGTATATACTATTAGATGACAACTTTGGTAACTCAAAAGTCATAAATACATTCAATGTTTTCTTATAACAATAAATAGTTATCAAATAATAATGTGAAAACTAAATACAAGTTTAATGATGAATGAAGATATTCAAAGGTTGGTATTAGTAAGAAGAGTTAAAAAAATTAAATATAAAGATAATTAAACTGATAAAATTACAAAAAAAATATATGAGAGATTAATCATGTTCATAAAATTTTAAAAGTTGTTGTTGATAATATTATTAATGGTGAATCAATAGGATTTTTAGAATTTCATGAACATAATTAAATTATCATATATTTGTGGTTAAAGTTCAACAAAAAAATTAAATGGGACAAACATTTTGGGACGGAGGGAGTATTTATATACATTCAATCTTCGAATTTTTTCTCAAATAATACATTTTTAAAATTTTATTTACCAAAGTGACTTACTGTTCAAACTTTTTCCCAAAATGTCTCATTTTTTGAAAACTCGCTACACCGTGTAGCGAGTTTATAATTTTTCAATTAAAATCGCTACACGGTGTAGCGATTTTAAATTTGCTAAATTTTATTTAATATTTATGCTTTAAAAAAAAAACTAAATTTGAAAATCGCTACAGGGTGTAGCGATTTCAACCCCGTAGCAATTCCAATTTTAAACCAAGCAAACAAAGTCCACCGTGTTGTGTTGTATGTACATACTATAGTAGTACTAATAATAAGTACTTCCTCCGGTCCACTTTAAATTACAAAATAATAATATAAAAATTATGTATTAATAAAAAAAATTAAATAAAAATATTATTTTTTTTATCTCAAATAAATATTTTAAAAAATGTACTTCTATAAAAAAAATTCATTTCAAAAATAAATATTACTTTCGACACAAAATAAATAACCAAAAAATAATACTACATTTTTTATTCCAAAAAAATGAGCATTACTTCCTTCATCTCAATGAATATTTTAAAAATTAATACTACTTCATTCGCCTCTAAAATTAATGTTTGTAATGTTAGTGTTTTCGTCTCAAAATATAATATTAATTTTTGAGGCAAATGAAGAGTATTATTTTATAAAATATTCATTGAGAAGAAGGAAGTAATGCTCATTTTTTTTTGAATAAAAAATGTAGTATTATTTTTTGGTTATTCATTTTGAGTCGAAAATAATATTTATTTTTGAAATGAATTTTTTTTTATAGAAGTACATTTTTTAAAATATTTATTTGAGATAAAAAAAATATTTTTATTTAATTTTTTTTATTAATACATAATTTTTATATTATTATTTTGTAATTTAAAGTGGGCCGAAGAAAGTTCTTATTATTAGTACTACTATAGCACGTACATACAACACAACACGGTGGACTTTGTTTGCTTGGTTTAAATTTGAAATTGCTACAGGGTTGAAATCGCTACACCCTGTAGCGATTTCAAATTTAGTTTTTTTTTTTAAAGCATAAATATTAAATAAAATTTAGCAAATTTAAAATCGCTACACCGTGTAGCGATTTTAATTTAAAAATTATAAACTCGCTACACGGTGTAGCGAGTTTTCAAAAAATGGGACATTTTGGGAAAAAGTTTGAACAGTAAGTCACTTTGGTAAATAAAATTTTAAAAATGTATTATTTGAGAAAAAATTCTTCAATCTTCCTTTATTATTCTCCTAATTCAATTAATTTCATTTGCTATCACCAACTAATTTATATTTATTATATTTTTAAGTGTTAATCTAAAAAATTATTATATTCCATTCCATCGATAATTACGTTAGTTGATCCATTATTTAGATCAAACTTTCAGGTTTAATTTTTTGTCTGTGCAGTGTATTTCTCTTAATTTGTTACATATATTCGCCTTTAAAGTTGTTTGAATAATTAAATGGGATTATGTTTATGGACGGGGAATAATTAATTTTTTTATTGCATTCTTTATATTATTTCAATTATTTGGCTTATCTTTTTTTTCTTTTTCTTTTTTCATTAAATTCTTTAAAACCTAATATTTTATATGGCTCATATTTATTTTATATTTCATACTTTTATAAAACTATCAAAAATATATATATAAATAAAGAAAAATAAAATATCATCTATAGTATAAATCACACCATGGGTGAACAGTACCAAATGTCAAATTTTCCATTTTGCCCTCACTAAGTTGTCCCTTTCCCATTTTGCCCTTTAAATTTTTTTTTTTTAAATAAAAAAAAAACACGTGTCCTCGAACACGGGCTTTTACTAGTATATATATATGAAGGATATAAAAATGTAAGTCTAATATACATATTTTATTATCTTTCATTAATATTTATTTTTCTCATTTAAATATTTTCACCTAATATACATCTTAATCTATTGTTATATTTACTAATAATGAAATGTTATTTCTCATTTTTATAATACTAGTAAAAGCCCGTGTACGTTTTTTTTTTTTTTTTAATTTAAAAAAAAAAACTTTTTAAGGGCAAAATGAGAAAGGGACAATTAGTGAGGGCAAAATGAAAAATTCGACACTTGAAACTATTCATTGTACTGTAACAAAGGAGGGGTGTCATTTATACTATAGAGTACATCTTAATCTATTGTTATATTTACTGGGGGGTTTCAAATTTAATGGTTTTTATAATTTGTTAGAGAAGTTTGAAAATCATTAATAATGTAAATTATTGTATTTCATTTCAATATTCCTATATATGCTGTCAATTTTAATACTTTTACGGCGTTGAAGCATTCATTTTTAGATTTTTACCAAATATTCATATTGATTGTATTACAAAATAAAAATGGTCTTAGAATAGCCAAAAAAATAATTTATTTTAAATCATTTATAAATTTTATTATATCCCTCCGATAAAAAATAATTTACTTTAATTTCATTTCTCGGTCATTAAAATTGAGCAATTGTGTAAAACTAAGAATCCTTTTTCTCGCTTGTGACCAACCGTGATAGATTATTTTTTTTCATAAACAATGAATAATCAATTAGAAATCTCGTTTCTCACTTGTGAACAATCGAAATACTCCCTCCGTCCCAAAATGTTTGTTCCATTTGACTTTTTTGTTGAACTTTGAACATAAATTTACGAGAGATTAATCATGTTCATGAAATTCTAAAAGTTGTTGTTGATAATATTATTAATGGTGAGTCAATAGAAATTTTTAGAATTTCATGAACATAATTAAATTGTCATATATTTGTGGTCAAAGTTCAAAAAAAATGTCAAATGGGACAAACATTTTGGGACGGAGGGAGTATATATTATCTAAAATTATAAAAATATAAAAGTGTAAAAAATTAGAAACCCATTTCTCAACTATTTAAAAAAGGGAAATCCCATTTCTCAGATGCTTACAAAAAATAAAAAAAATAAGGAAACTTCATTTCTCACTAGTTTAAAGCTAAAAAAATCTTTACTATTTTGCTCAAAAAATTTCAAAATTGAGAAATAGCATAGTCATTAATTAAGACGATTTCTTGGGTAAATTAAGTCAATCAAAGATAAATTAAGACTAATAAATGGTTGGCTATGTGCAAATGCTAGTACAAGGGCACAATTACTTATTACCTCCGACCACTATTATTATAAGCAAAAAAAAATAAGATTTTTTTGGCTTTAAATAAAAGCAATTTATCATATTCAATGTAAAACTAATTGAATTCAACTGTATTTAATATTTTTTTATCAAACATATCTTTAATTATTTATTTTTAAAGAAAATTAGACAAGTGTACATTTATTATACATAATTTTCAATATGTTTTTATTATAAAATCAAGATAACTAAACCAATTTAACTATTTTTTAAATATATACTCCCTCCGTCCCATTTGAAGCTTCACCTTTTGTCAAAATGGGTGTCCCGTTAAAAGCTTCACCTTTTTTAAAATGACAAAGAATCTTTACTGTTCCACTCACTAATTCTCTTTTCTATTTCACTTTTATACTCACAACACTTTTTAAATTTACTATTCCCTCCACTCATTCTCTCTCCTATTTTACTTTTATACTCACAACACTTTTTCCACTATCCTTTTTTTCTTAATTTGCACGTCATGCTCAAAGAGCAAGTCTCCCATGAGAACAAGGGGATCCGTCTCATGCATGAGACGGGTCGACCCATGACCCATGGGCATAACCGCCCAAACCAATCATTCCTAGTCCACGCCAAAATCCATTCCAGCCAAGCAATTTGAGGCCTTTTTTGTATTTTTAATTGGTCTTTATTTATTTTCTAGGTCTTTTTCAGTTACAGCCGTGTGTCTCTTTGGTATGGCAGCCTCTCATATTTTTTTTAGGCCCAATTTTTTATTTTTATTTTTTTTTTTTTTTGTTTTGCTTTTTGCTTTTTTTTTTAGTTTTTATATTATTTTTTTTAGTTTTTATATTATTTTTTTCGGCTTTTCAGTGGTTTAGAAAAAGTATTACATTATTTTTTCGGCTTTTCAGTGGTTTAGAAAAAGTAATAGTTACCATCTCTTAATGTAATGACTGAATGTATTATTACTTTAAGTCATTGATAATGTAATACTTAAAAAAAATAACACTATTACTTCACAAAGTGTAGTACTATTATTTATAGCAATACCAACTATTACTTAAACAAATGAGAAGTATTACTCAAAATGAAAACAGTTCCTAAAACTATTATTAGTAAAAAAAAAAAATAACACTATTACTTCACAAAATGTAGTACTATTACTTATAGCAATACCAACTATTACTTAAACAAATGAGAAGTATTACTCAAAATGAAAACAGTTCCTAAAACTATTATTAGTTAAAAAAAAATAATACTATTACTTCACAAAGTGTAGTACTATTACTTATAGCAATACCAATTATTACTTAAACAAATGAGAAGTATTACTCAAAATGAAAACAGTTCCTTCCCTCATCTCTCACACACAGATCTCATCTCTCTCTCTCTCCTCTCTCTCTCTATACGCAGGAACCGGAAGACCAAGCTCCTCACCAAATTCCTCTCCCTGCGACCTCGCTCAAACCAAAATCGTCGACCTTCTTCTTCCCAATTACCGTCTTCCCCAAGTTCCTTCCCTCTACCTTAATCCCCTTCTTCTCCGACCTTCCCTACCAAAAAACCTCACCCAATTCCCCCTCAATCGGTGCCAATTCCCTCTCCTCTCCCAACCACGATGGCAACCTAATCCCTCTCAACCTTCACCGATCTAACTTCTCTCAATCGCGCCTCAACCAAGCCGACGCCGTCCCCTGTCCAAAACCTATTCACCGGCAACCTCGCCATCAATCTCCGGCCAAATCAACACCAGACCTCCCTATACCCAAACGGCAACAACCTTACTCCTCAACAACAACCACCACATCACCTAGAAATAGGTTTTGGACAGTGGGGTCTCGTCGTTCGGTTTGAAGAGAGGGAGCTCGGCTTGTTGTTCGATCAAGGGGAATCGCGCGGTTTTGGTTTGGGTGAGGTCGCCGGTTGATTGGGGGTGTGAGAGAGAGGTTTAATGGTGGGTTTGGCCGGAGATTGGTGAGGAAGAAGACGGTTGAGGGGCGGGCTCTGGTAATTCCGGATAGAGAGAGAGGAGTGAGAAGCTGTGGTTTAGAGAGAGAGAGAGGCTGAGAGTGGTGCGTGAACTGTGTGTGTGGATTGGATTTTCTGAAGTTCTTCTACGTCAACGTGGTTGGATCTGGTTCAATGGGTTGGATCATGGGTTAAAAATGGCCCGTCTCATTCATGAGACGGGTATTCATGTTCTTACATGAGTTTTTGTCATGCTCAAAAGGGTGAAGGTTTAAATGGGACGGAGAGAGTATATATAAAAATATGTATATTTTTTTATACTCCCTCCGTCCCAATAAGTTTCACTAATTTTTTAAAAAGGCGTTCCGTTAGAAGCTTCACCTTCCCTAAAATGACAAAAAATCTTTAACATTCCACCTACTCATTCTCTCTCCTATTTTACTATTAGGTTCCGTTTGTTTAGCGTAAAACATTTTTCGGAAAATGATTTCCAGTAAAATATTTTCCGGAAAATGAAAATGTTTTCCGAAAAATAAGATAAAAATGAAGTTTTTTTCATTTTTTTAGTGCGAAACAAACACCGGAAAATGAAAAAAATATTTTTCGAAAAACATTTTCTCTCAAACAAACGGAGCCTTACACTCATAATATTTTTCAAATTTACTATTTCCTCCACTCATTCTCTTTCCTATTTTACTATTACACTAACAATATTTTTTCCACCTTTAATTTACGTGTCAAGCCAAAATGACGAATCTATTATCGGGACTGATGGAGTATATAATTAGGGCAAGAAGGAGGAGTATATGAGTCATATGACATCCAAATTGGGAAAGCAATGATTGGAAAAGAATGAGCAATCATTAATGCTTTGCGTGTTCCAATTTTCAAACCAATCGTTATTAATATAAAGACCAAAAAACCCTCTGCCTAGGCCTCGGTCTCGGTCCTCCCTAAATTATTGCACCAAATATGTTTGAAGCAATACTTTGCTGTTATGTTACAAGTTGTCATCTACTTAACTTATACTTTTTTTTTTAGCAAAATAAAATTTAATTTCTTTCAAAACAAACATCAAGATTGCTCAGCACAAGATTTGGAGTCTTATCTCAAATAATACAATTATTATACAGATTGAAACTGAGTTTTGATTAAAGTTTAGAATTGATTCTGTGTTCGAAAAAATTCAATTTGAATCTGAATTTAAAAATAAATTGAAACTGAGTTTTGATTAGAGTTTAGAATTGGGGATTTATTTTATGTTGGATTCTGATTTTTGAATATGAGTTTTGTTTGAAATTTGAATTTTGAATCTAGGTTTTCTTTTGATTTTTGGAACGGTGGTGATTATGATGATGGTAGGTTGTGGTGATGAAGTTGGACTAGTGGTGGGATGGTGGTGATGATGTTGGCGGCAGTGAGGTGGTTGCGACAGTCAAGATGGTGTGGGGATGATATTGTTGGTGAATAAATTTTTATTTATATTGAAGAAGGATAATGTTCAACTTTTCGAAACATAGAACGATAATTTTCTTAAATAATTTAAAACATTCTGTTTTCATGAAAATTAAATGCTTGCTTAAACAAAAAGGAAAAAAAAGTAAATGCAACAATATTTTTAATTATATTTTATAAAGTACTTACGTTTTTTGCATCTTAATTAGTATTTTTTTTAGGTTTAGAAATTTGACATTTTAAATTTATTACTTTATCCCCTTTACGGTTATTATAATAAAATATCATTTATTTTTATATATAAGGATATTAATATTTTCTATTTTGGCTATTAATTTTTATTCAATTTGCATTAGTACAATAATGAAAAAGTTCTTGTTCAAAAAACATTATCGTACTTTAGACATTTGGATGAAAATGAGTACGAATCTAAAGTAATGGTTAAAACCGTTAAAATAAATGAGAATGGTTAAAACTGAAGTTTAAACAAAGTATGAGAATTAAAAATTTCGATTGGCCTACTATTATTCAATACTTAATGACATAATAAAACGTGTAATTCTTGATTTATGACTTTCAAAGTAATAATAGTTGGAATAAATAATTGAAATATCAAAATTAGTCACTGGTATATTGATATAATTCGGTTTCATATTAACAAAATAATAGACCCGAATCAAGAAAGGTTAATTGCAATTTAGGGCCTGAAGTTTTGTATGAGGCCCCCAAAAGGGGCCTGACTTTTTTTTTTTAGCGATTTAGGGCATATACTTACAATTTCTTATCAAATAAGGCACTACAAGGAAAACCGGATTTAGAGACGGAAATTTAGAGACGGACGGAATCCGTAGCTAATTTGGCGACAGATTAGAGACAGAACCAAAAATCAGAGACGGATTCGGATTCCGTCTCTAAATTAGAGACGGATTCAGATTCCGTCTCTAATTCAGAGACGGAATATGAATCCGTCTCTAATTCAGAGACGGAATCCGAATCCGTCTCTAATTTAGAGACGGAATCTGATTCCGTCTCTAATTTAGAGACGAATTCAGATTCCGTCTCTAAATTTTAGAGACGGGTTTTGAATCCGTCTCTAAATTAGAGACAGATTAAGAATCCGTCTCTAAATTAGAGACAGATTCAGAACCCGTCTCTAAATTAGAGACCGATTCAGAATCCGTCTCTAAACTTTAGAGACAGATTTTAACCCGTCTCTAATTTAGAGACAGATTTTTGAATCCGTCTCTAATTTAGTGACAGATTCAACATTTGTCTCTAAAATTTAGAGACAGATTTAGTATCCGTCTCTAAATTTGACTTTTCTTCTATATACTTTCATTTGTTTAGTTTTTTTCTATCTTTTTTTATATAACTTTTTCTAAAAAAAAACCACTAATTAACAAAGGCTAAAATATTGTTTTCTAGTCAATGAAAATTTAAAAAAAAAATAAAATAATTATAGGGTAGTCCGTCCCTCTTTTGACTTTTCTTCTATATACTTTCATTTGTTTAGTTTTTTTCTATCTTTTTTTCTATAACTTTTTCTAAAAAAAACCACTGATTAACAAACGCTAAAATATTGTTTTCTAGTCAATAAAAATTTAAAAAAAAGTAAAAAATAAATATAGGGTAGTCCGTCCCTCTTTTGACTTTTCTTCTATATACTTTAATTTGTTTAGTTTTTTTCTATCTTTTTTTCTATAACTTTTTCTAAAAAAAAAATCACTGATTAACAAAGGCTAAAAAATTATTTTCTAGTCAATAAAAAATTTTTAAAAAAATAAAAAATAAATATAGGGTAGTCCGTCCCTCTTTTGACTTTTCTTCTATATACTTTCATTTGTTTAGTTTTTTTCTATCTTTTTTTCTATAACTTTTTCTAAAAAAAACTACTGATTAACAAAGGCTAAAATATTGTTTTCTAGTCAATAAAAATTTTTAAAAAAAAAATAAAAAATAAATATAGGGTAGTCCGTCCCTCTTTTGACTTTTCTTCTATATACTTTCATTTGTTTAGTTTTTTTCTATCTTTTTTCCTATAACTTTTTCTAAAAAAAACCACTGATTAACAAACGCTAAAATATTGTTTTCTAGTCAATAAAATTTTTTTAAAAAATAAAAAATAAATATAGGGTAGTCCGTCCCTCTTTTGACTTTTCTTCTATATACTTTCATTTGTTTAGTTTTTTCTATCTTTTTCTATAACTTTTTCTAAAAAAAAATACTGATTAACAAAGGCTAAAATATTGTTTTCTAGTCAATAAAAATTTTTTAAAAATAAAAAATAAATATAGGGTAGTCCGTACCTCTTTTGACTTTTCTTCTATATACTTTCATTTGTTTAGTTTTTTCTATCTTTTTTTCTATAACTTTTTCTAAAAAAACCACTGATTAACAAACGCTAAAATATTGTTTTCTAGTCAATAAATTTTAAAAAATAAATAAATATAGGGTAGTCCGTCCCTCTTTTGACTTTTCTTCTATATACTTTCATTTGTTTAGTTTTTTTCTATCTTTTTTTCTATAACTTTTTCTAAAAAAAACCACTGATTAACAAAGGCTAAAATATTGTTTTCTAGTCAATAAAAATTTTTTAAAAAAAAAAAAAATAAATATAGGGTAGTCCGTCCCTCTTTTGACTTTTCTTCTATATACTTTCATTTGTTTAGTTTTTTCTATCTTTTTTCTATAACTTTTTCTAAAAAAACTACTGATTAACAAAGGCTAAAATATTGTTTTCTAGTCAATAAAAATTTTTAAAAAAATAAAAAATAAATATAGGGTAGTCCGTCCCTCTTTTGACTTTTCTTCTATATACTTTCATTTGTTTAGTTTTTTTCTATCTTTTTTCTATAACTTTTTCTAAAAAAAACCACTGATTAACAAAGGCTAAAATATTGTTTTCTAGTCAATAAAATTTTTTTAAAAAAATTAAAAATAAATATAGGGTAGTCCGTCCCTCTTTTGACTTTTCTTCTATATACTTTCATTTGTTTAGTTTTTTTCTATCTTTTTTTCTATAACTTTTTCTAAAAAAAACTACTGATTAACAAAGGCTAAAATATTGTTTTCTAGTCAATAAAAATTTTTAAAAAAAATAAAAAATAAATATAGGGTAGTCCGTCCCTCTTTTGACTTTTCTTCTATATACTTTCATTTGTTTAGTTTTTTCTATCTTTTTTCTATAACTTTTTCTAAAAAAAACCACTGATTAACAAATGCTAAAATATTGTTTTCTAGTCAATAAAATTATTTTTAAAAAATAAAAAATAAATATAGGGTAGTCCGTCCCTCTTTTGACTTTTCTTCTATATACTTTCATTTGTTTAGTTTTTTTCTATCTTTTTTTCTATAACTTTTTCTAAAAAAAACCACTGATTAACAAATGCTAAAATATTGTTTTCTAGTCAATAAAAATTTAAAAAAAATAAAAAATAAATATAGGGTAGTCCGTCCCTCTTTTGACTTTTCTTCTATATACCTTCATTTGTTTAGTTTTTTTCTATCTTTTTTTCTATAACTTTTTCTAAAAAAAAATACTGATTAACAAAGGCTAAAATATTATTTTCTAGTCAATAAAATTTTTTTAAAAAAATAAAAAATAAATATAGGGTAGTCCGTCCCTCTTTTGACTTTTCTTCTATATACTTTCATTTGTTTAGTTTTTTTCTATCTTTTTTTCTATAACTTTTTCTAAAAAAAACCATTGATTAACAAACGCTAAAATATTGTTTTCTAGTCAATAAAATTTTTTTAAAAATAAAAAATAAATATAGGGTAGTCCGTCCCTCTTTTGACTTTTCTTCTATATACTTTCATTTGTTTAGTTTTTTTCTATCTTTTTTTCTATAACTTTTTCTAAAAAAAACCACTGATTAACAAACGCTAAAATATTGTTTTCTAGTCAATAAATTTTTTTTAAAAAAATAAAAAATAAATATAGGGTAGTCCGTCCCTCTTTTGACTTTTCTTCTATATACTTTCATTTGTTTAGTTTTTTTCTATCTTTTTTTCTATAACTTTTTCTAAAAAAAAATACTGATTAACAAAGGCTAAAATATTGTTTTCTAGTCAATAAAAAATTTAAAAAAAAATAAAGAATAAATATAGGGTAGTCCGTCCCTCTTTTGACTTTTCTTCTATATACTTTCATTTGTTTAGTTTTTTTCTATCTTTTTTTCTATAACTTTTTCTAAAAAAAACCACTAATTAACAAACGCTAAAATATTGTTTTCTAGTCAATAAAATTTTTTTAAAAAAATAAAAAATAAATATAGGGTAGTCCGTCCCTCTTTTGACTTTTCTTCTATATACTTTCATTTGTTTAGTTTTTTTCTATCTTTTTTTCTATAACTTTTTCTAAAAAAAACCACTGATTAACAAACGCTAAAATATTGTTTTCTAGTCAATAAAAATTTAAAAAATAAAAAATAAATATAGGGTAGTCCGTCCCTCTTTTGACTTTTCTTCTATATACCTTCATTTGTTTAGTTTTTTCTATCTTTTTTCTATAACTTTTTCTAAAAAAAATACTGATTAACAAAGGCTAAAATATTGTTTTCTAGTCAATAAAAATTTTTAAAAATAAAAATAAATATAGGGTAGTCCGTCCCTCTTTTGACTTTTCTTCTATATACTTTCATTTGTTTAGTTTTTTTCTATCTTTTTTCTATAACTTTTTCTAAAAAAACCACTGATTAACAAACGCTAAAATATTGTTTTCTAGTCAATAAAATTTTTTAAAAAATAAAAATAAATATAGGGTAGTCCGTCCCTCTTTTGACTTTTCTTCTATATACTTTCGTTTGTTTAGTTTTTTTCTATCTTTTTCTATAACTTTTTCTAAAAAAAACCACTGATTAACAAACGCTAAAATATTGTTTTCTAGTCAATAAAATTTTTTAAAAAATAAAAATAAATATAGGGTAGTCCGTCCCTCTTTTGACTTTTCTTCTATATACTTTCATTTGTTTAGTTTTTTTCTATCTTTTTTCTATAACTTTTTCTAAAAAAAAAATACTGATTAACAAAGGCTAAAATATTGTTTTCTAGTCAATAAAAATTTTTTAAAAATAAAAAATAAATATAGGGTAGTCCGTCCCTCTTTTGACTTTTCTTCTATATACTTTCATTTGTTTAGTTTTTTCTATCTTTTTTCTATAACTTTTTCTAAAAAACCACTGATTAACAAACGCTAAAATATTGTTTTCTAGTCAATAAAAATTTAAAAAAAAAATAAAAAATAAATATAGGGTAGTCCGTCCCTCTTTTGACTTTTTCTTCTATATACCTTCATTTGTTTAGTTTTTTTCTATCTTTTTTTCTATAACTTTTTCTAAAAAAAATCACTGATTAACAAAGGCTAAAATATTGTTTTCTAGTCAATAATTTTTTTTTTAAAAAAACAAAAAATAAATATAGGGTAGTCCGTCCCTCTTTTGACTTTTCTTCTATATACTTTCATTTGTTTAGTTTTTTTCTATCTTTTTTCTATAACTTTTTCTAAAAAACCACTGATTAACAAAGGCTAAAATATTATTTTCTAGTCAATAAAAATTTTTTAAAAAAATAAAAAATAAATATAGGGTAGTCCGTCCCTCTTTTGACTTTTCTTCTATATACTTTCATTTGTTTAGTTTTTTTCTATCTTTTTTTCTATAACTTTTTCTAAAAAAAAACCACTGATTAACAAACGCTAAAATATTGTTTTCTAGTCAATAAATTTTTTAAAAAAATAAATATAGGGTAGTCAGTCCCTCTTTTGACTTTTCTTCTATATACTTTCATTTGTTTAGTTTTTTTCTATTTTTTTTTCTATAACTTTTTCTAAAAAAAACCACTGATTAACAAACGCTAAAATATTGTTTTCTAGTCAATAAAATTTTTTTTAAAAATTAAAAAATAAATATAGGGTAGTCCGTCCCTCTTTTGACTTTTCTTCTATATACTTTCATTTGTTTAGTTTTTTTCTATCTTTTTTTCTATAACTTTTTCTAAAAAAAACCACTGATTAACAAAGGCTAAAATATTGTTTTCTAGTCAATAAAAATTTTTAAAAAAAATAAAAAATAAATATAGGGTAGTCCGTCCCTCTTTTGACTTTTCTTCTATATACTTTCATTTGTTTAGTTTTTTTCTATCTTTTTTTCTATAACTTTTTCTAAAAAAAACCACTGATTAACAAACGCTAAAATATTGTTTTCTAGTCAATAAAATTTTTTTTTAAAAATAAAAAATAAATATAGGGTTTAGGGTATAGGGTTTAGGGTTTAGGGTATAGTGTATAGGGTATAGGATTTAGGGTTTAGGGTATAGGGTTTAGAGTTTAGGGGTTAGGGGTTAGGGTTTAGGGTTTAGGGGTTAGGGTATAGGGTTTAGGGTTTAGGGGTTAGGGTTTAGGGTATAGGGCATAGGGTTTAGGGTATAGGGTTTAGGGTTTAGGGGTTATGGTTTAGGGTTTAGAGGTTAGGGGTTAGGGTTTAGGGTTTAGGGTTTAGGGTATAGGGTTTAGGGGTTAGGGTTTAGGGTTTAGGGGTTAGGGTTTAGGGTATAGGGTTTAGGGTATAGGGTTTAGGGTTTACGGGTTATGGTTTAGGGTTTAGGGGTTAGGGGTTAGGGTTTAGGGTATAGGATTTAGGGGTTAGGGTTTAGGGTTTAGGGGTTAGGGGTTAGGGTTTAGGGTTTAGGGGTTAGGGTATAGGGTATAGGGTTTAAGGTATAGGGTTTAGGGTTCAAGGTATAGGGTTTGGGGTTTAAACCCTAAATCCTATACCCTATACCCTAAATCCTAAATCCTATACCCTATACCCTAAACCCTAAACCCTAACCCCTATACCCTAAACCTTATACCCTATACCCTAAACCCTAAACCCTATACCCTAACCCTTATACATTATACCCTATACCCTAACCCTTATACATTATATCCTAAATCCTAAATCCTAAACCCTATACCCTAAACCCTATACCTTATACCCTATACCCTATACCCTATACCCTAAACCCTATACCCTATACCCCAAATCCTAAACCCTATACCCTAAACCCTATACCCTAACCCCTAAACCCTAAACCCTAAACCCTAAACCTTATACCCTATACCCTAAACCCTATATCCTAAACCCTATACCCTATACCCTAAACCATATACCCTAAACCCTATACCCTAACCCCTAAAACCCTAAACCCTAAACCCTATACTCTAACCTCTAACCCCTAAACCCCCAGGTACCGTCCTGGTTCTTTAAAAAAAAAAAAACCCTAAATCCTATACCCTATACCCTAACCCTTATACATTATACCTTATACCCTAACCCCTAAATCCTAAACCCTAAACCCTAAACCCTATACCCTAAACCCTAAACCCTATACCCTAACCCCTAAACCCTAAATCCTATACCCTATACCCTAACCCTTATACATTATACCCTATACCCTAACTCCTAAACCCTAAACCCTAAATCCTATACCCTATACCCTAAATCCTATACCCTATACCCTAAATCCTAAACTCTAAACCCTAAACCCTATACCCTTATACATTATTAAATTATTATTAATAAATTTAAAATAATTAAATTAATGAGTATTATTATTAATTAATAACATTATTATTTTTGATATTATGTGTTATTACTAGATATTATTAATATTATTATTAATTATTCAATAATAATTACTAATATATTCAATTATATAATTGAATAATTAACAATAACATCATTATTAGTCTTATTATTAAGTATTATTACTAATTACTATTTTCTTTAAAGATAAAATTATTGTTATTGTTAATAAGTATTTTTTTATAATTTATTAATATCAATTATTACTTAGGTATATTAATATTTCTTAGATGTTTAAATTATTAAATTATTATTAGTAAATTTAAAATAATTAGATTAATGAATATTATTATTAATTAATAACATTATTATTTTTTATGTTATGCATTATTACTAGTTATTATTAATATTATTATTAATTATATAATAATATTATTATTAATTATATAATAATAATTATTAATATATTCAATTATATAATTGAATAATTAACAATAACATCATTATTAGTCTTATTATTAAGTATTATTACTAACTATATGATAATATTATTATTCTTGATATTAGGCATATTACTATAACTAAAATTTTGGGTAAATAAAATAAAAGCATGTAAATATTTTAGATAACTTTTTGTAAATTTCAGTAATAAAAAAATCTAAAATATTTTTTCCTATTCAATAAAAAATAATAAAAATTTCTAGTTATTATTAATACTATTATTAATATTATTACTGATTATATAATTAATATTAATATTTATTAATTAATTAATTTTATAATTTATAATTTATTAATAAATATTATTAATAATAAATATTGTTATTTTTAATGTTAGGAATAAATATTTTAGTTAGTGTATAATATAGTGTGAAATAAATATAAGTATGTGATGTAGGATTGTTTGATTGGATTTTAAAATTTCACGGGGATTAAGAGCCAAGGAAGATCCGACCCTTCATCACCTTCAATCCAAAGGCCCAAAATGTTTTAAACAAACCCACTTACTCCCTCCCTCTCCCTATTTCTCTCCTCATTTCTCTCTCTCTCTTCATTCAAAAAACGCAAAACCTCTGCAAATGGCCGGCACCCTTTCTCTCTCTCTCACCGTCTCAGCCTCCTCCGTCTCCCTCACCGTCTCTTCAGCCTCCTCCGTTGTCCTCCGGCGCCACCACAGCCACGGTCATCTTCGCCCTCCGTCACTCTCTCTCTTTCTCCATTTCCTTCGCCCTCCGTCACTCACAATACGCCTCCCTCTCCCTCTCTATTTTTCGGCCGGCGACATTAATAATCCGAACAGAGCATTTGAAGCAAAGGAATTCCGGCGAGGGCTATGGCTGTTCAATCGTCAATGGTTGTAAACTCTCTCTCTTTCGCTCTCTCTTGATCTAAATCAAAACCCGGATCTGATTTCGTTTGGGTTTGCTTGAGATATATATACCCAGATTTTTGTGTTTTGATTTCGATTTGGAAACTCAGATTTTGGGTTTGGTTGGATTTTGATTTTGATTTTTTTGGTGATTTTGTAAAGATTCAAAATTTTGGAAACCGTAATTTGTATTTTTTCGTATTCGTTGGTTGATTGGTCGCCGGTGGTTGCTGGTGGTTATTGGTGGTGATTGGTGGTGATTGGTGGTGGAAGTTGTGAGGACTATTTGAGTATAAAATAAATTTAGGGACCGATTTGATAATAATAAAAGTTAAGGGACTGATATGAAAATAATAAAAGTTAAGGGACTGTTATAAAAATAATAAAAGTTAAGGGATCGATTTGAAAATAAAAAAAGGTAAGGGACTGATTTAATATATATTTAAAAATATATATTTATATATTTTAATATATATATATATTTATATATTTTAATATATATATATATATATATATATATATATATATATATATATATATATATATATATATATATATATAAATTTAAAATATATTAATATATATTTTTAAATATATATTTAATTTTTTTTTTAAAAAATATCAATTTAGCGACGGAAATATCCGTTGCTAAAATGGTTCGAAATTAAAATGACAAATTAAATAGAGACGGAAAATCTGTCGCTAATCCGTAGACGGTCATATCTGTAGCTAATTTAGAGACGGACATATCTGTCTCTAATTTAGAGACGGCCATATCTGTCTCTAAATTAGAGACGGACACATCCGTCTCTAAATTAGCTACAAAACAGCGACGCCCAATTTAGCGACGAACCTGCACCCACGGAATAGCTACGGAATAAATCCGTAGCTAAACACGATTTAGCTACGGAATCTTCATTTTAGCTACGGAATTTGCCGTAGCTAAATCCGTTTTTCCTCGTAGTGAGGGCTTATTGAACATCAACATATTTATAATCATTAACATCTACTAAAGAAACAATATTACCATGTAAACCATCAACAATCACACAATATATTCTTGAAATATTTGTAATATACTAATACCCACTTTCAGTAGTAGCGAAGTCAGAAATTCAATAGAAAGAGATCAAAACTGCAAAATTTACTACTTTTAATAGTAAAACTGTTATTTTTACAAACTTGACAAAGAAATAAAAATAACACAACTCCAAAATTAAGGAAATCAAATGACCCCCTTGACTCTTACCTACCTTCACCGTTGCCCGCTCCTATAATTTGGTTTGAATATCTAAAGACAAGGAATCTTTCATTCCGAATTAAAGAACAAGAAACTTTGAAATTTTCGAACGAATTCATGGAATGGTTAAGATGTCTGTCTCACTACACTTTATCTAAGAGTATATGGTCTCAATTAAAAGATCGATTCAAAGAGAGCAAAGAGATAAAGCTATTGAAATATTTGAAATCTTTCTTTAATTTTTGTTCTTTCTTTTTAGGCCTATGGCGATTGAAATAATCCCAGAGATGACGGTGAAAATGCAACTTGCTTAACTTGAGGTACCCCCGTATCCTATTTTTGTGTTACGATTAAAATAATAAATTTTTAATTTTTTTTTTCACTAAAATCAAATTTAATTTATCACTAAAATCAAAATAAGGCTGTTTTTCAAGGCAATAGAGTATTTAATGTAATTCCCGTTTTAAATGTGTTGTCACAAGTAAAAGTCAAATAATAAGTACAATTATTTTAAGAAAACTCCATTAATTAACCAATTAAATAGCTGTTTCCAAGAGAATAATATCCATCTAGCGTACCAACCAACTCCATAATTCATTACTTGGATATATTAGAGAGACATAATAACATCTGTCAATCCTCTGTGAAATGGCGTGTTAATTTGGAATATACTCCCCGTCCCAAAATAAATATCAGCCTTATAAATATTATAAGGAGCTTTTACCAAAAACTATCTCAAAATATGATATTAAAAAAAAAAAATTGTGATGATACAAAAAACTACTTTTCTTTTTTTTTTTATTTTTTTGTCTTTTCAGTTAAAATAACTGATAAATGTATTTATCAGTTTTCTAAAGAATATTTTGTGCTTGGTTTTTTGGTTAAAGAACTGATAAATCAGTTGTTTATTACTAATAAATGCATTTATCATTTATTTAACAGATAAAAGCAAAAAAAAAAATAGTTTTTTTTTTTGTAATATTTAAAGAGTATTTTGCAATACCCAACTTGTGTTTTTTTTTTTTTTTTTTTTTTTGTAATATCCATATTTCAAAAGTAGATTTCGAAAAATGCCTCATATTATAATTTTGAGCAATCTTGTCAATATGTTTAAGAAATGCGTTATGCAATACTTACTTATATGTCAGATTGTATCAAAGTTAAATTGCATTAACAAAATTATTTACTTAATATTTATTGTATAATAAAAAAATATACGTAACATTTGATATGGAATAGAGGAAGTATTTAATTAATCTAGCAATCATTCAATTGAAGTATTATTTATTTTTATAGCAATGATAATGATTTGTTGCGATTTAGCTGCCATTTCTAAAAAAAATACTTAGTTTTCAATTTGGTCTGAATTATTACCTAGTAAATTATTCTTTTTTTTAATTTTTTTTTTCACCAAAATTCATCATTTTTTTCCCTACAAATTGATATAAGTTTCATTTGATTTGGACACAAAAAAAAATACTTAGTTTTCAATTTGGGCTGAATTATTACCTAGTAAATTATTCTTTTTTTTAATTTTTTTTTTCACCAAAATTCATCATTTTTTTCCCCTACAAATTGATATAAGTTTCATTTGATTTGGACACAAAAAAAAAACACTCATTTCTCAATTATCCTTCTTCATTTTAGCATTTATTTTAAAAAAATAATTATATTTTTTTACCTATAAATTGATGCAATATTTTTTTAATTTAAGTGTGAAATATTTTTTTAATTATAAATAATAATAATTATTATTATTATTTTACTAATTATAAAAATAAAGAATATAAATGAAATAAAATAAAAGTAGTGGGGTATAGAATGATGAGTTGGAGGGAGTTGAAATTTAACTTAAGTTAGCCATTGGAGTGGGGGTAAATGAAATGGGTAGATGAAATATTAGGTGGATAAGAAAAAATATAAAAAGTGTTAGATGAAATGGGGGAGTGGGATGAAACCACTGTGGATTGTGGATTGTGGATACTGGATAGTCTAAGAAAACCCCATTAGATAGCTGTTCCCAAGAGAATAATATCCATCTACGTACCAACCAACTCCATAATTCATTACTTGGATATACTATTAGAGAGACATAATAACATTTGTCAATCCTCTGTGAAATGGCGTGTTAATTTGGAATATACTCCCCATCCCAAAATAAATATTAGCCTTATAAATATTATAGGGAGCTTTTACCAAAAACTATCTCAAAATATGATATTTAAAAAAATAAAAAAATTGTGATGATACGAAAAACTACTTTTTTTTTTGTCTTTTCAGTTAAAATAATTGATAAATGCATTTATCTGTTTTGTAAATAGTATTTTGTGCTTGGTTTTTTTTATTAAACAACTGATAAATGCATTTATCAGTTGTTTATAACCGATAAATGCATTTATCATTTATTTGACAGCTAAACGTAAAAAAAAAGTAATTTTTTGTAATATTTAAAGAGTATTTTGTAATATCCAACTTGTATTTTTTTTTGTAATATCCATATTTTAAAAGTAGATTTCGAAAAATGCCTCATATTATAATTTTGAGCAATTTTGTCAATATGCTTAAGAAACGTGTTCTGCAATACTTACTTATATGTCAGATTGTATCAAAGTTAAATTGCATTAACAAAATTATTTACTTAATATTTATTGTATAATAAAAAAATATACGTAACATTTGATATGGAATAGAGGAAGTATTTAATTAATCTAGCAATCATTCAATTGAAGTATTATTTATTTTTATAGCAATGATAATGATTTGTTGCGATTTAGCTGCCATTTCTAAGAATCATTTGTTTTGACTTATTTCAAATATTTAATATCAATGATTAAGGAAATGTCACGTTATATACATGTATACCACAATTTTTTTATTTAATTTTATTTTAATACAATGAATACATGCACAATTTTGAGAGGTCGGTATTAAATTTAATCACACAAAATGGAGTATTATAATTGTAAAGTCTTGTTTTTTATTTGAAAATTAGGTTTAAAGGGTAAAATTAATTAAAACTAATTATGTACTGAGTAATAAATTAAATATAGCCTAAAATATGATTAAATTGACTCATAAAAGGAAGAAAGAAAGTGATGTTATAATGATCTGGTTCCATGAACAATATTTATAGAATAAGTCTTATATAAAAAAAAGTTTTTTCAAATATATAAAAAAAATTAGTTTTTAAAACGCACAGTGACATTTTCGTAATTAACTGAAACTTCATTTAAAACGCGAGGTGATATTTTTTTTTAATTAAATAACACTTTTTCAAAAATAGTAATAGTGTTTTTCAGTATCAGGTGTAGTGTAAAATTGTGCCGATTGGTGTTTTTTAAGTGCAAGTGTTTTTGTTAAATAGTGCATTAATGTTGGTGCTAAAAAGTGTCATGTGCAGGAAAAAAATTTGTCAATTGTCAGTTTTAGTTATAAAAAGTTCCAGAGGTGTTAATAAGTTCCGATTATTTATGAAAAGCCACCGTATCATTGTAAAAAAAGTTTATGTTATTTACAAAAATGTAATAGTACGTTTTTTAAAAGAGTTTCAGTTAATTACGAAAATGACACCACGTATTGTTATAAACCAGTTTTCCCAAATTACTTGGAAAAATTGATTTTGACATATTTATAAGGCTTGATCCCTTTTATTGCCTCGTGAGAATTGTAAAAATAAATAAAAGAATTATATGCTATAAAAGTGAACATAATTACTAGTAATGTGTGGTGTGAAATTTAGTAATAAAATCACTTTTAAAAAATATAAAAAAGTGATCTAATTTGATATGCTATGGACGAAGCCGCAGACAAATAATTAGTCCCTTGGTTTTGTTATAATTAATTCCATAATTACTAGTAATGTGTGGTGTGAAATATTTTGAAAAATAGGTAATAATCAAAGAAAGACCCCACTAGAATCATAAAATTTCTCAAAAAATAATATACCCAATTTTCCTCAATTAAAATTGTCAATTTTATCATAATTCGTATGTTAATTTGTTAATTAAAACTTTCAAATTTTCGAAATAGTAATATAAAAGTGTTAACTAATACCGAATATTTTTTACGGTAAAATTATTAGTTTGAAATTCAAAAATTTCATATTCATTTTTTTATGGTGTCCCAAATCAAGAGTCAAGAACCCTAAATTTCAAATAGTGTAAGGCTTGATTTTATCGCTGTATTACTCGTTTGAAAATATATTTATTTAGCGATAAACAAAAGTAATTTCAATACATGATTATATTCATCATCTGTGTATAATGAGGCTGCCTAGCATAGCTAATCGAGATCTTTTAGCTAACCTCATACTCAACCTTAACCTAAGTTAAATTAGAAGCATTTTCAATTATGATTATATTTATATAAAATAAATAAATTTATTATTAAAATAAAAAAACTTGTTAGAATTTTATTAGAATTATGACTCATATATGCTTGTGTATAAATATGAGCTTCTATATTATACAAATATTGAGATAAAAATAATATATTTTATACTTTTTGGTTCTCCGTATTTTATCAATTTAAAATTACAAAGCAAAATATGATATGCATTTATGTACACATCATTGGAGTTTAATCTATGTTAACTGAACTATTCTAATAAATTGTTGGTAGTATTTTCAATAGTGTATTAATAACATGTTTATAATTATGATTTACAAAACACGTTTTATAATTTTATTTAAAAATTTGTTTCTAAATACATAGTCAAAATTTGATTAAAGGGAATTTGACTCGAAAGTTCCTTTTGAAACAAATCACTTCCCCTCAAGTTCCTCATTAAATCGAAATGACCTGAAAGTTCTTATGCAGTAATATATAATACTACATACAATATTATTATATTCACTCATATGTGAATATAATACTGCATCTATAATACAACATGGAGAAGGAACTTCTCGAACATTATGATACTTTTTTAGAACTTTTCGATCACTCTCCCTTGATTAAATTAACTACTTAAAGTTGGAATTATCTTTTTTTTAAAAAAAAAACGAGCATAAAGCTTAAAAAATAATTCCTCTGTCTCGGTTTAAGGCTTTTACTTTCTTTTTTAGTATATTTCAGTTTAAAATTTTTAGTTGCTTTATTACTTAAAATTAAAATAAAAAATAAGACTCACTTGTCTTCTTTATAACAAAAACTTCCGACCCACGTATCATTAAATGATTTGATTGTGTTTGTCCTAATCTACAGAGAAATAAAAACATTTAAATGTTGTATGATTGAAGCATAGAGATTTAAAGGTCACGTGAGTGGGAAGGGGAGGGGAAGGGAAGGGAAGGGCAAAGAACACTTCGTGGAGGTTTCTGTCTTTTTTTCCCACCTGTCTCTTCCCTACTCTCTCTCCTTATTTTATTTTTAACAAAAAAAAAAAAAAAAGACAAATTAGGACAATAAATAAATAGTTTCACTTTAATTTTAGTAATTTAATTGAATTTTGATCAATAATTTAAAAAAATATAATCATGCAAACTAAATTTAAACTTATTATTAATATACCATTTAATAATATCAATAATGATTTAATATTTTTGTCGAGATAACTAAATTAATTGAGTTGAATCTTGATCCAACTAGGGATGGCAATATGGCGAGTTTGACATTTTGCTCTATAATATTTTAAAAAATCTCACTTTTTCATCCTGCAAAGGTATTTTTTTTTTCTTTCACAACGATAAAAAACATAAAATATTATATAAAACTAAAAATTTACATTTTATTATCATATATATATATATATATATATATATATATATATATATATATATATATATATATATATATATATGTGTGTGTGTGTGTGTGTGTGTTATATATAAATATTATTAATACTAAAAAAATATTAAAATAAAACTATATATTATGCGAGGCGGGTTAAACGGGACGGGTTTTAAAAAAGGCTTTCCAAACCCTTCCCATTAAGGGCGGGTCATTGCGAATTCAGGGCGAGTTCGAGATTTTTGAATTTAACTACAGGCTGTTTTTTGAAAAATGTTTTTTTTTTTTTTAACCCAACAGAGGGGGGGGGGGTGGGTAAGGTGGCAGGGAGTGGTGAGTGAAGTGGGGGGTGAGTGGAGTGGGGGTGGAGTTGTTAAAAATAAATTTAAAATGATTAATTTTTTTGATTTAACGGGGGTGGGGTGGCAGGGGTGGTGAGGGGATTGGGGGAAGAGTTGTTAAAAATAAATTTAAAATGATTTTATTTTCCTCGACCGGGGGGGGGGGAGGGGGGGCAAGGGGTGGTGATGGGGTAGGGGTGGTTGATGTGGGGTGGGTAACGTGTGTGTGTGTGTGTGTGTGCGTGTGTGAGGGTTTTACCATTTTTCGAAAAATATTTTACTTAGAAAAAATTCGTAAATCAATTTACTTAGAAAAGTGGGAAAATGTTTTTCGAAAAATATTTTCCCCCAAACAAACAGAGCCTAAGTCTTATAAAAAAAGTTTTTTCTAATACATAAGAAAAACTAGTTTTTTAAACGCACTGTGACATTTTCATAATTAACTTAAACTTCATTTAAAATATGCAGTGATATTTTTTTAATTAACTAATATTTTTTCAAAAATAGTAATAGTGTTTTTCAATATCAGCCTAGTGTAAAATTGTGTCAGTTGATGTTTTTTAGTGCAAGTGTTTTTGTTAAATAGTGCAGTAGTGTTAGTGTTAAAAAATTGTTATGTGCAGTAATTAAAAGTGTCAGTTTTAGTTATAAAAAGTTTCAGAGGTGTTAATAAGTTCCGGTTATTTACGAAATGCCACAACATCATTGTAAAAAAAGTTTCAGTTATTTACAAAAATGTCATCGTACGTTTTTTTTAAAAGAGTTTCAATTAATTACGAAAATATCACCGCGTATTTTTATAAACCAGTTTTTCCAAATTACTTGGAAAAACTGATTTTGACATATTTATAAGGTTTGATCCCTTTTATTGCCTCGTGACCGGAGAATTATAAAAATAAATAAAAGAATTTGTATTTTATGGACGAAAAGTGAACATAATTACTAGTAATGTGTGGTGTGAAATTTAGTAATAAAATCACTTTTAAAAAATATAAAAAAGTGATCATAATTTGATATGCTATGTACGAAGCCGCAGACAAATAAATAGAGGTAAGTTAGCCCCTTGGTTTTGTTATAATTTATTCCATAATTACTAGTAATGTGTGGTGTGAAATATTTTGAAAAATAGGTAATAATCAAAGAAAGACCCCACTAGAATCATAAAATTTCTCAAAAAAATAATATACCCTATTTTCCTCAATTAAAATTGTCAATTTTATCGTAATTCGTATGTTAATTTGTTAATTAAAACTTTCAAATTTTCGAAATAGTAATATAAAAGTGTTAACTGATACCGAATATTTTTTACGGTAAAATTATTAGTTTGAAATTCAAAAATTTCATATTCATTTTTTTATGAGGTCCCAAATCAAGAGTCAAGTACAGAAACTAAACCCTAAATTTTACATATTGTAAGGCTTGATTTTATCGTTGTATTACTCGTTTGAAAATATAATAAACAAAAGTAATTTAAATACATCATTAATTCATTATATTCATCATCTGTGTATAATGAGGCTGCCTAGCATAGCTAATCGAGATCTTTTAGCTAACCTCATACTCAACCTTAACCTAAGTTAAATTAGAAGTATTTTCAATTATGATTATATTTATATAAAATAAATAAATTTATTATTAAAATAAGAAAACTTATTAGAATTTTATTAGAATTATGACTCATATCTATCTATATACTCCCTCCGTCCCGGTAGAAGCGTCGCCATTTTAGGGGTGACACGCAAATTAAGAAAAAGTGTGGGAAGAAAAAATATTGTGAGTGTAATTTGAAAATAGGAGAGAGAATTAGTGGAGGAAATAGTGAATTTAAAAAGTGTTGTGAGTGTAGAGGAGAGAGAATTAGTGGAGGGAATAGTGGATGGGTAATAGAATATTAATAAAATATTTCCTTTTTAGGAAAGGATGACGCTTTAAACGGGACACCCTTTTGGGTAAAAAGTGACGCTTCGGGTGGGACGGAGGGAGTATAATAATAAGATAGTGGTAAATCGTTTGCCATTGAGGGGTATTTTAGTCTTTTCAAGTTGTGGCAAAAATGCAATTTACATGCCAAAAAACCGACGTGGCAATCTGTCAATGGTGGGTTTTTTTTTTTTTTTTTTTTTTAAAAAACGAATTTGGACAAGTGTCGAATGGTTGTGGAGGGGCATTTCAGACTTTTCCTAGGTGCGTGTACCCCACGCGCCAACACACGCACGTTAATGCAGTGAGGTTTTTTTTTTTTTAAATATTGCCACGTGGTGCTCTTTGATTGGCTGGAAGGATTTCAACTTTTTAAACAAATCTCCTATTTCTTTGACCTCAAATTTTTTATAATAAATTAATTTTTTAAAAAAAAAAAATTACACCAAAATTCATAATTTTTTTTTCTCTTTAAATAGAGACTTCTTTCATTTGATTTGGATACAGAAAAAAACCCTCATTTTTTAATACTCCCTCCGTCCCATTATTTACTTCACCATTTTTGCTTCGGCACGCAAATTAAGAAAATGGGTGGGAATAAAAAATGTTGTGAGTGTAATTTGAAAATAGGAGAGAGAAATTTGAAAATAGGAGAGAGAATGAGTGGAGGGAATAATAAATTATAATGGTGTTGTGAGTATTAAAATAATGTAGGAGAGAGAATGAGTGGAGGAAATAGTAAAGATTCTTTGCCAAAAAAGGAAAGGTGAAGCTTTCAATGGGACACCCTAAATGGCAAAAAGTGAAGTTATTAATGGGACGGAGGGAGTATAATTTTCTTAATTATCCTTTTTTAATTTTCCTTTCTCATTTTTTAATATATTTTTAGTTACAAATAAGTAAGTGTGGAATTTTTTATTTAATTCTAAATGATAGTAATATTAATAATTTTACTAATCTTGAAAATAATGAATGTAAAAATAAATAAATAAATATATTTTTGATTGGCTGGATGAATTTCATATTTAAAAAAAAAATTTATTTCTTTTACCTCAATTATTTTATAATAAATCAATTTTTTTAAAAAAAAATTTGCACCAAAATTCATAAAAAAAAAAATTCTCTTTAAATAGAGACTTCTTTCATTTGAATTGGACACAGAAAAAAACCCTCTTTTTTAAATATAATTTTTTTATTATCTTTTGTTAATTTCCTTTCTATTTTTTTAATATATTTTTAGTGAAAAGTAATTAAGTGTGAAATATTTTATTTAATTATAAATGATAATAATATTAATAATTTTACTAATCTTGAAAATAAAAAATATAAAAGTAAATAAAACTGGTGGGGTATAGGATAATTAGTTGGATGGGATAATATAAAATGACATAAAACTGGTGGGGTATAGGATAATTAGTTCGATGGGATAATATGGTTATTGGGTTTATTTTATTTCGATATATCAAACAATTTATTTAATTTTTTTTAAAAAAAAACTTTGAAACATAGTAAATAAACTATTTATAAATTTCTTGAATATCTATCCGTCTAAAAAAATTGTGCATTTATAAAAGCGAATATCGGAAAAGATGGCCATCATTTTTAAAAGTTTGATTGAAGTGTAAGTCATTTCATATTGTAGCATAACTAAAAATAGTTGAAGCAAATTTGTCGTGACATGCCGTGATAGGGTGAAAATTGGGCGTGTGTCGTATTCACGTCGATCGAGGCACATTTATGCAGAGATATTTTCCTTTTAATTTTAGTGACAAGTAATTAAGTGTGAAATATTTTATTTAATTATAAATGATAATAATATTAATAATTTTAATAATCTTGAAAATAAAGAATATAAAATTAAATAAAACTGGTGGGGTATAGGATAATTAGTTTGATGGGATAATATAAAATGAAATAAAACTGGTGGGGTATAGGATAATTAGTTGGATGGGGTAATATGGTTATTGGGTTTATTTTATTTCGATAGATCAAACAATTTATTTAATTTTTTTTAAAAAAAAACTTTGAAGCATAGTAAACAAACTATTTATAAATATCTTGAATATCTATCCATCTAAAAAAATTGTGCATTTATAAAAGCGAATTTCGGGAAAGATGGCCATCATTTTTAAAAGTTTGATTGAAGTGTAAGTCATTTCATATTGTGGCATAACTAAAAATAGTTGAAGCAAATTTGTCGTGACTGTAACGATGTGTTGCCTTTTTCGCGGGAAAAATTCGATTTTCGCGTTTCTTTGAAAAACCAAATAAAACCGGAAAAAACGGAGTCGCCACGCCATTTTTATTTTGAAGGGCCAAAACTTTGAAAAAAGCCCGAGATCAGAGATTTAGGTTCGGAGGTCATGTTACGCGTCGGGAAGGACGTTAGTGTGCACCCGACGCGCCTCGTAAAACGAGTCTTCCAAGCTGAAAATCATTTGTGTGTGTGTGTGTGTGTGTTTTGGCCAAAATAAGTTGAAACTGGAAAAAGTAAAAATTGGGATGTCTTTTTAAGACTTTAAACTGATCCCATGATTTTTTGGAGAATTTTTGGGTTGAGATTTGGCACTCAAAAGATTTTTGGATTTGAAAAGCAATTCTGCCAGAAGGAAAGAAGGCAGTTGACCCTTGACTTTGAAATGGACTTAAAGGCTTCAAAACCTCAGAATCTGGGGAAAGTCCGAGAATGAAAGTTGCTTAAAACACCCTAAATAGGGTTTCTGCAAAGAAACTTTCCATTTTGGAAGTAATTTGAGGGGTCAAAACCTTCTGGAAATCTCAGATGTGAAATCTGGATTTCCAGAAGCTGATGAACTGGCCTCTAAAAGAAAAATTGAAAAAAGGAGTTTTACTTACTCAAAAAATAAAATAAAAATATGTCTGGAAAGAACTGGATGTTGGCTACAAAAAGTGTTTTGTAGTCAACACCCAATTCCAAGTTTTACTGGGTCCAAAAAATAAGAAAATGGACTGAGGTCTCAGAACAATGCTACTGGACAGCAAGATGTTCTTGAGGGAAAATGTGATTTTTGGGGGATTTGCATCTATGTTCACCCCATTTTCATCCCTAGACTTGATACCACTACTTTTTATTGAGTGGTTATCATATTCAAGTCATCCTTGGGGAATTTATAGGGTTTAAACATGTCCTTTGCAAAGGGAAAGGGGATATTTTGTAGAAATGAAATTAAAGAGAAAAAATCAATTTAGAGATTTAAAATATAGACCATTTGAGATGGTCATTCATGAAGATGAACTTCAAGATGACCATCTTGGGTCAAAACTCAAGTTAAACAAGACATCAAGTAGATCCAAGTGAGAAGAACAAGATGAACAAGAAGTTAAAAGA
This sequence comes from Adenophora triphylla var. japonica, assembly GCA_022495995.1. Taxonomy (NCBI): domain Eukaryota; kingdom Viridiplantae; phylum Streptophyta; class Magnoliopsida; order Asterales; family Campanulaceae; genus Adenophora; species Adenophora triphylla. The sequence goes on from JAFEMH010001088.1 coordinate 78,805, forward strand.
GGATTTTAGGGTTTTGAGAAGGAGGGCTTTACCAATGGTGACACCCTATCTTCCTAGGCTTGGAATTTGACTTGAGGAATATCAAGATTTGGTGTTTGGCTTGAGGAGTATCAAGGTTTGGTGTGTTTGGTATTTGATTGGGAAAGATTCAAGAGAAAAAGGTGACAATCAAGGGATTCCCACTGTTTTCTCTCTATATTTCGCCAGAACTTCGTTGCTGTGATCAAAATGTGTTGTGTAACCGAGAGAGGAGGGTTCAATTTATAACCCCCTGTGAGAGTCAAACATATCCGCGCGGACAAGGTTGGTCGCGTGCACTGTTCATTAATTACAGCTTCAGCTTTGGACAGGAAGAATAATCTTTTCAAAATTCAAATTAATCACCAGTTTTGTTCCACCATTTCTATTTAGGGTTTTTCTTATTTCTTTTGCTTTTTTGATTCCTTTTCTTGGTTTATCTTTTTTTGGCAATCCCTAATCTACCCTTACTTGGTTAGAAATGTTAGGAATGTTAGGAATTGTTAGAAATGTTATAACTTTCGTTAATTTTCTAACGAAAATGCTAACAAGCTCAAATTGGAGCACTTACAGTAGCCCCTCGGCGAAAGCGCTTTCGAAGGAAGCGGGGTCGTCGATAAGAGTAAGGCTCCATATTTGGCAGGATGATCAAGTGATCGAGTGGCTGAACCTATTTAATAGGCTACCTACGTATCCTTAAAAGGAATCAAGCCAGTCGTAGTTCGGGTCTTTCGACTATCTTTAGTCGTCGACCCTACTGCTTTAGGAAGGTCGCCCTAAGATTTGACTATTTTTGGGAAGTCACTCTATGGTCTGACTATTTTGGGGAAGTCACCCTATGGTCTGACTGAAGTCACCCTAAGGTTTTGACTGTTTTGGGGAAGTCGCCCTAAGGTTTTGACTGTTTTGGGGAAGTCTCCCTAAGATCTGACAATTTTTGGGAAGTCACCCTGTAATCTGACTGTTTTTGGGAAGTCGCCCTATGGTTTGACTATTTTTGGGAAGTCACCCTGTGATCTGACTATTTTGGGGAAGCCACCCTAAGGTTTTGACTGTTTTTGGGAAGTCACCCTGGTAACTGACTGCTTGGGAAGTCACCCTAAGGTTTTGACTGTTTTGGGAAGTCTCCCTAAGATCTCGACTATTTTTGGGAAGTCACCCCGTAATCCGACGTTTTTGGGAAGTCGCCCTATGGTTTGACTATTTTTGGGAAGTCACCCTGTGATCTGACTATTTTGGGGAAGTCACCCTAAGGTTTTGACTGTTTTTGGGAAGTCACCCTGTAATCTGACTGTTTTTGGGAAGTCACCCTAAGGTTTTGACTGTTTTGGGGAAGTCTCCCTAAGATCTGACTATTTTTGGGAAGTCACCCTGTAATCTGACTGTTTTTGGGAAGTCGCCCTATGGTTTGACTATTTTTGGGAAGTCACCCTGTGATCTGACTATTTTGGGGAAGTCACCCTAAGGTTTTGACTGTTTTTGGGAAGTCACCCTGTAATCTGTTTTTGGGAAGTCGCCCATGGTTTGACTATTTTTGGGAAGTCACCCCGTGATCCGACCGTTGGGAAGTCACCCTAAGGTTTTGGCTGTTTTGGGAAGTCGCCCTAAGGTTTTATGCTGTTTCGGAAGTCACCCTAAGGTTTTGACTGCTTGGGAAGTCGCCCTAAGGTTTTGACTGTTTTGGGGAAGTCGCCCTAAGATCCGACTATTTTGGGAAGTCGCCCTACGGTTAGACTATTTTGGGAAAGTCGCCCTATGGTTTGACTATTTTTGGGAAGTCACCCCGAGGTTTTCGACTTTTGGGAAGTCGCCTAAGGTTTTGGACTGCTTGGGAAGTCGCCCTAAGATCCGATCGTTTTTGGGAAGTCGCCCTACGGTTTGACTATTTTTGGGAAGTCACCCTGATGATCAAGCTGGGGAAGTCACCCTAAGGTTTTGACTATTTTGGGGAAGTCGCCCTAAGGTTTTGACTCGTTTTCGGGAAGTCACCCTAAGGTTTTGACTGCTTGGGAAGTCGCCCTAAGGTTTTGACTGTTTTGGGAAGTCGCCCTAAGATCCGATGTTTTGGGAAGTCGCCCCTACGGCTTTGACTATTTTTGGAAAGTCACCCCGATCCGACCGTTGGGGGAAGTCACCCTAAGGTTTCGACTATTTTGGGGAAGTCGCCTAAGGTTTCTTGATCGTTTTTCGGAAGTCACCCTAAGGTTTTGACTGCTTGGGAAGTCGCCCTAAGGTTTTGACTGCTTGGGGAAGTCGCCCTAAGATCGACTATTTTGGGAAGTCGCCCTATGGTTAGACTATTTTGGAAGTCGCCACATGGTTTGACTATTTTTGGGAAGTCACCCCGCGATCCGACTGCTTGGGAAGTCACCCTAAGGTTTGACTATTTTGGGAAGTCACCCTAAGATTTGATGATAATGTTCTTTTAGAAAAGTAGTTGACTAAGATATGCTTTCATACTGTCTTTGTGCTTACCTGTAGCGCTGAAGGAAGGGGAGGCTTCACTGATGTTGATGAAGAGTTGTTAGGTTGCCGTTCGTGGGACGGTTTCGCCGACGATTTCTTTGTCTTTGGAGGCATTTTGACTGAAGGAGGAGTCTGGTTGAGTCCGTATCTTCTTTGGTGATCGTTAACCTTGTAGAGTTTGTTGAGCTTGTCTTCACATTGGGACTTTTTGCTTTTGAGAATTTGGTGTCTCGACCGCATTGTATTTGAGAATTTGGCGTCTCCGACCGATTTGTATTTGAGAACTTGGCGTCTCTCGACCGAACCGTATTTGAGAACTCGGCGTCTCTCGGCCGAATTGTATTTGAGAACTTGGCGTCTCGACCGAACCGTATTTGAGAACTCGCGTCTCTCGACCGAACCGTATTTGAGAACTCGCGCGTCTCGACCGAACTGTATTTGAGAACTTGGCGTCTCTGACCGCTTTGTATTTGAGAACTTGGCGTCTCTGACCTAACTGTATTTGAGAACTTGGCGTCTCGACCGAACCGTATTTGAGAACTCTGGCGTCTCGACCGATTTGTATTTGAGAACTTCGCGTCTCGACCGAACCGTATTTGAGAACTTGGCGTCTACGACCGAACCGTGTTGAGAACTTGGCGTCTCTGACCGAACCGTATTTGAGAAACTTAGCGTCTCCGACCGATTTGTATTCGAGAACTCGCGTCTCGACCTAACCGTATTTGAGAACTTGGCGTCTCTCGACCGATTTGTATTTTGAGAACTTGGCGTCTGGCCGAGCGGTAGGACACCGGAGGTGGTCTTCATTTGAACATTTTCATCCATTTGTGGACATTGGAGATCGTTTTTAGCAAGTTGCAGACGCCGGAGCTTGTCTTTGCCAAACTGTAGATGCTGGAGGCTGTCTTCATCCATTTGTGGACATTGGAGGTCGTCTTTGGTGAAGATCATCCTTGTCGAAAAAGGGGGATTTGATTTCACGTTTGAATTCCTGCATTCGTTAGTGAAGAGGAAGATGCATATATGACATTCATGATGACAGATGCATGCCTAGAGCTAAAAATGATTGTGAGAGTATCACTGCATATGTTCGCGAGATGATGCATTTACTTGCTTTTGAAGGTGCACTTAGCCTAAGCTTTTGGCAGGGAAGTTATGATCTTCAATCACTTAGGATTTTTCCTATTGATTCAAGTTTTGTGCATGCTACATGAGCCCTTGGGAGATTTTTGTGGGGATGCATGGTGATGTATGTGTCTGGAGACTGTTTGGAACAGATTTTGAGCATGTGGGGGATGAGAACCCTTGATCGCGATTTAAACAGCGGTTGTTGGTGAGGTTTTGTCAGCAGTATCACATGGACCTCAATTTTGATGAGATTGGATTCGGATCCCGGGTCTTGGTTGGTTTCCCTCTCAATCTTGGTCATTTGAAGGCGTCTTTGGCCGATGTGCTCTAGGGCACGTTGATATGAGTGAAGCTTCTTTCATTTGGGTGAGCTGTGACCTCGGCCGAAACCTTATCCAGGAGAATGATTTGATGGAATTGCTAATGCCTGGGAGAAACCACGATCTTGAATTCGATGCTACGGGAGGCTGCCGTGTACCAAGTTCAAGCCGAAATTCTTTCTTGATAAAATTCGGGTCCAAAAGATCGTCTTGACAAAGCCCCCGGATCCTGAGTAGGCAAAGCCCGGATTTTGAAGAAGTGACTTGGCGAATCTATCTCGTAGTGAAGAACGCAATGTGGACCCAAGGATGACTATGGAAGCCCCAGCTTGAAGAGCCGTCTGAGAGAACTGGAGAACCGCAGCAAGCCCCAGCGTGAAGAAATTCGTGAGCAGTCTTGTTGCGAGCAGAGTCATTATGTGGCCGAGGGGGTACCCATCTTTTCAAATCTTAGTCAACCAAGCCCGGACAAGACTCAAAACGTTTACGTGCGGGGGCACATCTTTCGAAAAGTGGGAATGAATCCCGATTTTGTGTATACACACTCGCTTTAGGTTTGACTCTTTTGAGAGAGTATAAGCATCACAAGGTGTGGAAAAGTGTATGGAAGCCCCTGCTGACAGAAAGACAATGTTTGGCTCTATTTTCCTATGATATAGAAAGAGAAGACTTGTCGAGACACTTGAAGACTTGTCTTATTCATGATGATCACAAAGCTGCTTAAAACCCTTTGTTAATGTTCGGGTTATTCAATCCCTAAATCTGATATGAACAAATATTTTGATTAATCATAAGGAGAAAACCAAGCGATATCGAGAATCAAGCTCGGAAGGGTGGAAAGTGTATAGGGACGATCCTTGATGAGACCGGGTTTTTTTTTCTTTTTTCCTTTTTTTTTTTGAGATTTTTTTATGATTTCGACCGACCATTTACGGTTGCCTACGTTCCCTCCATTATGAAGAGCTCGGGTCGCCGTAGTTCGGGCCTATCCCGAATGAAAAGAGAATGAATGTTGAAATTCGAGGGTGCGAGGACCTTTGAGGATTTTGAGGATTTGGAGGATTGAATAACATATCCCCTTAGAGTGTCCATGAAAGACACGGATGCGAAGCCCCAGTGGGACATCCACGGCAAGTGTTTGTGAGGAGAAATGAAATATGCTCACATGAAGGGAAGGGTTGAATTTGCACAATCTTTGATTGGTAATTTTGAACCAAAATGGATTAGATTTCAATTTAAGCAAGCAATGAAGCATTAATTTGATCCTGACATCGAGGATATTAGAATGAAACTGCCATCCGGTAGGACTCGTAGTTGGGTTTCCGGCTTCGATCGGCTATCTGGGTGATTTGGGAGATTATGACCTCTTGAGATGAGAGGTCGGCTAGGCCTTTTACCGACGAACCTCTAAAGATGAGAGGTTGGCTCGCTGGATGTGTTTGGGAAATCTATGGCGAGGAAGATTGATTGCCTCCAAGAATGAGAGGTCAGATTTTGACTTGGCCAAGGGCAAGGGTAATGGTGATGGGAGTATCCTCTAAAATTGAGAGGATGGCTTGGGATTGGTTTAAGGTAATGATAAGAGGAAGTCCGAGCTACTGACAACTTTTTGCGATCTTGCGAGAATTCAGGCTCCTTTTTGATCATTGGAGAGCTTCTTGAGATGTCGGGGACTTTTGAGTTCTTCTTCTTTTTTTTTTTGGAAGGCTTCCTGAGGAGCTTGGAATTATATCCGAGATTGTGAGGATTTTAAAATCCTTCTCTTTTTTTTTTGTTTCTTTTTTTTTTTGTTTTTTTTTTTTGTTTTTTTTTTTTGTTTTTTTTTTGTTTTTTTTTTTGCTTTTTTTTTTGACTTGGAAAGCTTCCTGAGGAGTTGAGGATTATCTTTGTCCTTCCTTCATGGCTTGAGATAATTTGCGCATTGCCGATTCTCGAAGCTAACTTCTCGGGCTCGCTTGGACTTTCTCTCAGTATGGAGCAAAAATGATGGCTAAACCGGGTTTCAAAACACGCCGATCTTGAAATGAGAGGGTAGTGTTTAGTAAGGGTGAGGTAATGGCTTTCCTATGGGTGAAAGGTTTCAACCGCAATCCCTACTGGATGACCTAAACGAGATTAAGTCTTCATTGCTTGCTTAAGCTTTATATGAGAAAAGATCCATGCAAATTCATCGAGCAACGAGATGATGATGATGATGATGAAAGGGATGTGAGCATATGAGATGCAAGATGGGGAGTTGGTAAGCCCCAATTTGGGAAGGATATCAATTGATTTTCTCACTCCGATTAGTTTAAATATTAATCATTTTCGAAGAATTAGTGGTTGAAGCAAAGCACAAGTGATCATTTTGGATAAAACCATTTCAATTAAGTGTAACGTGGGTGCGCAAGTGATGTCTCGAGTCTAGCAAGAAAAGAAAAAAGACTTATATTAAAAATTAGACACTTAACCACTATGTCCAAAATGGACTACAACGACAAATGTCCAGGAAGGACTTAGGTGAAAGAAAAGTACTAGAACCTACGAAGGTTGACTCAAAAGACTATTTTAAAGATAGGTAGCCCCCAGTCTAGCCGCTCTTTGCTGTTAAACCATGCATCTATTCTTCGACGCTGGAGACGGGAGCTATCGCAGACCTTTCCATCAGGATTTCCTTGGCAACTTTTTGCTCAATCCAACCATCTTCATTGCCTGCGATGACTGGTTCATTGACCTTGCAAAGGGACGAGTCAAACTCCATTGTGCCCACAAGGCTTGAACCACCAAACTCGATCATGTTGACACTCATGTTGTTAGGGAGCGGGTTATTGATAGTGTTAGGCCCTTCAGGCATCTCTAACCTCCCTTGCTCAATCAAACCTTGGATGGCCTTTTCGTGGGGACGCAATCATCCGTCAGTGCCCATGGCATGCGATGAAAGGCACAATGCTTGGAGGTATCCAAAGGAGCATTGGGGTTTCTAGGCTGATAATTTTCCAAAGGCCGGAGCAAACCTTCTCTCACCAAACCTCTGAAGATATCACTCAAAGGCATCCCAAAGTTTCCCAAGTTTTGGAGCCGGATCCGGATGGATCAGGTTTCTGAACAAAGGAAGTGGCATTGTTGGATCCTGTCCCGCATAGCTAATCACTTCTTTACCTTTTGGTTGGGCGGGAGCCGTGTTGGAGGTGGAAGAAACCCGGTATCTGCTTGAGTGCAGCAGTCGTCGATTGTAAGCCTTTTCGAACTTAGCCCCGGAATTAACCATTGCACGCAAGTCAGCGTAGGGAAGTGACCGAGGAAGCTCTCAAATGCGGCTTTAAGCATGACCGAAAGATGTCTAACTGCTCCTCGTCGAGGGAGGAATGGCCATTTCACCGAGCTTTAAGTTCCACCTCTTATAGAAATCCCCAATATTCTCATTAGGGCGTTGCATCGTTGTTTGCGGAGTCAACTCTGTTTGTCTCCCATTCCAAGTTGGCTTTATACTTATCCGTGAAAGTACCCGTGATCTGTTCCCAAGTAGCCCTAGCTTCAGCCGCAATCGGAAAAACCATTTCAAAGCCCCGACTTCAAAGAGAGACTAAAGTAATCGGCCAACTGTTGGTTTGTGCATCCCTTAGCCTTCATTGCCAAAGTATAGGTGTCCAAGTGAGTTTTAGGGCATGCACTCCGTCAAACAATTCCAGTGGGCATCACAAACTTGTGAGGCGGGGGGACAATCGAGTCGGGATCTCGTAGGCCGAAGAGCATGTTCTTTTTGGCGATCAATTCAGCAATCTGTGCTTTCATTTCCTTGTGTTGCTCCATAAACCAAGCCAATTGGGGATCCAAAGGTGGAGCGGGAATTCCTGAGCCGATATTTGAGCCAGAAGAGGACTAGCTGTTGGTGGTGCATTGGTGGAAGGAATACCATATTCCGGGGCATAGGTGAAACCTGTCCTTGGCCCAAATTACACAGGGAGTGTAGGTAGGAGCTTGGGCAAAGGGATAGAACCCAATGACTTGATGTTGGCTTCCAATCGGCAGTAGAAGATGGAGGCGGATCTGAGGTAGCCAGATGGCTTGGATTTCCGGAGTGAGGCCCATAAGTAGGCTTAAGTGCGGCTGCTGTCCCCTGGTTGTTGAATTGCATGGCTGGTTGTGGCAAGGATGCATAACCGAGAGGATACTGTGGTCCTGGTGATTCTAATGAAACGGGGATGGAGGCTTGGTAACCCGTTGAACCCTGAGTGAGAAATGGGTTTGCGGAAGGCCGTGAGGAGCAACCGAGCTAGCATCATTCGAGGAGGGCTCCCTGACCGTCGCCCCGAACCAAACTGTGGTGGCATTCCAAACCGTCGCTGCGAAAGTCCTGGATTGATTGGTCCCAAACCGAGGCGGGATCCCAATTTCTTTGTGGCATTCCGGGTATCCCCAACCACGGGAAGGCATTCCGTCTTGACTTTGTCCCCACCGAGGCATTGCGGCGGCTCGTCCGTCAGCCGCATGGATCCAAGTGGGTCTCAGCTTGGGGAGCCGCACCTAGGGATCGAGGAGCATGGGCTCTGGTGGTAGTACCGTGGGAGGCGGCGGTGGCATCCTGGAGTAGTCGGGTTGACCAAGAGCGGGATTGTGGTCTTCCTCTTCTTCCAGCTGAAGGTGCCATCCGGTTGAGGCGGCGGCCAATCCATGGCTTTTGATAGCCTCCATAAGGTCGCTCAACCGTGCTTCCCGGCGCACTCTCATCCGTTCGGCTAGCCGATTCCACTGCTGTTGTTCCGAGGAGTCCCGGGAGGCGGAGTGACGTTGTCCCCCTCGTTACCAGCTGATGCGAGACATTCTAAAATTCGGAGTTGGAACAGACGGTGAAGCCGATGATGCGCTTGACTCTTCCCTACTGATTAAATGGTGACCGGTGCCCGAAACCAACCTTTGTGCGGAGGCTGCGGGGAAAGACACGAGGGTTCAGATGTCTGGGAATGGAAGGAAGGTAGGTGTTTGGGCTTTTGGCTCATGCAACATGCGATTATTTGTTCATGTTTACTTAAAACATGTTTTATTATCCTAATCGGTTGGAAAAGATTGCTCTTCTTTTTCGCAAACTACTCTGATTCCTGGATCAGTGGGCCCCGTCACTACGTCTATAAGCCCCTCGTATTCCACCTGTATTTCGACCTCCCAAGGTGGACGGCCGGGCGAGGGTCCTATAGGGCAAGCGGGTCCCACCGACCGAAAGAAAAACGATCCTAAAAGTCTGGCGGGTAATCGAGTCTTAACGAGCATTCGATGTAAATTACGGACAAAGCTGACGTCGAAAGTCAAGATCATGTCCGAGGGCTCGACAAAAAGTCGGCATGATTTGGACTGATAAGCGTCCACGATTGATCTTGACTTGTCGTCAGTTAAGACGTAATTCGGCATGGAATAGTCATTAATCCTTGATGACTCAGTGTCAATGCTTGGGGAGTCGCTGTATAATTTGTGCCGATCGAACCGAAGTCAAGGCGCCGGTCAATATCTTGGTCAAAGTCTGCGGCGGGAAACCGGCAGAACTTCGACTGATTAGGGACCCGAAAGATATTGAGTCGGTATGCCGACAAAGGCTTGAAAGGAAAGGTCTATACACGGACAGGGCATGACACAGACCAGACTAAAAACCAACCGGGTCTCGGACAAAGTGTGTCACGGACAAGTGCATGGTCGACACGAGGCTCCATGGGATGTTTGGGTAGTCCTGTGCTCATCCGAGAGGCGTAATAAGACCAAACGGACCGCGACAAGGATTTCCCCGGGTTAAGGACGTAGTGTGCAGTGTACGGTCACGTGCGCGTAGTGTGCAAGCAGTCTATATTCTTTTTCTGAGTAAAATAGAAATTTTTTTATGTGTCTTAAAAATATGATGCATGATTTATTTTTTTTTTGGAAATTTTCTTTTTTTTTTTGAAAATCCCCTTTTTTTTTGATTTTTTTTTTATGAGCACATAAGCACGTAAGCACGGAAATTCCGACAGTTAGGGACATTATTCCGACAGTCAAAATTTTGACTTTCTCCGAGGCGGCCAAAAACAAACACGAAAACTGTGCAAAAATCAACACACACAAAGCAAAGGATTTTCAAATGTTGAGACGGAAGCTTGACCCTCAAAAGCTTTTCCTTTTTTTTTTTTTGAAAATAATGATACCGGTACGTGGGATTGTTAAACCACAATTTATCCCCGACTCGTGTTAGGAGGCGATAACGGGAAGTTTAATGGTTTCCACCAATATACCAAATATCAATTTTTTTTTTAGAAAAAGCTTATTTGTCCCCAGCGGAGTCGCCACTGTAACGATGTGTTGCCTTTTTCGCGGGAAAAATTCGATTTTCGCGTTTCTTTGAAAAACCAAATAAAACCGGAAAAAACGGAGTCGCCACGCCATTTTTATTTTGAAGGGCCAAAACTTTGAAAAAAGCCCGAGATCAGAGATTTAGGTTCGGAGGTCATGTTACGCGTCGGGAAGGACGTTAGTGTGCACCCGACGCGCCTCGTAAAACGAGTCTTCCAAGCTGAAAATCATTTGTGTGTGTGTGTGTGTGTGTTTTGGCCAAAATAAGTTGAAACTGGAAAAAGTAAAAATTGGGATGTCTTTTTAAGACTTTAAACTGATCCCATGATTTTTTGGAGAATTTTTGGGTTGAGATTTGGCACTCAAAAGATTTTTGGATTTGAAAAGCAATTCTGCCAGAAGGAAAGAAGGCAGTTGACCCTTGACTTTGAAATGGACTTAAAGGCTTCAAAACCTCAGAATCTGGGGAAAGTCCGAGAATGAAAGTTGCTTAAAACACTCTAAATAGGGTTTCTGCAAAGAAACTTTCCATTTTGGAAGTAATTTGAGGGTCAAAACCTTCTGGAAATCTCAGATGTGAAATCTGGATTTCCAGAAGCTGATGAACTGGCCTCTAAAAGAAAAATTGAAAAAAGGAGTTTTACTTACTCAAAAAATAAAATAAAAATATGTATGGAAAGATCTGGATGTTGGCTACAAAAAGTGTTTTGTAGTCAACACCCAATTCCAAGTTTTACTGGGTCCAAAAAATAAGAAAATGGACTGAGGTCTCAGAACAATGCTACTGGACAGCAAGATGTTCTTGAGGGAAAATGTGATTTTTGGGGGATTTGCATCTATGTTCACCCCATTTTCATCCCTAGACTTGATACCACTACTTTTTATTGAGTGGTTATCATATTCAAGTCATCCTTGGGGAATTTATAGGGTTTAAACATGTCCTTTGCAAAGGGAAAGGGGATATTTTGTAGAAATGAAATTAAAGAGAAAAAATCAATTTAGAGATTTAAAATATAGACCATTTGAGATGGTCATTCATGAAGATGAACTTCAAGATGACCATCTTGGGTCAAAACTCAAGTTAAACAAGACATCAAGTAGATCCAAGTGAGAAGAACAAGATGAACAAGAAGTTAAAAGAGGATTTTAGGGTTTTGAGAAGGAGGGCTTTACCAATGGTGACACCCTATCTTCCTAGGCTTGGAATTTGACTTGAGGAATATCAAGATTTGGTGTTTGGCTTGAGGAGTATCAAGGTTTGGTGTGTTTGGTATTTGATTGGGAAAGATTCAAGAGAAAAAGGTGGCAATCAAGGGATTCCCACTGTTTTCTCTCTATATTTCGCCAGAACTTCGTTGCTGTGATCAAAATGTGTTGTGTAAACTGAGAGAGGAGGGTTCAATTTATAACCCCCTGTGAGAGTCAAACATATCCGCGCGGACAAGGTTGGTCGCGTGCACTGTTCATTAATTACAGCTTCAGGCTTTGGACAGGAAGAATAATCTTTTCAAAATTCAAATTAATCAGCCAGTTTTTGTTCCAGCCATTTCTATTTAGGGTTTTTCTTATTTCTTTTGCTTTTTTGATTCCTTTTCTTGGTTTATCTTTTTTTGGCAATCCCTAATCTACCCTTACTTGGTTAGAAATGTTAGGAATGTTAGGAATTGTTAGAAATGTTATAACTTTCGTTAATTTTCTAACGAAAATGCTAACAAGCTCAAATTGGAGCACTTACAGTGACATGGCGTGATAGGGTGAAAATTGGGCGTGTGTCGTATTCGCGTCGACCGAAGCACATTTCCTTTTTTCCCATTTCTTTGACCTCAATTGTTTTATAAAATATTAATTTTTTTTACACCAAAATTCATTTAAAATAAATTTCTATAAATAGAGACTATTTTCATTTGATTTGGACACAGAAAAAAAAAACCTTTTTTCAAATATAAATTTCTTGATTTTCCTTTCTAATTTTTCAATATCTTTTTAAATATAAATTTCTTAATTTTCCTTTCCAAGTTATTTAAAAAAAAAAAAGTAAACTTTGAAGCATAGTAAATAAAGTTTTAATAAATTTGTCGAATTTTCTATCCGTCTCAAAAAATTGTGTATTAATAAAAATGAATATCGGGCCAGATGACCATTTTTTTATAATTTTGCTTGAAGTGTATGTCAATAAATGATAATAATAATAATAATAATAATTTTACTAATCATAAAAATAAAGAATATAAAATAAAACAAAAGTTGTAGGATATAGGATGATGAGTTGAAATGGTGTTGAATTTTTATGAATAAAACCATTGTGTATTTATAAAGTATATAGAGTTATTTAATATAATAATAATCTATATCTATATATATATATATATATACTTCCTCCGTTCCACACCATTTGATACCAAAAAAATGGGCACGCGGATTAAGGAAAAGTAAGAGACATAAAAAGTGGAGAGAGAATGTTGTGAGTGTAAAAGTAAAATAGGAGAGAGAATGAGTGAGAGGAATAGTTAGGAGAGAGAATGTTGTGAGTGAAAAAATAAAATAGGAGAGAGAATGAGTGAGGTAAATAGTGAAGATTCCTTTTCATTTTGGGCAAGTATCAATTGGTGTGGGACGGACCAAAAAGGAAATAAGTATCAATTGATGTGGGATGGAGGGAGTATATATTGGGGAGTGGGATGAATGTGGGTTTCAGTTACTATTCAATAAGTGGGATGGGATAATATGGTTATTGTGTTTTGATGCTGCAGGAAATGTGCTTATCAATCTTCCTCCACGTGGCAGGACTGATCACCTGGCTTCTTGACCTGAAAACAGAACCCACGACTAGCCGGATGTGTCTCCGGCGAAGACGCTCGGGCGTGAGAGTAAGATAACAGTTGTATAAAGCTCAAAAATGTATTGAATAATGAACTCAGAATACAAAATGGCAGTTACCTTTGCACCGTTGGTAGTGATGAAGTATTTATAGTTGATGTAGGTAGTTTAATGATAGGGCTACATGAGCTCCGAAATTATAGCGGCAGTTATGTTCATGGGAACGTGCCTGTAACCGTCCCTGATTTATAGGGATGCTGTTATGGAATGATTGACCCACGTACACCAACACATGTCAGGTCGATACTTGATGATGAGGTCGAGGTCGCCACTCATGGAATGGTCGACCTGACTGTCGGGTAGAGCATGGTTCGTACCCGAATTGTAATATGGATCATGAGGTCGGACTAAGTTAGGTCGGGACACCCGGGGTCGGACCATGGGCTTAGTCGATTGATACTTGAGATGGGCTTTGGGCCTTGTTTTGATTGGACCAGCCTTATTGGGAAGGTGGAGACCAAGGCTGTCGGTAATTGGACTTTACTCGTTTGGCCCAACTCGACACTTTTGGTATGTTCAGTGGCCCCCAACTTTCGAGTTGATTTCGTCGACTTGGAAGTTAAGAAGATTTCTTTGCCGAAAATTGCTTTGCTCGCAGGTCGATGCTAGTCTTTGAAGTAGGTCGACCATGATGACGTGGCAACATCCTGATCGTTGGCGATGAACGGTAGGAGATGAAGGAGCGCCGGTTTTAGTAATGATTGCAATTCTGACTCTTGGAACTCCTTCTCGGAAACCGCTTCAGCTTTTAATTTTGGAAAATTAATTTCTATTTTCTTTTCCCCTTCCAAATTTAGGAAAATAGAAATACTCAGTCTTCCTCTCCAATTCGAATTCTTACCGTTTTCAAACTCCTCTTCTCCGCGACAATCACGGAATTGCGGTAGAACTTAAACTCGGTTCTCGGCTTCAAAGAACGAACTCCCTTTCTTCAATCAATTAAGGTATTTCCCTGGTATATTTGTTTTAGGGCTTTAATTTCTGCTTTGTGTTCAATTCCGCCATGGCTAGGACCTTTAGTAGTGAACCAGGAGCTTGGTATGGCTACTGCACTGTTAACCGTAGGGTATGCAAGAATGTGAACGGTGAGTGGAGAGTGATGTCCTTGGATGAGTGTGCCTCCATTTTGACTAGTTGGGGGTTGAATTACACTGAGATAGGGCTGCCCATTGTAGGAGAAATTGAAAATGTGGTGATTGACGACTCAACTGTTGTCGCTTTTCATTTATTCCATGAAACTGCTTGACATATCACCTTGTTTTATGTTAGGGACGTCCAAAAGCCCTCCTTCCTTAGAAATAGAATAGGTTTTCCTGGGAGTCTAGGTCGTCCTTAGGTAGGTCGACCGAACATGATCATAGGATCGACTCCCCTGTTTCCTCTTTTGCTTGTACACGCATATGGCGACTCAAGAAGGGAACGCTGCCTCAACTTCTTCTGGCCCCCGAATTGTGGACGCCTTCGATGATTCAGTTGTGCCTGGGAAAAATGAAAGAGGTTATGTTCCCCCAGGACCATTGCGCGGAAGGAAGAACTTGCCCTCTAGGTATGATGTGATCCATGGGTTTTGTGAGGTAAAAAAGGAGGATTATAGGGTGACCATTTATACCAAGCAGGATTTTAGGGCCACATTTGATCTTTGGGGATGTCACCAGGGTAGCTTTTTACTATGGCCAATTTGTGGCCGGCCTTAGGTTGCCACTCGACCCTTTTATTAATGAGTTCCTGGAGTGTGCCAATGCCTTACCTCTTCAACTCGGAGCTAACACCTGTAGGGTTTTGGTATGTTTTGCTATGGTCTCGTAGGTTCTTAGGATACGAACCTCTGCATTTAAGAGTGTTTAAGGAATTCTTCTTCATCAAGTATAGTGGAGAGGAGAAAACCATCAGTACCCCCTCCAAGCCCAATTCGCGTAAGCTTTTCACAAACCTTCCCAGTAAACATAGTGGCTGGAATACTCATGTAGTTGTAGTAGAGAGTAGATTTGGGTGGGAGTTTCCTTTGCCAGCTGAGGATTCTGAGCCCTTAGATGAGAGGAGCTATTGGGAGCCTGACTGGCACTTTGAATTGTATAAGAGATTGTGTCGGCTAGCAGATAGGGGCGCCTTTAGTTGGGAGAGTTTACTCACCACTAAGTATAACTTCATCCAGGCCGGGATGATGGCTGGAGAGGGTGAAGTGCAACCTTTGGTAGTCGTTGGTAGGGGAACAATTTATCCTGACTGGGTTACCCATGCATTGGCCAAATTTGAGGACACGTGCCAACGTTGTAAGAAAAATGCCAATTATTGCAAAGAAAATGGAGAGCATGCGGGTGGTAAGATATCCTTGCTTTGTCTTTCTTTACTCGTCTACTGTCTATTATCCTTGTATGAATAATTTGATTTGGCTGTGATACTCAAGCACTCGATTTTATGATTCGTATATGACTAGCTCGTACATAGAACCATAGCTCGTATGTAGAACACGGCATGTAGAATATTCTGTTTTCTCCTGATTAGCTCGTGGCCTATATGTAGAGAACATTTTAAATTGTGAATACAACTTTCAGCTCGTTGGTTGATTAACTTGCATATATATGAACTAGCTCGTATACGTCGACCTCATACTTGTCACCCTGACTTTTTGTGCAGTTTTGACCCCCGAGCAAGAGGCGAATATGGGCCGTATATTGGTAGTGTCAGACAGGAAGAAAGCTAGGAAAGCTCATGGTGCTGCCAACGCTCGAGCTAACAGAGAGAGGGAAGCTGTGAGAAGGACTGCCCTGCTGTCAAAGGACAATGTTGGTATGATTCCCATGGAGGTGGATGAATCTGAAGATCCTTTGTTAAGTAGCAGTCATACCAAGGATGCGACTGAAGGGGGTGATGAATCCAACAAATCCACCAGGCCCAGTTTGAGCTCCGACCCCATTGCTGAAGCTAATGTAGGAACTTCTGGTGTGGGCACAGTTGACGCTAACCCTCTGGAGGTTGTTGATGTTGATGAAGATGAAGAAATGGTCAGGGAGGATGACCAACCTCTGAACACTAGAAAAAGGTCAAGGACAGAGAAAGGAAAATCTGTTCCCTCTAGCCACCTTCCTCCTCAAGTTCCTTCTCCTACTCGTCTAGAGTCAGTGGAGGATAAGATCAGCAGGCTGAGTGATGTGCCTCCTCTGGAGGGGGTGAATAGCTTGAGTCGTCGTTACCCCGACATGAGCCTGGGTCAGGTCGTGGTTAGGAGGGCTATTGACGTCGACCTCCCGGCCTACTTCCGATAAGGGGATGACCCCCGAGGAGTTCTCACTCGATGCGGGATGGCACACTTTGTGAGGTAACTCTTCAATTTCCCTTTTTGCCTGGTCGCATGTTCTTTTTAACTTGTTAGATCGACCTCCGAGTTAATCCTTGTACGACTTTTCGTGTATGCAGAATCTTACTATGATCGAACAGGCTAAGAGCTCTTGGAGGGCTTCCATTGAGAGGGAGAGGCAGGCCCTCAAAGATTATTCCAAAAAGGCTCAAGAGCTTGCGGAATGGAGGGAGAAATACAATGACTTGGACAACTCGTTCGAAGCCAACGAAGCAGTAAAGACCAAGGCTCTGTCCGACCTTGAGGCAGCAGAATCCAAGCTTAAGGAGGTCGAGGCAGAGAAAGAAGCTAATGAGAAAGAGTTGGAGAAGACCAAGATTGAGTTGGCAACAGCTTCCAAGCTTCTGAAGGAGAAGGACGTCTTCCTAGTTGAGCTGCAGGAAGACCGTCGACTTGAGAGGGCGAAATGGCAGGAAGACCTTCGTGTCGTGCTATATCGCCTGGCTAAGGACGCCGTTGAGAAGTTTAAGGACGGAGATGAGTACTTCGACACTATTATTGATAAAGCCAGGGGCTTCTTGGAGTTGGGTAAGCGCCACATGGCCCGTCGGGCTTTAGTCGACCCTGATTCTGAAGTCTCCTTGGACCAGGTCGCTCAATGGGCCTATGCTCCTCAATACGACATGGCAGCTAGAGGGGGTCATTCATTGGTGCCTTATAATGAAAATGATTTAGCCCATATTGCTCATGAAGACCAAGAAGAGCATTGCGAGCCTTGGGTACCTCCAGAGTTGGCCCCCAGGACTTTTGATGTTGCTTTACAAGAGCTGGCAGATATGGAGGAGCAGGATGAGATGGAGGCAGAGGGTGAGTTCGACCATCAGGTCTTCTCGGAGTCGGGTAAGCCCTTGAGCCCTCAACAGACCGAACCCCTGCATGAAGAGCGAGCTGCTACCGACGACCGTAACATCTCCGATCAGGCTGTTTGATTTTTGATTATCTCTGTGAAATGAAACAAACCCCAAAACATTTTTGTTCTTTTGGTTTTTTGGATATTTTGATGCCTTGGCCCTATTTTTTGGGAGGCAAGATACTTTTGTAACTTTATTTTGTCTAAGTCTTAGCCCGTTTTGGGAGACTTATCTCTATCATAGCTGACTTTTGTTTTCAGAATGTTGTATGTTTTCCACTCCATATTGTATGTCGAGCTAGATGTAGATAATATAAATGAGTCAACTTGAGCCTAGAGGCGACTTGATCTTGTTGGTTTAGTCGACCTCAGACTTGATTAACTTTTTTGTGAACGAGATTGATCATGAGTCGAACCTGTTCATACTATTGAAACTGACCCGGGGTCGAGTTAATTAGGACCAAGTTTATTAGGAATCATACTTGTTGAATAGGCAAAGCTGATTAAGAATCGAGCTAAGTAAATCAAGCTGACTAAGAGTCGAGTTTGTTAGAACTAAGTCGACTAAGAGTCGGACTTGTTAAGTGAACAAAGCTGATTAAGAATCGAGCTTGTTAGAACGAAGCTGACTAAGAGTCGAGCTTGTTAGGGTGAAGCTGACTAAGAGTCGAGCTAAGATGAACTGACTAAGAGTCGAGCTCGTTAGAACAAAGTCGACTAAGAGTCGGACTTGTTAAATAAACAAAGCTGATTAAGAATCGAGCTTGTTAGAACGAAGCTGACTAAGAGTCGAGCTTGTTGATATTAATGTAACACTATGTTTGATCGAATAAACTGCTCTTTTCATTGAAGTAGGAATCATGCTTACATCGATTTGAAACTAGCTTTAACACAAACTTGAACTTTGAAATTGAAAAACTAGAAGTAGTATTTGATGAGGTGAGTAGCATGCCAAGGATGTTTCAACTCGTCACCTCCGTGATGAGCTATCATGTAGGTCCCTTCCTCGACGACTCGAGTGACTATATAGGGACCTTCCCAGGTTAGGAGATAGCTTGTTCTGTCGGGTCCTTCTACCCGTTGCCTCAATCTTTCTCAATACATAATCTCCAACTTGGAAAGACCTTGCCTTGACCTTCTTGTCGTGATAACTTTTAGTCCGCCGCTTGTAATTGACCATTCGGAGGTAGGTCAGTTTCTCGCTGCGTCGATCGTGTCCAAGTCGATCAACCCGTTGGTGTCATTCTCGCTCTTGATCAAAGAAGGTCACTCTAGCAAGAGGGAATCTCGAGCTCGGCAGTGCCACGGCCTCCGACCCATATGTGAGAGCAAAAGGGGTTTCCGTAGGCCCCGAGTGGTTGTACGAACCGCCCAAAGAGCAAGGGGAGTTCGTCCAACCAATTGTTTCGTCGACTCTACGAGCCCAGCCTTGAGCGAAGATCGAACAAGTTTATTTGCCGCTTCAGCTTGCCCATTTCCTTGAGGATAGGCGACATGAAGATTTCCAATGTTTGATTCCAACTCGCTTCATCTCGCTTCAAAAGTCCTGGAGAATCCGTAAACCATTGTCGGACACTATAGCTCGAGGAAAACCAAACCGCACCAAATGAAGTCATGAATAAAGTTGATAGCATTTTCCTCGTGATGCGAGCTAATGGTTTGGCCTCAACCCATTTAGTGAAGTAATCTATGGCGACGATCACATACTTGCTTCCTCGGGAGGGAAGTGGTCCAATCAGTCAACGCCCACATGTCAAATGGCCAAGCCGCGATCACAGAGTCTCGCTCTGTTGTAGGCATATTGGGAAGGTTGGCAAACCTTTGGCATTGATCACATTGCTGAACAAAGTTGTGAGTGTCACCTCATGTGTGGCCGTAGTATCCCAACGTGATTAACTTGTCGCCAAGAGTCCCGGCCCCGGTGTCCACCACAAATTCCACTATGCACTTCGTGTATCAATAGGGCTACCTCTTGAGGGTGGATGCACTTTAGTAATGGTCGAGTATAAGATCTTCTGAATAGGTCGCCTCCTTGAATGACATACCTTGGAGCTTTCTTTTTGATAGCTCGAGCCTTCTTCTCGTCATCTGGCAGCCTCCATTTTCTAAGTATGCTTTCATTTCCTCGATCCAACACTTCTCCCCGAGCCCAATTTCTTGAGGGATCATCTATGCAATGAATTTTTACTCTTTCATAGAATTTGGACTTTCGAGGAAGGAGATAGGTTCATCATGTGGCTCATCTGAGGTAGCTAAATTTTGAGAGGAGATCGGCTAGCTCGTTGTCCTCTCTTCCAATCCTTTGAATCTCCCAGAATTCCAAATCCTTTATCAGCTCCTTCACCAGGTCGCAGTATTTAATCAACGTGGAGCTAAGTACCTCGTACTCGCCTCTGACTTGGTTAACTATCAGTTGTGAATCACAGTAGGCCATGATCTTAGTGGCTCCAAAACACTTGGCGTACTCAATAGCTGCGATTAAAGCCTCATATTCGGCTTGGTTGTTGGAAGCATCAAATTTGAACCTTAGTGATTCTTCATACACCTGGTTCCACTGCCTCGATTAGCACTATCCCAGCTCACCGCTATTCTTGGTCGCCGATCCATCCGAATAGACCTTCCAACAATCGTCGGGTAGACTGATGGCAACCTGGGACTCTGACTCCTTTCCTTTAGCCTTTTCTTTTGGAGCTCGCTGCTCGTCGTCTTCCTTGGTGAACGTAAGCTCGACCAAGAAGTCAGCTAGAGCTTGAGCCTTCAACGCCTTTCGAGGTCGATACTCAATGTCAAATTCGAGTAAGGGCAATTGACCAATTGAGAAGTCGACCCGAACTCTCCGCTTGTGAAGAATTTTTCTAAGGGGGCATTTGTAAGAACCACAATTGGATGAGCTGAAAATAAGCTCAGCTGCCAGCTTCCTTAAAAGCCACGACTAGTGGCATAAGCGACCTTCTCGCATTGTAATATCTCGCTCTCCACATCTCGATAAGGCCTTAATGATGTAATATACTCTGGGTTTTTGAAGCCCTTCATCCTCTCTAATCAACACCGCCGCAACCGACTTGTCTCCCATGAGACGTATATACAAATAAGGTTTCACCTAAGTGGTCGGGCTACTTAGTAAAGGTGGAGTAGCGAGGTAATCCTTCAATTGTTGAAACGACGAATGACATTCGGTCGTCCATTCAAAATTTTTCGTCCCCTCAATGCTTTGAAGAAAGGGAGAGACCTCTCGCCGACTTTGATATGAAGCGACCAAGAGCGGCTACCCTTCCGTTAAGTCGCCGCATCTCTTTGACACCGGTGGGAGCTTTCATGTCGACTAACGCCTTGATTTTTTGGATTGGCTTCTATGCCTCTTTGAGATACCATAAATCCCAAGAACTTTCCAAAGCAGCCTACACCAAATACACACTTGTCCGGGGTTGAGCTTCATGTCGTTTGCTCTCAAATTGGCGAATGTCTCCTTCAGTCGACTACGTGACCCCGGTCTTAGTTTTAATGACCATGTCGTCAACGTAAGCCTCCATATTTCGACCAATTTGTGAGGCAAAGACCTTGTTCACCATTCTTTGATAGGTAGCTCCTGCATTTTTTAAGCCAAATGGCATCATGTTGTAGCGAAATGCCTCACCGCTTGAAATGCCGTTTTCACAATGTCATCCTTGTGCATCTTTATCGGGTGGTATCCCGAGTAAGCATCCAGGAAACTGAGAGTAGAGTGGCCAGCGATGGAATCAACAAGCTTGTCAATTCTAGGAAGAGGATAGCTATCCTTTGGGCAAGCTAGATCGAGAGTAAAGTGAAGTCGACACACATCCGCCACTTGCCATTCGATTTCTTCAACTACGACCACGTTGGCCAACCACGTTGTATGAGTGGCCTCTTTGATTATCCCCGCACTCAAAAGTTTTTGTACCTCGGCTTTTATGGCCTCTTCTTTGTCGCGAGCAAAGCTTCTCAATTTTTGGGGTCTAGGCTTTATGGTCGGGTTGACTTCCGCCCGCGAACAACGACCTCCTCCTTGATTCCCCTCATGTCTTCTACCCTCCATGCAAAGACATCATTACTTTCTTTGAGTAGCTCGATGATTTCGCTCGCTCCTCAACCGATAGCCGCTTCCCAATCTGAATTTTTTGGTCTGGGGTAAGAAGGGTTGGTGATTACCGACTCTAGCTCATCCACGGCTTCTAGCTCTGGTCCATCTCTCGAATTGTAGAGTCTCCACTATGATTTCCCGACCTTTTGTCTTTCCTCGGCTCCCAAGTGTGGAGCCTCCTCGGTATCATATCATCAAGCTTGTCCGCAACCTTGCTGGTAGTGGCCCCCGAGTTATTGTCTATCTGGAGGCATAGGTCGCCTATGAGGACTTGATCGACCATAACTACATCTAGATCGACCATTGTGTTGTCAGAGTGACGTGTCGACTCATGCATGACCTCGTCATTTGAGCGATAGGTCGACTCTTCCACCATGGTGATCGTTGACAATCGGGTAGTTTTGGTGACTGACTGGGACAGCTTCAAGTAACCATCAGCAGTCTCAATCTCTAGCTCCCTTTTCTTTCTTTCTCTTAGAACATGATCCAGATAAGCACGGGCTGTGCCTTGTACGCAACCTACTCCAGCAGGTGTGGGGAACTTTACTCGCTGGTGAGGAATTGATGCTACCATTCCAAGAGCGACCTGTCCAGGAATTCCAAGTATGGCGGCATAGTCACTATTTACATCAATTAAGATAAATTGTACCTTCGAGACAACCCCGAGGGGTGCTGGCCTAGGTCGACGTCGAGCGCATCGGCCTTTAGCATCAACTCGGTGGTTGGTGAAGCCTCCAACCTGCCATCATATCTCTCCAACTGTTCATCATTAAGACCCATCTCCTTGAAAGTTTTGTAAAACAAAATATCCTTGCAGGCCCCCGTGTCGACTAAGAGTCTACTCGTCGTACATCCATCAATGAGACCTGGGATGACGAGAACTTGCTCCCTAGCCGCCATATTAGTTGCCAATTCATGGGGTAGAAGGCGATCGCTTCATCTCTTACTTCTCTCCTTGGAGGCACATAGTGGGGCCTTATCGAGCCGGGAATATCTTGTGCTTGATGGACGTGTTGCTCGTTTGTTCGGTGATGACCCCTGTGTTCGCCCAGCCGCCTAGGTCCTTGTTGCCCACCCGCCGGCTGCTCACCTCCTCCACTCGAGGTCTCTTCACATAAGCTTCGAGTCTCCTCGGTCGACCATTCTCTCGGATGATACGCTTTAATCCCAAGCAATCTTCTCTCGTGAGATGACCGGTGTCTTTGTGGTAGTCGCAGTACTTGCTATTGTCCCTCCTAAACTTGTTGCCTGGATTCATTGGGACCTGAGGAGCCGGTTCGACAAAGATTCAAAATCTCGGTTCGACTCACCGTGAGGGGAGTGAAAGCTTCGGGCACCTTCTCTGTTGCCCTAGTTCTGTTCTTTCCATTTTTATTGTTCCCTCCATTCTTGTTGGAGTCCTTTTTATCATCAGTGACTTCAACCTTGGGGCTCTTTCCCTTCTTCTTTTCTTTCCTTTCCTCAGCCAGAGCGACATTATACACCTTTTCAAACAACTCCTGTCGAGTTGTGACCGTTCGGACTGTGAGCTCGTAGTCCATGTCTTCTCGAGGAAATACCACTTCGGAAGCAATTGATTACCTCCCTCGTCCTGGGTGATGTCCTCTTCAATCTTGTCGACCATTTCTTTGAACTTGGTGAAGTAGCTCATGGAGCTTTCGTTTTTGGCCTGCACCAAGTTGTTTAAATCAGTCACCGTCACTTTCCGAGCTCCAGCAGTCGAGAAGCGATCTAGGAACTTGGTCCTCAAGCATGTCCAAGTGGTTATGCTACCAGCTGCCAAACCATTAAACCATGTCAAAGCTGCTCCTGTGAGGGTACTTACGAGGGCTTTGCACATATTGTCGTCTTCATTGGCGACAAAACACATCGTGGCCTCCAAGTGTGCTATGTGGCTTCTTGCATTGGTGGAACCAGAATACTTCTCTAGAAGGGGCAACCTGAAACTAGGGGAGGTCGACTATCTCTCGCTCCTTGGAAAGTGGTCGAAGAGCAAAGTCAATTCGTTCGACCTTTCCAAAGCATCCTTTTTCTTCTCCTCCTCCCATTGCTCAAACTTCTTTTCATCAACAACCATTCTCTCGGCATCGGGTCTTTCATCTCCTGGAGGGCGGCAGATTTGACCTCCGGCCCTCACTTCGGGGGAGTCATCCGTCTACTCCTCCCGTCTTTATGGGAATTGGTCCTTTCGATCTTATTGGAGATCTATGTCTGTTACTTCTTTGAGGCGACCTGCGCCTCTCAAGACCAGCACTGGCGACCTGCGCCCCGCGATCTCCATGTGGCGACCTGCGCCTCTCCGTCTTATAGGCGACCTGCGCCCGTTCCTCGGTCTCTATGGGACCCCGATCTCTCGTGTTCGTGGCCGAGAAATATGCCTGTTTCGTTGGCCGTTAACCGAGTCCTCAAATCGAGATTGAGCCTCCCGCTCCCCGTTTCGTTGAGGCTAGCCCTTAGGTCGCATCGGGGCACATGAACGATCGTAGGAGCTCGTTGAATTATCCTGCTTTCACCATTGCCGCCCACACCTTCGTTTGGCCTTAAACTCCCGGCTTGCCGCCCATTAGAAACCCGAGTAGGTGCCACTCTCTCGGGCGTATGTCGGCTTTGCTCGCCTCCTCCACGGCTATCAAGTCGGCCGAATCCAGGCTCGTTCCAACATCATCTCCTTCTTGCTCATGGGGTTGGTGGAGGGACCCGCCCCGTTTCCAACATTCACCCGAGCATTTGGACGCTTTGGAGGAGGTGGAACTTCTTGCCCATCCATATGCCTTTTCCCTCTCCTTGTGTCGAGCAATCCCCGCCGTCAATCTACACTAGTAGAGCGTGTGGCTCTACCATGAGGACGATTTGGTGGGGGAGGAGGCAAGTTCAAGTTTTCAAGATTTGCGTTCATGTTGTTGTTGTTTACTTCGTCATGCCCAAGTGAAGCCTCGGATACGTGTCCTTCAAGTCACCATTGTTGCGGGTTGATGGAGTTTTCGAGGTCAAGTTTAAAGCACCTTCCCGGCAATGGAACCAAATCGATGCCGCAGGAAATGTGCTTATCAATCTTCCTCCACGTGGCAGACCGATCACCTGGCTTCTTGACACCGAAATGTAACCCACGACTAGCCTGGATGTGTCTCCTGGCGAAGACGCTAGGGCGTGAGAGTAAGATAACGATTGTATAAAGCTCAAAAATGTATTGAATAATGAACTCGGAATACAAAATGGCAAGTTACCTTTGCACCGTTGGTAGTGATGAAGTATTTATAGTTGATGTAGGTAGTTTAATGATAGGGCTACATGAGCTCCGAAATTATAGCGGCAGCATGTTCATGGAACGTGCTCTGTAACCGTCCCCGATTTATAGGGATGCCGTTATGGAATGATTGACCCACGTACACCAACACATGTCGTCGATACTTGATGATGAGGTCGAGGTCGCCACTCATGGAATGGTCGACCCGACCGTCTGCAGTAGTAGCATGGTTCGTACCCGAATTGTAATATGGATCATGAGGTCGGACTAAGTTAGGTCGGGACACTGGGCCTGGACCATGGGCTTAGTCGATTGATACTTGAGATGGGCTTTGGGCCTTGTTTTGATTGGACCAGCCTTATTGGGAAGGTGGAGACCAAGGCTGTCGGTAATTGGACTTTACTCGTTTGGCCCAACTCGACACTTTTGGTATGTTCATGTTTATTTTAGCTCGATATAGCAGACAATTTATTTAATTTTTTTCCAAAAAAACCTTTGAAGCATATTAAATAAAGTATATAGGGTTATTTAATTATAGATTTTTTGCTGAAAAGTGGCGCGTGCCATCCACGCGCGTACAGAAGCGCGTCTACGTCGGTTAATTTTTTTATTTTTTATTTAAATGGGACACTTGGTGTCCGTTCATTGACCGATTAGATTTCAAGGTATTTGTATTATTGTATTCCTTTTATACTATGACTATTACTAAATTTCAAAGGTCAATATTTATTCATTGTTGGCTTTCTTTTAAATTGATACTATGTCATATGTCGTTTTCAATTATATTTCACGTTAAAAAAATTTCACAACCTCAATGGTCCGAATATATTGATATGTAATGATGATCTTCCTTCCTCTTTCGAAAGTTGCTCTGACAATGTTGTCTTTTAAAGCTGTGTTTCACAATGTATAAAAATGTTTTCCTCATTTAGTCATTTTATTTAATTTCCGTCTTCTTAAGCATTAATAATTTCCTGTGCATCGCACGGATGTATCACTAGATTTATTTTAGTGTCATTCAATCTGATATTTGTATTGAGAATATAATTTTTGAATAATTGTTTTACAATGTATACAAACATCTCTATTTTCTTTTGTATTTATTTCGATAAGTTATTTGTTAATAACTGTCCGTGCATCGCACGGGAGTCAAACTAGTATATATATATACTAGTAAAAGTTCGTGTCCAAGGACACATGTTTTTTTTTATTATTTTTATTTAAAAATAAAAATAAAATTAAAGGGCAAAATGGGAAAGGGACAACTTAGTGAGGGCAAAATGGAAAAGGGACAATTTAGTGAGGGCAAAATGAAAAATTTGACATTTGACACTATTCATTGTACTGTTCATGAGATGAGGTGGCATGGTGTGATTTATACTATATATATATATATATATATATATATATATATATATATATATATATATATATATATATATATATGCTTGTGTATAAATATGAGATTCTATATTATACAAATATTGAGATGAAAATAATAGATATTTTATACTTTTGGTTCTTCATATTTTATCAATTTATAATTACAAAGCAAAATATGATACGTATTTATGTACACATCATCTATAATACAATAGAGGGAGTGAATAACTGCCTCTTAGCCTCCCTATAAGTGGCGGCTCAGATTGATTCTAAGAAAATCGATCCAACGACTGAAATTTAATCTATAAATTTAACCCTAACTGTCAAGTTCAACTGCTAGAGTCCTGTTTCTCTTCCGTTTCCTTGCCTCACCTCTCCAAAACCACGACGCCGATTATTCATCGGCCAACGGATTCTGGGAGAAGACTACTAATGTCGTTGCCGGAAGAGTCACCGTCGATTGATTTCAAGATGGAGGCAGCATCCGGCCTACGTCTTGACGGCATACTTTTGTCACCGCGATCTTCCAATCATTCAGCAACCCTACCGGAACCTGCCACACTCAAAAAGCCCTTCGTCATTGGTAATTTATCTTCTCTTTACTCTTGGTATTATCCAATTACAATTATGGAATTTTCTGCTTATACGTTATAATCTCCCGTGCTCTATGAGGATAGTAGTATTTTGATTTTCTGAAGTCAATATTACCGTTTATCGATCGTTGTTTGAATGTGTACGGATTTATTTAAAGGAACATACTGTTTTTCCACATTTGAAACACTGAAATTACTCAAAATTTTCTCTGTTCTTTGCGTGCATTCCTCTCAGAGTTACTGTTGGTTATGTTATAAAAGAGGTTAATACGATTTCCAATTACACAGAACAGAAGATGGCATGTGATTTCATTTCTTTCTCATCATTTATGTACAATTGTTTCCCACAGATTATGAATAAAAGAAGGATGGTGTAAGGGTAGGAGTAATGAGGCAAATCATAGGGATAGTTATGTGGACTCACTGATTATAATAGTGATTATGCTCCATCTGATGATCTTGAAACTGATAGCAATAGTGAGGAGTCTGGGGATGAGATTGACTCCGTAAAAAAAAGGGTTGTAAAATGGAGCAATTTTAATCCTAAGGTTGACTATAAGTTAGATGAATTTAGTATAGGAATGCAGTTCACAGATGTTTATGAGTTAAGGCATGCATTGGTGAGTTATTCGGCTGGAAAAGGGTTTCCAATTTGTTTTTGGAAAAGTGAGAAAACAAGGCTGATAGCAAAATGTGTTGAATGGTGACCTTGGTATTTAAGAACCACACCTTCAATGATATCTTCTTCGGAGCGGAAACGGACTGAGACACGGGCCGGACTCCCGCGGGGGGCGATAAGAGGTGTCTACAGATTAAGTCATATGCATAGGAGCATACATGTTTGAAAGACTTCAGCTCGGTCAAGATTGTCAAGGCGAAGTGGATAGCGAAAATGTTTGCTACTGAGATAAGAAAAAATCCAAGATGGAAGATAAAAGATCTAAAAGAAAATGTGTCCGAGTTATTTGGACTTACGTGAATCGAGGCTCGCTATAGGGCTAGGCAAAAGGCTCTAATGGAGGTTGAGAATTCACTGGTTCTTCACTATGGCAGATTGTATGACTATGCAGAGTAGAAGTAATCCAAGAAGTAATATGCAGAACCAATACCGAAAGAATTTATACCAAAGAGTTGAAACAACCTAATGTCCTAAACCCAAGCCTTGGTCAGTCCAGCTAACTTACTTAGGATCATATATAAATTCTACCGATGATGTTAGAAAAAATAACAGAGGTCTATAAAGAAACCTATACTCCTTCCGTCCTCGCTGTTCTTTCTAAGTACTCACAAAAGGATAGGTACGATATGAAAGAAAATGACAGTAATACTATACCATAACTTCGTACACAAACCCATTACCTTGATTTAGGAATGGCTTCAAAATAGAACTCAACTATGATCAAATTAGTTACTCTCTTTGTAATTTTTTGGACATATATTTAGGACAAGATAGTATGATCTTTTTATATTCAAGGTCATACTATGGATTCTTTCTGATGTTTAATTAATTTTATCAAATGTTTTGGACATTTATTTGGGACGGAGGTAGTATGATCTTTGAATATTCAAGCCTTATTTTATGATCTCAATTTTGCTTTCCCTTATGTTTTTTCTTACTGTTGCTTGAATGATTCAGTCATTCATTTTACACATTATAGTTCCCAAGGTCATTTTTTATACCATAACTTCGTACATAAACCCATTACATTGATTTAGGAATAGCTTCAAAATAGAACTCAACTTTGATCAAATTAGTTACTCTCTTTGTCCCAAAATAAATATTCATTTTTTTCTATACCCATAACCAAAAACTTTAACATTGAAAAGATCTCTTTTCTATTTAATTCAAATTGGTCACTTATTTTGGGACGGAAGGAGTGTGATACTTTGTTTTCTTCAAAAAATTTTGCATCAAACTTTTGGGATTTAGGAATAGCTTCAAAATTGAAATCCACGGTTGAATCAAGATAGTTACTCCCCACGTCCTAAAATGTTTATTGCTTAGTAGTATTTGGGTAGGCAGGGTTACCAAAAATAAGGTCTTGTGTTGGGTTGAAATTGTGAAAAAGAGGAAAGTAAGTGGGGTGGGGGATAGGAGGGGGGGGGGGACAGAAAAGAAGAAAGTTAGTGCTGATTGTGTATGTTATGAAACGAAAACGAATATATGTGTTGATTGTGAGAACTCCTATTCTCGAGGAAATTCAATGTGTTATTCTCTCAGTTTTATTTACAGACTTGCTGGGATAGTAGCCTTTTAAAGGAATGTAAGCGATTGATTATCCCTCGTTTTGGAGAAACATTGAATTATATTTTCTGCATCTGGAGATAGTAATGCAAGCGAAATCCAAGGGTCTG
Source organism: Adenophora triphylla var. japonica (assembly GCA_022495995.1). Lineage (NCBI taxonomy): Eukaryota > Viridiplantae > Streptophyta > Magnoliopsida > Asterales > Campanulaceae > Adenophora > Adenophora triphylla. Next base: position 107,781 of record JAFEMH010001088.1, read on the forward strand.
TTAAATTCCTAATTTATGGGTTTGGACGGAGAGGGGATTTGGATATGATCTCGGTGGTGGGAGTGGGGATAGTGTTGAGGTGGTGGATAATAAGGCGGTTGTTGGAATGAGGATAGATAAAGTTAAGTAACTGGATTTTAGATTAACAAGCAACTGGTATTGCATTGGGGTTTGATGGATTTATTTTTTTATTCTAGGGATTTATATACTTATTTCTTTAATTGGAGTTTATACTGAATTTGGAAGTTGGAAAAGAAATGTTTTTAGAGGATCTTGGTTGCCAAAACATATTTTTCATTATGTAGGTACATTAAGTTGAGAAACATTTGCTTCCTCATATGTATTTGTGTGTGAGAATGCAAACTTATTCAAAGGCATAGTTGTAGGATTGTGCTCGAATTAAGGTTTTTTTTTTTTTTAAATGGAAAAGAGGACGGTGGGTGGATGGGGGGGGGGGGTTTCAAGAAGACAACATGATCGGACCGGGGGATTTTATTTTGTTTGTTTGTTTCTTTTCTTTCCCTCAGTTGTATGTGTTACAATATGGGGCAATCTTCTGTGGTGAATCTTGAACTATCTAACATAACGGAAAACATTAAACAAGTTTTCAAGGCTTTCAAGACTATGAATTCAAGACAAGTTTAACTGGATCATTCTATAACAATAGTGTAATCATTGTTCAAATATGTGTCAACTCATATATGTTGTTAGTTCAGAATGATAATTGTCTTTTTTTAGTTTTTTTTTTTTTTTGAGTTAAATTATTTCATTGTTTTTATTTGTTTATTTACGCCTAGACTATCCGTCTGTAATATTTTTTTCCACCATCATATACCCGTGTAAGGAGGGTTGTCCTTAATTCTTCATTTGGTGAAATATGGACGGAACAAGTTTAGAAAAAAAACACAAATGGTTCAAATTTAAAATAATCCAAACTGTTCCGTGCCAGTGGCACGGGTGAGAGAGTACTAGTTGGAGTTTAATCTATGTTAACTGAACTATTCTAATAAATTATTGGTAGTATTTTCAATAGCGTATCAATAATAACAGGTTTATAATTATGTTTTACAAAGCACGTTTTATAATTTTATTTAAAAATTTGTTTCTAAATATATAGTCAAAATTTGATTAAATTAACTACTTAAAGTTGGAATTATCTTTAAAAAAAAAAAAACGAGTATAAAGCTTAAAAAATACTCCCTATGTCCCTGTTTAAAGTTTTTACTTTCTTTTTAATATGTCTCAGTTTAAAACTTTTAATTGTTTTATTACTTAAAATTAAAATGGACAACAAGACGCACTTATCTTCTTCATAACCAAAACTTTCGACCCACGTATCATTAAATGATTTGATTGCGTTTGTCCTAATCTACAGAGAAATAAAAACATTTAAATGTTGTATGATTGAAGCATAGAGATTTAAAAGTCACGTGAGAGGAGAGGGGAGGGGAAGGGAAGGGCAAAGAACACTTCGAGGGGGTTTCTGTCTTTTTTCCCACCTGTCTCTTGACTCTCTTCCCTACTCTCTCTCCTTATTTTATTATTTTTTTTTTTTAAAAAAAGAAGACAAATTAGGACAATAAATAAATAGTTTTATTTTAATTTTAGTAATTTAATTAAATTTTGATCAATAATTTAGAAAAATATAATCATGCAAACTAAATTTAAACTTATTATTAATATACCATTTAATAATATCAATAATGATTTAATATTTTTATCGAGATAACTAATTTAATTGAGTTGAATCTTGATCCAACTAAGGATGGCAACAGAGCGGATTTGACATTTTGCTCTATAATATTTTAAAAAATCTCACTTTTTCATCATGCAAAGCTATTTTATTTTTCTTTCACAACGATAAAAAACATATAATATCATATAAAACTAAAATTTACATTTTATTATCATATATATATATATGTGTGTGAGTGTGTGTTATATATAAATATTATTAATACTAAAAAAATATTAAAATAAATTTATATATTATGCGGGGCATAAATCTATATATTATGCGGGGCGGGTTAAATGAGACGGGTTTGAGGGAATCTCAAACCTGTCTCAAACCCGTCGGGTTTTAAAAAAGAGTGCGTCTGCTGAGAAACGCGTTTATCCATAACTATGGAGAAACATGTTTTTCATAGCCAGAAGCTTTACATTTGATAACCAGAAAAAAAAAACCCAAGGCCAAGACCAAAAGCTTCTGGATATCCAGAAGCTTTGCATTTGATAGCCAGAGGCTTTGCAGTTGATATCCAGAAGCTTTGTATTTGATAGCCAGAAGGATGTGAAATGTATATCCGAAACCTAGGTGCATATCCGAGAAAACCTGTTAGGTGCATATCCAGAAATGTGTTAGGGCATATCCAGAAATTGCTATTGAAGGTTTCTGGATATCCAGAAACCTTCAAATATATATCCAGAAACATTTTGAAGGTTTCTGGATATTCATTTGAAGGTTTCTGGATATCACTTTTATAGGTTTCTGGCTATCTAGCTCATTGTCGCGCGACATGTCGGGACCCGTTTCTCCATAACTTATGGAGAAACATTTCTCCCTAGATTTTGTGTTTAAAAAATGCTTTCCAAACCCTTCATATTAAGGGCGGGTATTGCGAATTCGAGGCGAAATCGAGATTTTTGCCACCGGATCCAACTAATATTATTTAATAATAGTTGAAGAATGATTAAAGACAACTGCATCCCATATAAGTTATGGTCGTACCATATTTTTCTTATGTTTTTTCCAACCTAAATTGCTGCCCATTTCTCCGCGCCAATGTTTTATGGATTCAAATTGGAGCAACCCACAGCTTGCAATATTGGTGAAGAAATTAGTCATTATTAGTAGGAATATTACTTATTAATATGCAATTATGCATATAATTAAATATATTTTCATTATTTTCAACATACGTCACACCGAATAAACCATCTTTGTTTTGATTTTTCTCATTATTAATTGTTGTTTATGTAGAAACGTTTAAATTAATCATTTAACGCGTCGTATAATCTTTCTATGCAGATTTGATGTCAACTTTTAAATTTTTCTTAATTGACTTCCTAAATGTAATCATGAATTTTAATCTCATCATTTACAACTTTTTTTTATACTAAAAATTTAAATGTGTATTATAACTATCTAGAAATAATATTTAGGTAAAACTTCAATAAATAATTGAATTAGAGAAATTGAAAATAGCTCTACCCTAAGGGCAACTCCAATGGCAGTCCTAGCCTAAGGGTATCAAAATCAAATTTTGATATCCATAAACACTATTTGCATAGGTACCAAAAAAACATCTCCACAATGGGTATCAAAAATTAGGTACCAAATTAGTTTTTTTTTTTTTAAGTTAATAACTTTATTAATATTTTTAATATGATAAATAATTTTGAAATATATTAATTAGTTTAATTAGTTATTTTTTATTAAAAAATAAAATTTTATAAATAATTTTGAAATATAATAATTATTTTTAATAAAAGTTAAAATTTTATAAATAATTATATAAAAATTTAAATAAAAAATTAAATCACTATCTCCTGCAAAACAATTAATAGATGCAAGGACTTCACTCTTTTGTCCTAAGCAAAGTCCTAAATATGGTATTTTGGTACACAAGATTTTGGGGGAAACTAGTTTCTCCTTAAGTTATCAAAGTCCTGTTTTATAAACTGTTCCTAAATATTCACTAACTACTTGCAATTAGAAAAAAAATGAACTTTTTATAATTTATGGAGAAACTAGTTTCTTCCAAAACTTGCTCAAATTGGTAAGGACTTAATCAAATTTTGGAACTCAATGTTTTATCAATTGGAGATGAAAGAACTTCAAAATGAGTATCAAAATTAGGTTTTAGGATTACCATTGGAGTTGCCCTACGAAGAAGACATAAATTGATTTAAGTCAAAAGTTTGGTCTAGTTATCGTTGATTTTTATGAATTGGGATTAAATTTCTACCTTTTGTCACAATTTTATTTTTGTGTGGAAAAGTATAATTAAAGGTGGAAAATAAAAAAAAAAGAGTCCAAATAGTGGTGCACTAAATCTAAAAGTGCAGGTTTCAAATTTAATTAAATACCCCATACAAAGTAAAGCACAATTTATAAATAAACCAAAAGAAATAAATTAAGTTGGGTTTAGAGGTGTTGCATGCTTATACATCATTCATGCATGCAAAAAGCCCCTTTTATTTTCAACTAGTGGTTTTTCACAATTCAATAAGTGCATTGGTGTGTCAAAATGCCGACTATTGAGCGATCGAATTCAGAACCGTGATAATGATATATACTCCCTCAGTTCCAGCGGAGTGTGAATTTTTGATCAACTTTGACCAATAATTTAAATAAATAATAATGATCCTAATAAAAATTTAAAAATTTGTTATTGTATCACGCTTAATAATATTAACAATAACATTTTTTGGATTTTTATTAGGATCATTATTATTTTTTTAAATTATTGATCAAAGTTGGTCAAAGTTGATCAAAAATTCACACTCTGCTGGGAAGGAGGGAGTATATATCACCACCTACTAAGATTTTTGTTTTCCAATTAAAGTACATAACTTTTCACATATTTTTGTTTGGATCTCTTTGTGAAGAAAAAGAGAGGGAAATGTAGGTGAAAAAGAAAGTGCATAAATGCAAGTTATCTCGGATTCTACTACAACTTCAACTAAAGTAAGTTGAAATATATATACAAACATTTACATGGGTGTGCTTTCGTGTGTGTTTTAAAGAGAGAAAAAGGAAAGGAGGGGGAAAGAAGGGGAGAAGGGAAGGGAAGGGAAGGAAAGGAAAGGAAAGGGAAGAAAATTAATTTTTATTCGAGGTGCTCCCGAGTTAGAAACGAAAGGGATGAAAAAAAAAAAAAAAGAATTGCATTTTTATTCTTAATGAAAGAAAAAATAGAGTTTTATATTTGAGGGTAAAATAAATTTATTAAAAAAAATTATTTTATAAGATTTCATGTCCTCCCAAATTCACCCGATTTTGGGAGGATTGGGTAGGAGGAAAAATCTAAAAAAAAAATCCTTCATTTTCGTCAATTTCCTTCCTAAAAATACTCGAAAACAACGTTACGAAGAAAAATATTTTAGAATTCCTCCCGTTTTCTTTCCCTTCTTTCGTTTTTAAAACTCAAGAACACACCCTTAATGAAATGGCTTTTAAATTAAAAAGATCAATTAAAGGTAAAGATTTAGAAATCAAACATACTTCCTCATATGTTTGATACATATTATTCACGGTACCTATGTGCCATATATTTTCCTTATTTTTACTCCCTCAAACTACACATTTACTATTTGTACAGAAATTCAGGAAAAATATGTGTGAAGTAAATTTTGTAAGTATAAAAAGTGAGGTAAGAAAGAGAAAGTGAGATAGGAAATATTAATTAAATTGTTGTCGTTAGTATGGCATGTGAGTCTCATATATATAAAAGTAATAAAATATTTCTATTTTAGGAAATGTATAGTTTGTAACAGGACACCATACGAGAAAAATGTGTAGTTTGTAATGAGACGGAGGAGGGAGTATATTGTGGCAATTTCCTTTCCTATATACTTTCTCCATCTCAAAAATAATCTTCTTACTTTTTTGTGTTACCATTAAGAAACTTTGAATAATACTTTTAGGTAATTTAATTATTTTATAAAAAAAATTACAATTGTTATTCTTACGCTATTATAAATATTATTAATGATAATTTTTAGATTTTTATTAGGACAATTAAATTAATCTGAAATTATTGATCAAATTTTTTTCTAAGTAACAATAAAAAAATTCCAAGAGGGAGGAAGTATAATTTTATATTATAGTCATATATATATATATATATATATATATATATATATATATATATATATATAGAGAGAGAGAGAGAGAGAGAGAGAGCGAGAGAGAGAGAGAGAGAGAGAGAGAGAGAGAGAGAGAGAGAGAAGCATCATATGTACATTGGTTTGCTTATTTATTTATTTGTTTTTATTATTATTATTATTTTTTGGGTAAAAGCTAAGGTGAAGCGTATAAGTTAGTCCTCGAGAAAATAGTTGCAATTTAATTTCACAAGTAAAGCCTTTTATTATCATCCTCTCTCTCTCTCTCTCTCTCTCTCTCTCTCTCTCTCTCTCTCCCAATATTCTCTAATTAACACCAAATAATTCTTGCATAAATCACAATACAAATATCATAACTTCAACAAAAAAGCTTGTGAAAAAAAAATCTAATTTTTTCTTAGCAATAAAAAAAATCACATTTATAGTTTTTTAAAATCGTCATTTTGCTATTAAAACGGTCAAATTACTATCTCGGGAATCAGATAGTTTTAACTAACGTAATGAAAATATAAATAATAAATCTTGCAATTTTAACAAAAGATAACTGAATGACTGAAAATTTTAAGAATAATTTAACAATTCTAACTCATCTTCAATTTACGAGTTAACTCGTTTCCAATGTCAGAAGATAGTAATGTGGCAATCTCAATAGTAAAAGTGACATACTAGGGTTAATTATTCAAAAGTTTCTTACTCAAATCAAAAAATATAAAAAGGACTTTGTATTTTATTTATTTCTGTTGAGTCAATCAGTTAAAATTTTATTTCTAAAAAGACCACATATTTTATGTATATAAGTTTCTTTAAGCCTGATAGTCATGTATCAGAGTTTTTTTTGCTCTCATATATAACTTTTTTACTCTGATATACTCCCTCCGTCCCATTACAAGCCACAAACTTTTCTTTTTGGGCGTCTCATTACAAACCACAAACTTCCTAAAATGGAAAGGAATCTTTACTATTCCCTCCACTCATTCTCTCTCCTACATTATTTTAATACTCACAACACCATTATAATTCACTATTCCCTCCACTCATTCTCTCTCCTATTTTACTTTTACACTCACAACATTTATATCATTATTTTTTTCCTTATTCTACGCGTCTACAGTAATTTTCCTCCTTGTAATGGGAGGGAGGGAGTATATGTCTCAGAGTTTTAGTGAACCTGATGAAAATTAAAAAATTATAGAGTTCTTATAATAAATAAAGAATTGGATGAAGGACTTTTAAGCAAATCACCCTAATAATTAATAGCAAAATTGACAATTTTAAGGCTCTAAAAAACTCCATTTTCACTAGTGTTAGAAAAAAATAGTTGTTTATATGACTTAATCTATCTTCAAAAAAAAAAAACTCATTAAAAATAAACCTTATGTCCCTATTTTATTTTGGTGGTCAAATTAATTGATGTTTTGATTAATAATTATTATTTTAATAATTTACCATCAATATTTTTTTTAAAAAAATTATAAATATAATTATTTTTAATAAATTATGATTAAATTTCAATTTTATTAAACCCAAAATTAAAGCAAATATGAAAACGGAATTGAGTACTTGGAGTTATGGCCAATGCTTTTAAGTAAAGGCGAATTTTGAGAGACGAAGCGAAGGGCTACCCTGATAACGAGGGTTTGGGTCGGCCAGGCCTGGCCAGGTGGGTCAAGTTCGTGCATGCTTGGGAGGTTGGGGTCCTTAATTCAAACTCATGGTCCTTTATGTTTTCCCTAAACAAATGCAATTAGACTTCGAGCACTGATGTTACGATATTGAGAAATACTCCGTATTCTCAAAATACTTAAAGTATTTAGTTATCTAAGTTGGGAACGAGTCAACTTAGATTAGAAGAGTTACCTAAATTAGTATTTCTAATTAAAAATTAAATTTACAATTAAATAAGGAGATTTGTTAGAATTCTAATATAATTAAAAATAATATGGGTTGTGTATAAATATAAATCTTCTAAGTTATATAAATTTGAGACATAAATAGTACATAATACTCCCTCCATCCCACTACAATTTACTCCCTCCGTCCAGTCCGAAAAGCTACAAAATGGATCTCGCACGTAAATTAAGGAAAGTGATGTAGGAAAGAGAAAAAGTTTAAATGTTGTGAGTATGAAAAATTAAATAGGAGAGAGAATGAGTGGGAGGAATAGTTAGAAGAGAGAATGTTGTGAGTGTAAAAGTAAAGTAGGAGAGAGAATGAGTGGGTGGAATAGTAATAAAAACTTTTCTTTTTGGGAAAGTGCCTTTTTAAATGGGACGCCCAAAATGAAAATTTGTGGCTTTTCGGCGGGACGGAGGGAGTATACACTTTCTATCTGCACGGGAATTAAGAAAAAATGTTAGTAGAGTAAGTGTTATAAATAGAAAAAGTGAGGCAATAGAGAGAAAGTAAGGTATAGAATAATAATTAAATTCTTGTTGTGAGTATGACATATTAGTCTTATTAATCTAAAAACAATAAAACATTCCATATTACGGACTATATAGTTTTTAGTGAGACGTTTTATTAGGAAAATGTGTAGTTTGTAGTGGGACGGGGGAGTATATATTTTGATTCTCACTAATTTATCATGGTATCAATGCATGATTTCGACCTTAAAATCATATATTTGTATTTTGAGTAACCAATGTCACACTTTGAATAATAATTGTCACGCTCTCCCTTTGGGAGAGGAAATTGTGACATAATGTACTGACCTTTAATATCTCATCCATACGATGTCATTGATAAACAAAAAGGTGTATCATCTTCCTCAACGACAAGATCATAGTCCATCTTCCTATTCAACTTTTATCCACCATACTAATTACAATATTGTTACCTTCGTAATTCTAATATTCTTTAGTTTGTAAAACAATTTTAATGTTTTTTAAATCTTTAATATTTTTTAAAATTTCAGGTGTACAGTAAAATAACGCTGCATTTTGACTTAAATCTACTTCTATCCCTGAAATTATAGTTTTTTTAATTCTGTAAAACAACTAAAAATGGTCAAAGGCATTTTAATACAGAAGACAGTAGACTTGTTAAAACAATTAAAGAAGCAATTAAAATATTAAACCATTAGAACTGCCCCTAGTTACAGATTATATTATTATAGAAACAGACGGATGCAAAGATGGTTGGGAAATAGTTTTATTATGTAAACCAAATAAGCATACTGCAAAAGATAAAGAAAAAATTTGTTCATATACAAGTGAAAATTATAACCAAATAGGTACAAATTTGACTAGTTTAGATTTTGAAATACAAGCTTTAATAAATTCTTTAGAAAAATTCAAAATCTTTTTAAATAAAAAATTTAGGGTTAGAACAGATTTTTTTTTTTCCAGATATTACAACATCTGATACAAAATAAGTTACATCATCAATTTTTTGTTACTTTAGATTTTTTTAAAGTTATTATTAATTATTACTCCCTCCGTCTCATTTCAAAGAGCCCATGGTAATATTTCACAGTTTTTAAGAGAATTCTTAAAAATGAATAAATAATTGAAAGTGGGTAGAAGATTAGAGGGGAGAGAATGTAAAAGTTAAAAATATTTAATAGAAGAGAGAATGAGTGGGAGGAATAGTACGTTAATGAATGATTTTTTTTGTAAATATATTGACATTATAAGAGTATAATGAATATTTTTTTTGTAAATATATAAACATTATGAGGGTATAAATGTCCAAAACACTGTTCACATATTTCCATTTATGTAATGAGCTCTTTGAAGTGGGACGTCCCAAAAAGGAAAGTGGGCTCTTTTAAATGGGACCAAGGGAGTATTATTTTGTACCTCTTTCAATTTTTATTTCTTTTTGGCAAGTTAAAAATTTATGTCGTAAATGTTTCAATTTTAGGTAGTATGTTAGAATATTGAGAGATATTTTCAAGTAACTAAAGTATTTAGTTACAGGCAAAATGCCCTCTCAAAAATCATGTGTCGTGCACATGTGTTACATTTTGTCAAAAAAATTAACGATTTGTTAGTTTTTATATCAAATTGCAAAAAAAAAAAAATACAAACTTAGAAATCGGATAGGCATGTTTTAACTTTCAGGTAGCGTATTGCAACCGTGTGTAAAACTCAGAATAACAAATTGCAATTTGCCCATTTAGTTACATAAATTGATATTGAATAAACTTAGAAGAGTTACCTAAATTAGGAGTATTTCTAATTAAAAATTAGATATATTATTAAAATAAAAAGATTTGTTATAATTCTAATAAAATTATAAAATTAGATCTCATATAATTTGTGTATAATTATTGAGACTCAAATGTTTTGATTCTCCATAATTTATCACCTAATGACATAAATAACCTTATTGAATAGAGGCAATTGCAATTAATTTAGAAATAGGGCAGATATGTAGGTATAATAGTGCAGATAAGGGGTAATTCATTGCTTAATTAGGGGCAAAAATGTGATAGCAATATTGTTAACTTGATAATATCATTCAATAAATTATTTGCTTTGATTCTCCATAATTTTCACCTAAGGTTTTGGTTCTTCGTAATTTAATTTATTTTATTATTAATTTTTTATTTAAATTATTTGTTCATTGGAGTGCACTCCATATTTATTACTTCTGAGAATGCTTGTCAAACACTTGGTTTGTTTATATGCACTTAATGAAAGATAATTTGTTGAAAATGCACAATTTAAAAATTATTGAAGTACATATATTACTATGAAGCGGAGGAAGGGAGTAGATGTCAAGAATTGGAATAATTCTACGAGGCCCCCCATCCCAAATTATTATGCATAAAAGTTCATGCAAGATTTAAAAATTCACACACTATTAAAGGTCGAGATCAAAATTTCATATAAACTCATATCCCATATAAACTATGGGTGTAAATGGATCGGTTTGATTAAGTTTGAGCCAATTTACGGATCAAACCACTAATCATTGGTTTGAAAAAATCTCAAACCAAACTGAATTATGAAAAAATTCAAATTGATTCGGTTTGGTTCGAACCGCGATTGATTTTACGGTTTGAACCGCGGTTTAAACCACAGTTCAACACATGGTTCAAATCATAAAATGGAACACTGCTTAAACCATTAATTAGAACATGATTTTAGACTACACAATTCATTATCATGTTTGTTTGAATTTTCTAGGACATAACATACAGAAGAGATTCAATATTAAACACAACTTGAAATTGTGCTTCAATGTTTATGAGAACAATATGCCATTTGAACACTTATAATGGTATGTGCTAAAGATTGAATTAACATTATTATAGGAAGATTTATCAAAAGAAAAAAAAAAGGATTAAAGGATAAAATCCATTAATAGAATTATGGGTTTTCATATCTAAATGTGAGGTGCAGATAAAAGATATGCATATGTATGGTTAATATTGAACGGTTTGATGGTTCGGTTTCACGGTCTCTAACCGTGGTTTGGGGGTCCGGATCGCATACCAAACCGAACCACATGATTTGACATTTTTTGAACCAAAGCAACCACTATTGCTTGAAAACAGAACTAAATCGCGTGATTCGGTTTGGTTCGGTTCGGAACCGCGGTTTGAACCGAACGAACCAGTTACACTCCTAATATAAACCCACTTTTATATCTATGTATAAGAGTTATTTTAATTTTATACATTTGGATATATGAGCAGATTGCCTGGTTAAATATGGGATATTTTTATTATTTTTTAGAAAAAAATAAAAAATTGCGAAAAAAAATACTCTTATACCTTAAGGTATAAGAGTAATTTCAGTCTCATACATTTGGGTATAAGAACGACAGACAGGTGCAATGTGTGATCGTGAATTTTTGTAAAATTTTACATCTTGCTTGATCTTTTATAGTTTTGATATCTCACTCATAAACCATAGGGTTCATGACCCTCAAAAATTTATTCTTTAGGATAGATATTTTGTGAATACTTATATTAGTAAGGGATTAATCTAAAAAGGCACTTGGACTGCTCACTACTTCAGTACTGTAAAATGGTGTCCTTTTAAAAGCACTTATTTGGTGTGTTAAGTTTGATGTAAAGTGTTTTGGAGGGCATATAATAATTCCAACCATGCTCTAATGATTCATTAAAAATTTTAGTACTCACTATTATTAGACATTTAGAGAATTAAAACTACTTTTTGCCATCTTTAACCCTATCCTATTCAAGGACCACTTCACTTTTACATTAAAACCTAGGGGCTCCCATATGTTTTCCAAGCTTAAAAAAAGAAAAGAAAAAAAAAAGGGCATTATATTAGTTTGTACATTGTTTTATTTGTATAATAATGACAAATTTGTACAAAATTATTTTTAGTATTCGAAAGTGTGATACATTGTTTGTTTCGTAATAAATTTCACATTTTCTATTTTGATTTGTTTCTGAATAAATATCGTATTTTAAATAAGAAAATTGCTTATTTTTATCATTGTATAAGCAATCGACAAATTAGTAAAACACACTGTGTTAATAACCAAATGCTATATTTATTTTAAAATGAAAGCACATTTAATTTGAAACACGTCGAAAAAAAAAGATACGATATTTATATTTATTATGAGACAAAAAAATGGCAGAAAAAGTGGTTTTTTTTTTTTTGGTTTACTTTGCCCTTTTAAATAAACAACTACATGATGTTACTTTCAGAAAATCAATAACAAATCTTGAAGTTAGAGTTAAATTAATAATTTTAATTATAGAGTTTATATAAGAGTAAAGCAAGCTAAATTCATTGCTCTTAAATTCAAATTTCAATAATGACCTTACTGTGGTTAACAGGCTAAGTAATTTCTTATTTAATTATTTATTTGTTTTTTAATTGAATTAATTAATTAATAATAGAAATTGTTGCCCAAATATTTGTGTAATGCTATTTTAAAAAACTAATCCAAAACCAATGTATGATTAATTCAACAACCGAACATTTGTCTAATGCTATTTAAATGGTTGTTGCTAACAAATCTTTCCATTTCATTTTTTGCCCCCACCTCTCTCTCTCTCTCTCCTAAAATCCAACTCATCATCTTCTTCATCAAACATCAATGGAGAATGATGGCGACGCTCTACCCAATTTTTGGTTCCAACCACCCATCGCCACCCGCCGCCGACCATCTTCTCCATTCCTAAGTCCGGTTATTCTAATCATAATCGTTCCAATTCTAGCTTTACTTCTCATCTTCTTCTTCCTTCTCCCTCTTCTCAATCACACTTCTCAGTTTCTCAATATCAAACCCACTTCCGTCAAGAAAAGCTGGGATTCCCTCAATATCTTTCTTGTCCTGTTCGCAATTCTCTGCGGCGTATTATCCCGAAGAAATGACGACGTTTCGACTCCCGACGTCGACGGCGGCGGCGGTGGAGATCAAGTCAATCAATTTTCGAGTTCTGACCAGAGTTTATGGGGTGAACAGTTTATTGAACGAGATCGGAAAGCGTATAGTGGTTCTGTTCGGGAATCGGTGGTTACCGATAGTAGCCGGTTGAGAAGGAATAGTAGTTCGTATCCTGATCTGAGACAGGAATCGGTGTGGGATACCGGTGATAACCAGTTCCGGTATTTTGACGATTTAGGAGTGAATTTGAATTCGGAGCCACCGGCGTATGTTCAGCAACCTGCGTGGCGGAGCGAGCTGGCGAGAGAAAATGTTGTCCATCGTTCTCCACTGCCAATGCGGCGGAGAAAGGTGGAAAGAGAAAATGTACTTCATCGATCACAGTCGGCGGAATCAGTTCATCTTCAGGACGTTTCCCGGCGGAGTATGGTATTGGAGAGAGAAAGTGTTTTGTACCGATCACCGACGTCATCACGGCGGAGTGAGGTAGAGAGAGGAAACATTTTGAATCAATCGCAGTCGGCGGTATCGGATCATTTTGACTACCGTCCACGGCGTAGTGAAGCGGAGAGAGAGATTTCCGTGGAGAAAGAGATTCCAGTAGATACTTATCAAGTTCATCAACTTCAGTCGCCGGCGCCACCTCCTCCTCCCCAACCACCGGTGACTAGTTTTAAACCGAGGCAATCGTACCAAAGTGTGAAGCGCAAGGAAAAAGTGAAATTCGAAAGTGAAAGTGGAGCTGAGTTAGAAAAGCTTTGGCCGCCTCCTACTCCTCCACCACCGCCGCCACCTCCGCCGCCGCCTGCATCATTTACACATCGATCGCAGCAGAAACACAAGAAACTGGAACGGCAAATTAGTGATGCCACCAAGGAGATTGCTACAGCTATAACTTCACTGTATAATCAAAGTAAGAAAAAGAAGAAACGTAGAACACGAATTATCTACGATCACGCCGATGTCTCTCCCACTTCAGCAAATTCATCACCAGAGCAGGCGGCCGCCCCTCTGCCGGCACCACCACCCCCTCCCCTGCCTCCACCTCCGTTCGTGTTTCATAATATTTTCAAAAAAGGAACTAAACAGAAGCGTATTCATTCCGTGGCTGCTGCACCACCATTCCTTTCACAATCACAACCGCCTCCACCGCCACCACCGCCACCTCCTCCAATCTCAATTTTCAACAATTTGTTCAAAAACAGCGGCAAAAGTAAGCGTTTCAATTCCACTGCCGCTACCCCACGGCCGCCGCCACCTCCATCATCTATTCTTAACAGCATTTTCAATTCCGGAAGCAAGAGTAAGCGCCATTCACCCACTGTTTATCCACCACAACCGCCAGCGCCGCCGTCCCCGCCACTGTCACCAACAACATTCACAGAAAGTCAAACTACGGAATCCTTTCAGGCCTTCTCAAACTCTCACGTCCTATCACCGCGGTTGTCCAGAAGGAAAATTCAAACACCGCCACCGCCAACTCAGTCGAACTCCGAACCACTCCGGCAACGTCTATCCAGAAAGGGCAAACCACCATTACCAACAAAAGCAACCAATTACTACGAACGCGATGAATACCACGAATACCTCAACAGCGGATCTCAGTCGCCGTTACATCCAATTCCGCCGCCGTTGCCCCCATTCACGATGCCGGCGATGAAATTCAAAATCCGGGGAGATTTCGTTAGCATAGGGAGCGCTCAGAGCTCCGTTTGTAACTCCCCAGACAGGGAAGCCGTTGATTTCTCGTCAATGCAAAAGTCACTTGAGGAATCGGACGGTGGAGATTTAATTGGGCCTGTTTTCTTCCCAAGCCCAGATGTCAACGCCAAGGCTGACAATTTCATTTCAAGGCTTAAAGATGAGTGGAGAATGGAGAAGGTTAATTCAAACAAAGGAAAACAAAAGCTGGGCTTGGGTCTATTGGGCCTAGGCCCAGGAATAAGCCCACAGTAATTAAAGATTACCGATTATCGACTTCTCGTGACGTTTCAAAACGTAGTTTTCAGTTTATTCACGACTAAAAATAGACATTAATTTTGAAACATAGAGTAGTATATAGTACGAGGTTATGCTTTAAAACAAATATGTAAAGAGGAAAATAATTACAATGTCTTGTAGAGTCTACAATTTTGAGAGGATTGTTTGAGGTTGAGGGAAGAAACATTTTGCTTTTATTTTTTATGGATTATTTTTGCAATTTCATTTTATTTATTTATTTTAAATTGAATTTAAAACGATTCTGTACTTTTTTATTTTTGTGGAGTCCATCAGTTGAAATTTTACTTCTAAAAAGTTCACGGAGTTTCTCACACATGACTTTTTTATTCTGATAGATATGTCTCAGAGTTTTTGTGTACCTTACGAAAATAAAACAATTATAGAGTCATTATAAAAAATAAAAATTTGAACGAAAGACTTTTAAGCAAATCACCAGAATATTATTATAGGGGTATTCATTATTATTTTTTACTTCACTAAACACTTATGTGAAGAAAAAACATTATTTCAATGTTTATGATACCTTAAGCATCAATGGTAATATAGTTGAATTTGAGATTGGAACCACTAGCAGCGACCACAAAATGTCCTTACGATATACTCCCTCCGTCCCACGTCATTGCAAACCATTTTTCCGGGCACAATAATTAAGGAGTATTATTAAGATAATGAAAATGTGTGGTAGAAAATGAAAAGAGAGAATGAGTGGAGTTAATAGTAGGTTGGTTGAATAAATTGTATGGTGAAAAATGAAGAGAGAGAATGAGTGAGTGGGGTAGGGTGAATATAAAATAATAAATTTGTTTCCATTTTGGGCAGTTTGCATTCACGTGGGACGGACCAAAATGGAAATAAGTTTGCATTCACGTGGGACGGAGGGAGTACGTTAAATGATTTATAAATAGGCTAGCACATGCCTTTAACAACAGGATTCAAATTTGCTATCTACACTACTACGAAATCTAATACCAGATAAATCGAAACTAAAGTTTTTTTTGTTGACAAATTGAATACCATTGTCCCAATTTTGTTGAAATTGTATGATAAAAAATGAGAAATAAAAATAAAAATTGGAGATGTCCTTGTTGTTTGTGATTTGAAATCCGAAACCTCTTTTTTTTAAATGAAGGTGCAATTATTGATGATATCTATCTACCGAGAGAGCTTAGAATATTCAACTACGTGCAAACCCTTTCGAAAAGCATGCAAAAAGAGAAAAAGGTCTTAAATTGTAGAGATATGGAAAGATATCATGTGATATGATTTAGGTAGTATATATCTTTATATTCTTGATATTTATCATCATTCCTTTTATTCAGGATACATACTTAGAAAACTCTAAATGTCAGCCCGTAAATTATGTACACGGCTTTGTATAAGTAGGACTCCTCTTGTTTTGTATTATACCAGCATAAGCTTTCGTATTTTTTCTTTTCTTTTGACGACATACGGGCACCATGACTTCTGAAGATGGCGATGGCAAGAAGGCTGAAAGTAATGCCACAGGGGGAGCAAAGGTAGATGTAATGTCGCCTTATTTCTTTTCAGCCTCAGATAATCCAAACACTGTGTTCGTGAGTGATCTTCTTCATGATGGGAATTATGCGGACTGGGTTGATGAGATGAGCAACACTCTATACGCAAAGAATAAGTTTGGGTTCGTAGGCGGAATGATCTCATGACCCATAGGAGACGCTGCCGAAATAGGGTTATGGAAGAGGTGTAATGCAATGATAAAAGGATGGCTTCACAGTTCCATGGAGAAGGACATTCGAAGCAGCGTCAAACATGCTAAAACTGCACAAGAAGTGTGGGAAGATTTAAGTGAGCGATTTGGAAAACAGAGTGCTCCGAGGGCTTATGAATTAAAGAGGGAGATAACCCTAACACGACAAAAAAAAAGCTTTCCATATCAGCCTACTACACAAAGTTAAAGGGGTTATGGGATGAGATTCAATCTATCTTTCCCATCCCAAAATGCAAATGTAATGGTTGTACTTGTGACGTGCCAAAACAATTGGTGGAGATGAGGGAGAAGGAAAGATTATATGAGTTTTAATGGGCCTTGACAAAAGCTTTGGGACAATAAAAACACAAATTCTTGGCACTCAACCAGTGGTATCATTGGGGGTTACGTACCATCATGTGTCCGAAGATGAAAGACAGAAACAAATTTCAATGGCCGGCAAAGCCACTATTGAAGCTGCGGCTTTCCAAGCGCATGGACTACAAAGGCCGAACAAGGAGGACAAGAAAGATAGATTACGAGAGAACCAAAGTGTACCCATTGTGTAAAATACTATCATACAATTGAAAACTGCTATGAGATAGTAGGGTATCCACCGGGAAAGAAGAAGGGATGAAATGGACGCGTGAAGGACAAAGGCCAAACCAAGTTTGCCCACTTTGCTGCCGATGAAGGTAGCCTCATACCCGGAGTTTTAGCAGCCAATTATGCAAGATTGTTCGAGTACTTCAATAAGATTGATGGTGAGCAAACAGGCAACCTTCCAATGGCAAATATGGAGGGTAAGATGCAAAATACACTGTCTTGGATAATTTATTCAGGGGCAAGTGAACACATAACGTGTGATGGTACTATTTTGCAAAATCAACGAAGACCCGAAGACATGCTGCCAGTTAAAATACCTAACGGAGACACCATTCCGGTGAAAGGGGTTGGAAGCATTAGTTTGCCTAATGGACTGACCATTGATAATGTTTTGAATATTCCGGATTTTAAATGCAATTTACGGTCGGTTAGCAAACTTACGAAAGATCTTAATTGTGCCCTGATTTTTCTTATGGATTCTTGTGTGATGCAGGACTTAGCTTCGAGGACTCTGATTGGGAAGTGTAGGCGACACAATGGTCTATACTATATGGAGCCGGTCAAGAATGAAGGTATGGCATACACAGCCGTTGTTGATTCAAGTACTTGGCATCCAAGACTAGGTCATGCAGCTTCTTTACATTCCAGTTATTTTGATAGTATTGTTGGTAGTGGAACAAATGAAAATGAACATTGTGACTCTTGTTTTAGAGCTAAATTAACGAGACTTCCTTTTCCAAAAAGTGAGATTCGATCGCATGCTTGTTTTGACATGATTCATTGTGACATTTTGGGGGCATATAAAACACCTTCTTTTTGGGGGGCACACTATTTTTTATCAATAGACGATGATTTTAGTCATGGTGTGTGGGTGTTTTTAATGAAGTTCAAATCAGAGGTTTATAAATATCTCACCATGTTTTGCAAAATGATACACACTTAGTTTGGGAAAAAGATTAAATGTGTACGGAGTGATAACGGCCTTGAATTTTAGTCTAAGGATATGACAAATTATTACATTGAAAATGGCATGTTACTTGAGACCTCTTGCACCGACACCCCACAACAAAACGGAGTCGTAGAGCGCAAGCACAGACACATTTTGGAAGTAGCCAGGGCTTTGCGTTTCAAAGTAGGACTGCCAAAGAAGTTTTAGGGATAATGCGTACTAACAGCCACATACATCATAAACAGGTTACCGTCCAAGCTCTTGAAAAATATGTCATCTTATTAAATCATGTTCAGCAAACGGCCCAAGTATGAACATCTTAGAGCCTTTGGTTGCTTAGCCTATGCCAAAGATAATAGGAGAGGGGGAGACAAGTTTGATGCTAGGGGACGACTTTGCATTTTCGTGGGCTACCAACACTCACAAAAGGGTTATAGGATGTTCGATATCAATACTAAGCAGATTTTGTTTCAAGGGATGTGAAATGTTTTGAAAACATTTTTCCTTTCAAGAGAGCACACTCCGGTCCTAAAGTAAAGAGTGTGATAAATAATCGGGATGATGATTTGGGTGTTGATTTTACTTCGGAGCTGTGTGAAGGGGATTATTGTGTCCCTGATCTTCCAGCCTTACCGGCCGAGCAATATGACCACCCACAGCCATTTGCCGACCTTGATCCCATGACAGTCAGTAGTATGCCTGGCCAAAATCAAGAGCCACGTCATAGTGAGAGCATCAAGTGGCAACCCAAACATCTTGAGAATTATGTGGTTAGTTTACCCGGCTCCATAGACCATACGCCAACCGTTCCCACTCTAGAGACCTCGGAGGTATATCCCCTTTCACACTTTGTTACATATGATCGTTTTTCACCAAATCATAAAACTTTCTTAGCGGCCATCACATCTCATGATGAGCCAAAATATTACCACCAGACAGTCAAAGACGAGCATTGGCGAGAAGCAATGAAAGCCGAGATCCGTGCTTTGGAGCAAAATAAAATGTGGACAGTTGAGACATTACCCCTGGGCAAGAAGGCAATTGACTCCAAATGGGTTTACAAATAAAATATAAACCCAATGGAGATATTGAACGTTATAAGGCAAGCTTAGTGGCAAAAGTTTTACTCAAGTAGAAGGTATTGACTTCCACGAAACATTTGCTCTGGTGGCCAAGTTGGTAACAATGAGAAGCTTACTTGCGGTTACGGTCAAAAAGGGATGGATTATACATCAACTTGACGTTAACAACGCTTTTCTCCATGGCGACTTGCAAGAGGAAGTATACTTGAAGGTACCTCAAGGCTTTGCGAAGGAGGGTAATAACCGATTCTGCAAATTACACAAGTCACTTGATGGGCTCCGTCAAGCATCCCGAAATTGGTACCGTAAGTTCACAAGTGCACTCCTTGATATTGGTTTTTCTCAATCACGAGCCGACCACTCACTTTTCATCTTCAAGCTTAAGGGTTCTTATATGTTGCCTTGATCTATGTCGATGAAGTTTTAATAGTAGGAAATGATAGCACCAAGATTAATGATGTAAAATCCTATTTGGACAACAAATTTAGCATCAAAGACCTTGGACCACTAAAATATTTCCTGGGAATAGAAGTCGCGAGATCGTGTGATGGGATTGTCCTCAGTCAACGGAAGTACACTTTATAAGACATTTTGGAAGAAAGTGGCTTGCAAGGTGGTCGGCCGAGCGACTTTCCAATGGAACAGAACCTACGCCTCACTGCTGAGGATGACACACCACTTGTGGATACTTCACGGTACAGGAGACTCATTGGGTGTCTACTTTATTTAACCGTGACTCACCCAGACATTTAGTTCTCGGTTAACTTATTAAGCCAATTCCTTAAGGCTCCACGACGTAGCCACATGGATGCTGCGCTTCGCATTGTTCGTTTTCTCAAACAAACCACAGGCCAAGGCATTCTTATACCCTCCCTCTGAAGGAAGTTTGACACTTGAGGCATACTGTGATGCCGACTAGGGTGGATGCCCAATGACAAGGAGATCTTGCACATGTTATTTTATGACCCTAGGGGGTGCGCCCATTTCTTGGCGTACCAAGAAACAAAGTGTAGTTTCTCGTTCTTCCGTCGAGGCAGAATATCGTGCTATGGCAACGACGGTCAGTGAGATTTTATGGCTAAGATGGCTTCTCAAAGACATTAAAGCTCCACAACTACATGCGACTAATCTTTATTGCGACAATCAGGCAGCTAGACACAGCCAATAATCCATTATTTCACGAGCGAACCAAGCACGTAGAGATAGAATGCTATTTTGTTCGTGAAAGAGTTGAGTCATGTGACATTTTGCCGCAAAACATATCCATTGAGAACCAAATAGCCGACTTGTTCACAAAAGCCTTGGGTGCAACTCAATTCCGTTTTCTAGTTGGCAGGTTGGGCGTTCGAGACTTACAAGTGCCAACTTGAGGGGGAGTGTAGAGATATGGAATGATATCATGTGATATGATTTAGGTAGTATATATCTTTAGATTCTTGGTATTTATCATCATTCCTTTTATTCAGGATACATAGTTAGGAAACTCTAAATGTCAGTCCGTAAATTATGTACGCGACTTTGTATAAGTAGGACTCCTCTTGTTTTGTATTATATTATTCAATTAAATACTACCTCTTTCACACCTTTGATTCCATAGTTTTCATAAATAATTTTATTAATTCCCTGCTGTTGCAGTAAAACGGATTAGGATTAGGATTGATCTCATACTTCAGAATTTAATTAGGGGTAACACTATGGCTTATGGTTGTTCAAACCCGACTCGAGATCCATTGGAAAAAAAATACCGAGCTTGATCAATATCTTAGACTCGTGTTTAGTAGGAGTGTTATGCTTGAATAATACTTAGTAAATTTTACATTTACTAACGAGAGGGAGATAACAAAAATTCAGGATCTTTCATCGCGCAAATGTCCTGAGAAATAAAGTTATAGGCATGTAGGTGTGAGAATTGGAAAACCATTAGGTTGTTTATTCACAAACTCTTAATATATACAAGATAGAGTCCTATTCTAATAAGGAGAAGGAGTTTCCTTATTCTAATCACAATACAAATATTTAGTTGCCTAATCTAAATACATGAGGATATTGACAAGGAATAATCTAGAGAAAGTCAAACAAATAACTTTAGGAAACTTTAGGAGGAGATTCCTTAATATCCTTAATACGCCCCCGCAAGATGGACGATCTTTGGAGAAGACCAATCTTGGAAATGAGTTGATCGAAGCGTAGACGAGATAGTGGTTTTGTTAGAAAATCAGCAAGTTGGTCATTACCAAAAATGTGCTGCACACGGAGAGAGCCAGACTGAACCTATTCACGGACAAAATGAAATGAGAGAGCCACATGTTTGATTCAAGAGTGAAAAACTGGGTTTGCGGAATAAGTTGTGGCACCAAGGTTGTCACAGTATATAACCGGCGGAGAAGTAAGAGAAATACTGAGCTCAATAAGCAGGTTTTGAACCCAAGTAATCTCAGCAGCGGTGTCAGCAATGGCACGAAACTCGTCCTCAGTGGTGGAGCGGGCAAGAGCACGTTGCTTGCGGGAGGACCAAGTAACCGGGTTACGACCGAGATAAACAAAGAAACCAGAGGTGGATACAAAGTCATCTTTGTCACCAGCCCAAAAAGGCATGAAGAGAGGGGGGAGACGTAGAGTAAATCTAGAGACCCAAGTGCATAGTGCCATGAAGGTAGCGGAGGAGCCGCTTGAGAGCAACCCAGTGAGATGATTTGGGATTCTGCATGAACTGTGCAAGCTTGTTCACGGAAAAGGCAATGTCAGGGCGAGTGAAGGACAAGTATTGAAGACCACCAACAATAGCACAATAGGAAGTGGGTTCAACAACGGGAGTGGTAGTGGATCTCACAAGGGGTGGTGATGTGACCATAGGGGTGGGGAGCGGTTTACAGTTAATCATGTTGTGACGGGTGAGAAGATCATGGATGTATTTTGTTTGGGAGAGGAGGATACCATTTTTGTTGGGGACAATCTCAACGCCCAAAAAATATGATAGAGGACCGAGATCCTTGAGAGAGAAACAATTGGACAAGCTAGTGATGAATGACTGAAGGAGCGAGGGTGACGGCCCGGTGACAATGATGTCATTAACATAAACCAAAAGAAAGATGGGGGTTGGTGTTTTGTTGAGTATAAATAGGGAGGGATCGGCTAAGGAGGGGTGAAAGTCATATGTGGTGAGGTAGGTTTTGAGTTCTTGGAACCAAGCACGAAGAGCTTGCTTGAGACCATAGATGGCTTTGGAGAGATGGCATACATGAGAGGGGTTAGTGGAGTCCTCAAAGCCGGGGGGTTGTGTCATAAACACAGACACGGAGAGTGAACCTTGTAGAAAGGTGTTGTTGACATCAAGCTGGCGAAGAGGCCAGCGGTTGGTTGTGGTAAGTGAGAGAAGGAGCCTGACTGTAGCGGGTTTGATAAAAGGACTGAAGGTTTCGGTGTAATCAACACCATGTTGTTGGTGAAAGCCCTTGGCTACAAGCCGAGCCTTGTATTTCTGAATTGTGTTGTCAGGGTTGTACTTGATGCGAAAGACCCATTTGCACCCGACAATGTTGTGGGCTGTGGCAGGGGGAACTAAATTCCAGGTTTTATTTCGAGTGAGAGCCTGAAATTCCTCAATCATGGCGTTATGCCAGTGTGGGATAGAGAGAGCTTGTTTGGTGGTGGTGGGAAGGCTTGAGGGTGAGGGGAGTAGGGATAGGTTGGCGTATTTGGGGTTGAGTTTGGTGATACCATGGGACAGCCGGGTGGTGATGGTGCGGGTAGGAGGGGGGACGAAGCTGCTGGGTATGGGGGACGATCGTGCAGAGGAGGGGGGCGATCGCGCAAAGTTTCTAGAAGGGAGGGGCGATCGCACGAATTTGGGGGGCAATTGAGCGGGTTTTCTGGCTCGACGTGGGTTGTTTCGGGCTGGCTAGAGGGTGATGGATGGTTAGGGGAGGGAGGGTTTAAGAGGGGGTGGGTAGGGGGAGGGGTGGGGAGATTGGGTGGTGGTTGAATGAAGGGTGTAGTGTTTAGGACATGGAGAAATAGAGTGTGCCAATCGGAGGGAGGGGGAGCGGAAGCAATGGGGGAATGGAGGTGAGGGAGGTGTAGGGAAATGTGTTTTCAACAAAATGGACATGGCGGGAGGTGTAGACTCGATGGGAGGTGGGGTCAAGGCAGTAATACATACTTGCGTGGGTAAGTAGCCAACAAAGATACATGGAATGAATTTAGGGGCTAGCTTGTGGGGGGTATAAGGGTGAAGCCAAGGATAACAGAGACAACCAAAGCTTCGTAATTTGGTGTAGTTTGGAGGGGAATGGAATAGACGAAGTTAGGGGGAATCATTGTTGAGGGTAGGGGTAGGCATTCTATTTATGAGATAGGTGGCAGTGGTGAGAGCATAGGGCCAAAAGGTGAGGGGTAGGTTGGCATGGGAGAGAAGGGTGAGACCCGTTTCAACAATGTGACAGTGACGACGTTCGGCATACCCATTATGTTCAGGAGTGTGAGGTGGAGTGGTGAGATGAGTGATACCTTTTTGAGCCAGAGTGGTGTGAGTTTGAGGTATTCACCCCCGTTATCGGAGTAGACTTGGATGATAGGACGTTGGAAGTATTTTTCGACTAGTGTTTTGAAACGAAGGAATGTGTTGTAGGTGTCAGATTTGTGTTTTAATGGGTAGAACCAAATGTATTTGGTGAAGTGATCGACAAAGATGATATAGTATTTTAATTTGTCAAGGGAATAAACTGGAGAAGTCCATACATCAGAAAATATAAGATCTAGAGGAGCATGTGAAATTAGAGAAGAGGATGCAAATGGTAGTTTGTGGCTTTTGTTAATGAAACAAGAATTACACGGGGATAAACTAGAGGAAATAGATAAATGGAATTTGCTACGTAGTAGACTAAGAATAGGGGGAGCGGGATGGCCTAATCTATGATGCCACAATTGCGAAGAGATGACGCTTGAATGAGCTTGAATGGGCGGAGGGTGCCAAATGTAGACGCTATCCTCAAGGTCTCCATCGATAAGGGTTTGACTCGTAGCTTTGTCTTTAATGAGAAAAGACGAGTGTGAGAATTCAATAATGGCATTATTGTCATGACAAAATTGAGATACAGAGAGAATGTTACGAGTGATAAGAGGAACATGTAAGACATGATTGAAAAGAAGAGGGGGAGAGGATGTGGAGAGAGAGAATGAACCTATGTTAGAGATAGGAAGAGTGTAACCATCTCCGATAATGACGTCGTCACTGCCATTGTAGCCATTGTAGGGTGTGTGTAAGGCTAGGTTGGAGAGGTCATTAGTGATGTGGTTGGTGGCACCGCTATCAATAAGCCAGGAGGGAGTGGGAGAGGGAGTATGGTGGGCGGCTGAGTGGGCTTGGGGTTTTCGGTGGTTGGGGTTTCGGTATTGACGAGGTTGAGAGGAGCAATTTACGGTGGGGTGGTCACATTTGAATTGAGGATATTGGGAGAGGATATGACCAATGGTACTACAATATTGGCACTTGCCCTTGTATCGGAAGGGTGAGGGTCTATGGGAGGAAGGAGAAGAATGGGAGGTATGGGAGGAGTTATGGGTGGGTGATGGGCGGGCTTGGGCGGTGAAGGCGGTGGTGGGGAGGGTATTGGTGGAGGAAGGGGAGCCGGCCATAGGGATAGAGGGGAGGGGCTGTCGAATTTTTGAAGGGGTTTAGGCTATGGATCCTTGTAGCTCTAATACCATGTGAGAATTGGAAAATCCTTAGGTTGTTTATTCACAAACTCTTAATATATACAAGAGAGAGTCATATTCGGAGAAGGAGTTTCCTTATTCTAATCACAATACAAATATTTAGTTGCCTAATCTAAATACATGAGAATATTGACAAGAAATAATCTAGAGAAAGTCAAACAAATAACTATAGAAAACTTTAGGAGGAGATTCCTTAATATCCTTAATAGTAGGTTCGGGGCCAGACCCGACTACTACAATAGCATTCATCCATAAATCGATTGCAGTACACAACACAGTACATAAAAAGAAACATAACCTAGGAAATAGTTTTGCTGTCTCATAATAAATGTCATAATTGACCAATCAATATTTATTAAAAAATTGATTTTATTTGTTTGTATATTAATGCCAAAATAAATTATACTATTGTCTCATTTGTTATTCATTTTCAAATCTTATTCAGATTTGAATGGGTGAGTGTATCAGAAATAATACAATTCATACTGTTTGTTTTTTTCTTCATTCATATCTTAATACATCTTATTTTTCACTTAATTTTCAGATGTAAAACTATCACTTATTTGTCTCTTAATTAATTTTTTTTCATATATATCTAATTTATAAACTCGTAATTTTAAAAATAACCAACCCAAACACTAGATCGATAACCATTTATCTCATATCTCTAATCCATTAAATGTCGTAACATTAATTTCAGATATAAATTCAGATAAATATTCAAACAGTTTGAGTAATTCAGAAATCAATATTCAGACATTAATTTTTATCAATTCAGCCAACTTTATACATCACTTAAAACTATAAAAAAAATCAAATGTCACCTAACATTATATTTTTATATAAATAAAAGTAGAAAACTTATTGGGTAACGGATTAAAAATAAGTACAACATTTATAGTACAATACTCAAACTAGCAACCATTAATAAATGATTATCGTTAATTGGATTGGATGCCTTTGCTTAGAGAAGATGGATACAACGCATAACGCCAGCCAGTCATTGCATGCTTACCTTACCACTTGTTTTATCATCTGTTTGGTTTAGCTTTTTAGGACAGACAGTCTCCAGCTTTTCCTTGCAAGCCACATAAACTAATTTAGCATACAATATTTATCATAATAAAACTTAAAAATTAGGTCAATGAATCGTGGCTAAGCAGATTACATAGATCATTGGAGGGTCGGTACTAGTGTTTTAGAGGCTCATGCAGGGTCGGTACTAGTGTTTTAGAGGCCTGCATGAGCGAACAATAAATAAAGAGCTCTGATGATAAAGGAATCGATACTGATCAGGCTTATTCCATCAATAGGGAGATTGATCTTTATCTACTAAAACCTGAAACTATGAATAAACGACTTGTCGTGATGGTATTCAGCTAATACCCTACGGCGTGATAATGAGATATAGAATAATAAGTCTGTAGAAAACCGTATTGAAATTGCTTAATCTCAAAATAGCTCAAGTGACATTACCTTTTCACGTTGGATTTGGTCTGTCATATATAGTGTCGTTTAAGGGAAGTTTACGAATCTCATGAATCACGGAGATAATGTGGGCGTAACGGTGTACAAGATTGTAGTAGGCGGTTACAAATGACGATGTGGGTAGACACACGTGCTATTTGGTCGAGGTATCCTGAATGATCGAGGTTGATCTGACTTCATGCCTTGACTAGGAAGAGAGTCTATCGTATGTCAGACGAAGCTAGGTCGGGACCAAGGGAGGTCGGACAATAAGCTTGGTCGATTGGTCTTTTGATGGGCTAGTATAATTATGATAACTAGGTGGGCCCTTTATGCTTTGACGAACTTTTGGGCTTGCTTGGATAGGGGGCCAGCCCGTTAGGCCTAGCCCATCGCATTTATTTCGCTCAGTAACCCTCACTTTCTAGCTCGACTTGTCGAGTAGGAAGTTATAGAGAATATATTTGATTGTAGATTTGAAGTGACGGTCGGAAGTCGATTCATTCGTTGTTGGTCGCTCCTCGACAATTGAGTTTTGGTGGTTGCATGAGCTATATTCAATGCGTCGTAATATCCGCAATAATGGTATAGATTCTATCGTTTGGACATTTGTCCTGGGAAACAGAGTGAGCTTTTAATTCGACCCACAATTTTACAATAATCCAACCGTTTATCCAAACCTTTCCAATTCAGGTAAGGAAAAAGGAGGTATATAAGGAGAGTTCAACTTCTTTCCAAACTTTACCATCTTCACATTCTTTAAGACCCAGCAAGAGCGAAAAAAGAGACGCCATCTCCGACGATTAGCAAACTCTTTCCTTGCTCTACTGTTGCATTCCACCTCTTCGAAAACACAAGGTATCCTTCAATTTCACTTTTCAGGGTTTAATTTTGAAGTTCCCTCTTCTTTTCCGCCATGGCCAGGACATTTTATTCGAGTTAGGGGTTAAGTATGGGTATAATCGGATAAACCTTAGGATTTACAAAAGGTTAGAGGGGCATTGGAAGGAATTGACCTTAGATGAGTGTGTTACCATTCTTAAAAGGTGGAGTTTGTTCTTCAGTGAGATAGGTTCCCAGCGGGTGAGAGTATGGGAGATTTGGAGGTGGACGATCTACGGATTATCCGCTTCCATCTTTTTAACAAGTTAATCGACCATCTGATCATCTTCTATATTAATTTCAATAAGCCACTGTTTCCTCATGATAGGTTAGATTTCCCAAGGGATTCTAGGTCATCCTTAGATAGCTCGGACTCTTTTTCAACTAGGACGGATTTCTTTGTTTCTATGTCTTCTGTAGAAATGGCAGACAATACTCAACAAGCAGCGAGCTCACAGAATGAGACGTCTAGCTCTTCCTCCGGCAGAATTGTGGACAAGTTCTGCTCCGCGGTGGTCCCTGGTTGCAATGAAAGGGGATATGTGGCCCCCATGCCCTCTATTGGCAAGAAAAATGTTGAATCTCACATTCAGATCCTCCACGAGCAATTCAAGGCACTACTAGAAACAGGCCTTTTACCGACGGAAATTTCCGTCGGTAAATCCGTTTTTCCGTCGGCAAATGGTTATTACCGACGGAATGAGTCCGTCGGGTTCCGTCGAAAATAATTGGTTGGTAATACCGACGGACCAGTTCCGCCGGTATTTCCGGCGGATTGTCCGCCGAAAAATCTAAAATTCCGCCGGAAATCGTCCGTCGGAAATGAGCAACGCCGGCCGGTTAACCGGAGCAATAGCCGGAGTTTACCGATGGAAATATCCGTCGGTAAATATTAAAAAAATAAATAAATAAAACCCATTACCGACGGTTATAACCGTCGGTAAACATAAAATTTACCGTCGGATATACCCGTCGGAAATCTAAACCGAATCCGACGGATATATCCGTCGGTAATGAGTTTTATTATTTAATTTTTATTATTTTTCCGACGGATATTTCCGCCGAAAATTAGAATTATTTATTTTTTTTAATTAATTTACCGACGGAAATATCCGTCGGTAATCCGCGATTTTAAAAAAATTTCTATTTTATTATTAATTCACCTGTAAACCTGTCAAACCTGTTTAAACAAATCCCAACATAAAATAAACACAAACAACATACAAACATCAAACATACAAACATCAAATAAACTCAAACTGTATCAAACAACCTAAAGCGAAAGGGGAAAAGGGGAAAGGGGAAAAGGGAAAGGGGAAAGGGGAAAAGGAGAAAGGGAAAGGGGAAAAGGGGAAAGGGGAAAGGGAAAGGGGAAAAGGGGAAAGAGAAATTGTTTCGCTTGGGGAAAAGGGAAGGGAAAGGGAAAGGGAAACAAAATATATTTGTTTACATTACATGCCAGCCAAATAAAATGAATGTCAATCAACCACGACCCCGACCACGAGCGCTGCCGCTACCGCTACCATCGCCACTACCACCGCCACTTCGCCTAAGGTATTGATCGATCGACTCATCGTAAGCGTTACCGCTATTACGTGGCCGTAGGCGGCCGCATAGGCATGGCTGTGATTGCAAATTCATGGTAGCCAAGTATTGTTGCACGCGCTGGTCAAGCTGTTGAGCCAATATACTAGCCACCTGGGCCTCCACCTGGGTCTGCACCCGGGCCTCCACTCGGGCCTCCACCCGGGCCTCCACCTGGCTCTGGATCTGCTCCACTCGCCTCTCAACCTCTCTGTTGACCCGATCATCAAACGCTTCTTGATCCACATGATGACTGCCGCCGGAGGAAGAAGATGAAAAGTATTTTTATTTTTATTTTTATTTTTTATTTTTTATTTTATTATTATATTTATTATTATTATTATTATTATTATTATTATTATTATTATTATTTATTATTATTATTATTATTATTTTATTATTATTTATTTTATTTATTTATTTATTTTGTTTTTTTTATTTTTATTTTTTTTATTTATTTTTTATTTCATTTATTATTATATTTTTTATTATTATTATTATTATTATTATTATTATTTATTATTATTTTATTATTATTTATTTTATTATTTATTTATTTTGTTTTATTTATTTTTATTTTTTATTTATTTTTTATTTCATTTTTTTAGACATTCACCCCCCTCACCGTCCCAATATGAATATCCAAAACCTTTTAAAATTTGCTCTCCAAGAGTAAATTTGGATCTTTTTTGGACATTCATTTTGGGACGGAGGGGGTGTAATATTTAAGAAAAAAAGTAAGTGTATATGAATACATGAGCGTACGAGTTGAGCCTATTTAATTGCCAATATTGGGTAGATGTCCGTTTTTATTCTTGATCGGTAATTTTTTTTAAAATGGAACGGAGGTAGTACCATATAAAAATAAATAAATATTAGCAAAAAAAAAGAAGTAGAGATAATAAGAGATTTTCATAATTCTAGCTTCACACCAATTGCCTATTAGCAAGACAAAGGGTCAGAGGAAATGTTGCAAAAATAACTCAATCCAAGCCTACCAAACTCTTACATAAACCAACAATCTAGACCATATTCAAACCTTTTGACACCTAAAAATGCAAATGAAACAACTAGCACATAGAAAAAGACTACATAATTAAACCCACATAGACAGTTAATTATTTTACTAATAAAGTTACCAAATATACTTTCTTAATTATTTTCAACAATTATACATACACGAGTTAATTAATTTTTTCAAAACTAGGCATACTTTCAAAATTAAACCCACACACACCATGGCCGCCGCCACTCACACACACACACGGCCGCACACACTCACACTCACACGCGTAACACACACACTCACAAAGACACACCAAATAGCTGCCATATATTCAAAAACCAAATACAACCAAGATATATATCATAATTTATAGATAAATAAATTTAGATTGAAATATTATATTCGGCATTTTAAATCAGTTGGTATCATAATTACACATTCACAAAGACATTCTAACATCATTTTCTTATCACTGCAATTTATTTAACTTTCGTAATCAATACTTGAGAAAGAGAAATCCAGTGAGAGAGAGAGAGAGAAAGAGAGCTTACCGGCGACGGAGACAACGACGGCGAACGGCGGGCTCGGCGGCAACGGGAGAGAGGGCGACTGCGAGAGAGAGAGAGAGAGAAAGTGAGTGAGAGAGAGAAAGGGATTGAGAGAGAGAAAGAGAGCTTACCGGCCGGCGACGAAGACGGCAACGGCGAACGGCGGAAATGGCGGAGACGGCGTTTGTTCTCAAATTACTGATGAGAGAGAGAGAAAGTGAGAGGGAGAAATCGAGTGAGAGAGGAATTAAGGGATTGAGAGAAACTTACCGAAGACGGCGACGGCAACGGCGAGGCCTAGGGTTCTTCGAATTCGCGAACTGAGAGAGAGAGAGGAGGAGTCGTAATATGAAAAAATGGGATTTTCTCATTATATATAGGGCGTCATTACCGACGGACTTGACCGTCGATAATACCGACGGACAATAACCGCCGGTATTACCGACGGACTACCGGCGGAAATATTTCAATTACCGACGGAATAAACGAAATTTAAAAAAAAAAAAAACCCGGTAAAATGAAAATAAATTCCGTCGGTATTCGTTTGTTTTCCGTCGGTATTACCGACGGACTGTGTCCGTCGGTAAATGTCCGTCGGTAAATGCCCTGTTTCTAGTAGTGAGGTACCCCGAGCAGATTTCCAACTTACCCTTTTTATCGAGAGACAAAGACAGGTTCAATCTTGGCTGCACTGGGCTCTCAGCACGACTAAAGTGGCCTTCTACTATGGCCAGTTCGAGGTAGGGCTGAGACTTCCCCTCGACCCCTTCATTTATGAGTTTCTGGAGTGTACGGATGCTGCCCTCATGCAACTTGGTGCAAACGTGGTTAAGGTGTTGGCGGCATTTACCATGGTGTATAAGTTCGTCGGATACGAGCCGTGTATTTATTTGTTTAGGAAGTTTTTCACGGTGGTGATGAATGACAAGACTTTGGGGATTAGCCCCGGCCAAGGCTAAGGCCCCAAAACTTTTTGTCAACTTGCCCAACAAGGTCTCGGGATGGAATAGCCACTTGATCTTGGTGGAGAGTAGGAAACGATAGGAGTTCCCTTTGTCCAAAGAAGATTCGAGTCGATGAAGGAGGATGAATATTGGGTTCCGGAGTGGAGTGATTAATTGACCCTGAGGTTGATACTTGCTCTCACGCCCATAAGTTAAGCTAACGGTGTTCTTTGTGTTGTAGGTTCAATCCATTCAAAGCTAGATACTCCTTTGAGACCCTAAAAGTCATGGCCATCAATGGTTAAATCGTTTCACATCCGGATACTCCTTTGATAAGATTCAAAAATAGGGTTTTATATATTATGTGTGTGATGGGGATTGGATGGTATAGTACGAGTGTGATTTTTTTCGATTAAAATCGCTACATATGGTAAAAATAGGCATGAATCGTGTCAAGTAAACTAGATCAGAGAGGTTGTGCGTCCGTTTGGCCATCATCACTTACAATTTATTTCACACACTCATTGTCCTTCAAGTAATTGCATTTGACAAATTAAACATTTTTAGTTGTTATCCCTCTCCTAGTTTTGCGGAAATGCGTCGATTTGTCTAGGCATTTAAATTTGTTTTGTGTGCGCGTGAAATGTGGCTATTGTTTGAGTCCAAACAAAATTAAAGAATCTGTGAAGAAAGTATTAAAGAGGGAAAGAACCATTATTCTGAGATAAAATCATACAGAAAGGTTAAACTCATTTGTCTCCTTCCTCTTTTCGTCTCCTTCACCATCAATTTCTCTTTGTTAATTATCATTGTGATCATTCTCCAACAACACTTTTTTTTTGTAATCTCATGTTGATCAGATTACAAACAATTATTTTGTTGAGAATTTTTAATCGTCTTTTGTCATTTAATACATTACTCTTCGTCGGTGAGAGCTATTGATTTCTCTTCCTGTTGATAGCTTGTTACGATTAGGGTTCGAAAGAAATTAGGGGTGACCGTTATGTTTAAATAATTGGTGTACATCGTCGTTTAGTTTAAATGGTGAGTCGTCGTTTAGTCGTAAAGTCATTAGTTATATGTTAGTAGTACTACGTCGTTTCATTGTAAAGGAAATATTAGTTTGTTGGCAATACAATGTCGTATGGGATAGAGCCAATGTGCATGGATTATGAATGGAATAACCAAATTCTCTCTAAATCTCTCTCTCTCTCTCTCTCTCTCTCTCTCTCTCTCTCTCTCTCTCTCTCTCTCTTCCCTATGACTCTCTCTCTCTCTCCTCTATCTCTTGTCTCCTACCTCCCTAATTCTAAATCTTTTGCAAATCTGGACCCATTTCCTAGTCATTCTTCTTAAATTGGGATTTAAATCCAAATCCATATACTTAGTCATAACAAATATGGTATCAGAGCCTTCTTCCCGAGATTATTGAATTCACAAGATGGTGGATACAAGGACACAATCGTTAGAAGCTAACCTCAGAGCTTGTGAGGAGAGAATTCGTAATCTGGTGGCTAATCAGGAATAGACTAAGGTGGAATTAAAGGATGAGCTGCTACAAAACAAAGTGGAGCTGAAGGAAGAAATGAATACGATGAAGGTAGCCATGGATAAAGAGTTTGAAGGCATCCACGGGGTACTATCAGGCATACAAAAGCTCTTCATGGCCAAGGACAAAGCAGTAGATGGAGAAAAGCAATCCAAGGCATCTAACAACATGAGATCTATATTGGGGGCTATTCCAAATCAAGGCAAGAGTAGTGAACTAGGTGAGAAACTAGGTGGAGACATGAATAACAAGAAGAATACAGAAACTTATGTCGTAGTGGATGATAATGAGCCTTCACAGTTTAACAGGTATGAAAAGGTGGGATATAGTAGAACCTTGAATGATACATATAAGAAGCATTTGTATTTAGAATTTCCTAAATTCTCGGGTGTAGATCATAGGGGATGGTTAAGGAAGTGCTACAAGTTTTTAAAATATAGAGAAGTGTTGGGTTTTGGGGTTACAAACGCAGTGGAAGAACTTAGAAATAACATCAAAACCCTAGCCCTATGATCCGTCTAGCATGAAGAGATTAGAAAAATATATGAGATAGATTTTACATACCTTGAATGCGATTAAGTTTGCTTGAAATCGAATCTGAAAATCGGATCTCAAAAACGAATCTCAAATCCTTTGATGAAGGTTTTGATCTTCTCCTTGTCCTAGGCCTTGCGATGAATCAACGATTGAAGTCTTCAAGCTTTTGGTGATTAACTTATCACCCTCTATCGGTAATCCACACGCGAACAGGCCAAGAACAATTCTTGTTTGATTGCTAGATGATCTCCGATTATTGAATCTCTATTCAATAATCAATGGTTGTTCAATGGAATTGATTTGGGGTGTTTTTGATCTTTGATTCTCAATCAAAATTAATGTTTTAGTGTTTCAAAAACCTCTAAAAACGTATCCCAAGGCTGAGGCAAAAGGGGTCTATTTATACTTTTTAAATAGTCCTTTTTCCTAGCCAAATTCGGAGTTGCAGCAAAGCAGGACGGGGGTGTTTCTGGTCTCGAGGCGCGCGCCCCTGGTAGACCCAGGCGGCCGCCACAAACCATCATCCAGCCTCCTTAACTTTCTGCCTTCCAGGCTCCCGTCTCGCCTTTCGTGAGGCGCCCGCCTCACCCAAAAATCCATTTTTCGGTCGTTTTTCAATCCGTTCTTGGTGTGTGACCCTATAGGAATTATATTTATGTTGGTAGTGAGTTTGAAACATCAAACTCACAAGACATAAGTGGTTTCTAGCAAGCCATTATGTCCACCCAATTAATATAACATCAAATCTTGATTCATCGATAATCAAATGTCACAATCCCTTTGTCCACGATGTCTAATTAAACATGAGTTATGGTCTATGTCAACTCATCTTGTTCAATGCTTTATCGATCCCGAATATGTTGATAATCCAAATGCCTTTGATCTCTATCAAATCACTTGAGTGTGGCCACACATTTCATCAACATCATTCATCGAGGGGCCAAGCAAACATCTCTCTTCATAAGAGGGACAAATCCTGTCTTGACTTATCATTCTTTCCTACATAAATCCAAAGGTGCTAACATAGCCCTTATTGCTATCCGATTAAAGATAGTGTTAGACTATATCAAACACGATCTTCATCATGTGGAAGATGATGATAATCTCAGGTACAAAGGATTCAATAACACGACTATCATGAGATTTATTCATGACATAAATGACTATTGACCATGTCATAAATCTCATCGGTAGGTCATGTCCAATACTTGTTCTCTAGCAAGTATCCATAAGTGTAATGTGCATCATATGCATATAATCATCTCCATGATTATCCACTACCAACTTATACTAGTTGTTCTCAACAAATAGGGATGCAGTTCAATATAATAAACATGAAAAACATATAATGAACCAAATAATACTTTCTCTATAATAAGTGATAAAGATGATTACATAGAGGTTTAGATAATAAGTCAAACATAACTAAACGCCTATGGCACTACACCAACAATCTCCCATTTGCACTAGGCTCCATCTATGTATCTAATACCCATGGACCTCACATGACCATCATGCTTAGCTTGTGCGAGGGGCTTTGTAAGCGGATCCCCAATGTTATCATCAGTTGATACTTTACATATCTTAACGTCTCCCCTATCAATGAACTCTCTAATGAGATAGAAATGCCTAAGTATATGTTTGAATCTCTGATGTGACCTTGGTTCCTTTGCTTGCGCAATGGCACCATTGTTGTCACAATAAAGTTCCACCGGATTAGTGATACTTGGAACAACTTCCAAGTCACTAATGAACTTCTTGATCCAAACTGCCTCCTTAGCTGCATTGGATGCCGCTATATATTCGGCCTCAGTAGTAGAATCGGCAATAGTACTCTTCTTGGAACTCTTCCAACATATCGCACCTCCGTTAAGCATAAACACAAATCCCGACTGCGATCGGAAATCATCTTTGTCGGTTTGGAAGCTAGCATCTGTGTAACCTCTTACAACAAGATCTTCTTCCATCCCTCCAAATACCAAGAACGCATCCTTAGTCCTTCGTAAGTACTTTATGATCGTCTTGACTGCCATCTAATGGTTCTCTCCCGGATTAGATTGGTATCGACTCGTCATGCTTAGAGCATACGTGACGTTGGGTCTAGTACAAATCATGGCATACATGACAGATCCAAATGTCGGAGCATATGGAACTTCATTCATTCCCTTTTGCTCACCAGTTGTCATAAGACAATGAGTATTGTTGAGAGTAACACCATGACCCATTGACAAGTTACTCTTCTTAAAATCTTCTAAGTACCTTGTCAATGTGAGTACTTTGACTCAAACCAATTTATTCTTTTAGATCTATCTCTATAGATCTTGATGCCAAGAATGTAAGCGGCTTCACCCATATCTATCATTGAGAAACCTTTCCTTGACCAAGACTTGACAGTCTTAAGTGTAGGAACTTCGTTTTCCAATGACTAAGATATCATTGTCATAAAACAATAGAAATAATACTACGCTCCCACTGAATTTCATGTATACACAAGGTTCATCTTCGTTCTTGACAAAACCAAACTCTTTGATTTTCTCGTCAAAACGAAGATTCCAACTCCTAGAAGTTTGCTTCAATTCATAAATGGATCTTTGCAACTTACACACCTTATTAGAATTTCGTGGATCTACAAAACCTTCGGGTTGTGTCATATACACATCCTCAAGCAGTTTTCCATTAAGGAAAGCGATTTTGACATCAATTTGACATATCTCATAGTCATAATACGCAGCTATGGCAATCAAAATTCTAACAGAGTTAAGCATGGCAACAGGCGAGAAGGTTTCATCATAGTCAACACCATGAGTTTGCCTATATCCCTTTGCTACAAGCCTAGCCTTATAGGTATGCACCTTCCCATCCATGTCAGTCTTCTTCTTAAAGACCCACTTGCACCCTATGGTTTTTACACCTTTGGGTGGTTCAATCAAGTTCCAAACTTAATTATCAAACATGGATTGTAATTCGGACTCCATGGTTCCTAACCATTTATCCGAATTAGGAGTGGACATCGCCTCTAGATAGGAAGTAGGTCCGTCATTCTCAATGACTTCCACTTGATTACTTTCCGATATGAGATATCAATATTTCTAGGATTTAGATCGCAACCTATCCGATCTACGATTGACTTTGTGCATCTTGAACCGGTTCCACAACTCCTTGTGAACTTCGTTCCGTCTCTACTCTTGGTTCCATGTTATTTTCGGGTTCTTGAATTTCTTCAAGATTAATTTTACTCCCACTAGATTCTTTATTGAGAAACTATTTCTCAAGAAATGAGTCATACAGAGCAACAAACACTTTGTTCTCATAGCTGTTGTAAAATTAATATCCGAAATTAACCTTGTCAGATTTGGTGCTAACTTATAAGGGACAAGTATCTTTACATAAGATTCGCAACCCCAAATCTTCATGAAAGACATTCTTTCATGCCACATCTCATGTGGGGACCTAGGAGCCGATTTAGTAGGGACTCTGTTCAGTGTAACCGCATTATTTCTAATGCATATCCTCAAAAGGAAACCATAAGAACAACTTGACACATCATTGAACAAACCATGTCCTACAAGGTTCAATTCCTCCTCTCAGACATACCATACAATGTGGTGTTCTGGGTGGAGTCAACTCTGAAACGATTTCATAATTTTGAAATGATTGTCAAACTCTTGGCTCAAATATTCATCACCTCGATCTAATCAAAGTACTTTAATAGTTTTGCCAAGTTGTTTTGTACTTCATCTTGAAATGTTCGAAACATCTCAAACGATTCACCTTTAGACTTTATCAGACAGACATAGTCATATCTAGATAAGTCGCCGGTGAATGTGATGAAATACCAAAATCTTCCCCTAGCAATGCTACTTAATAGTCCACATACATCTCATGTATAAGGGCCAATAAGTCACTAGCCCTCCTACTACTCTTAGTGTATGGTGGTTTGGTCAATAATCCCAATAAACAAGATCCACATTCCTCAAATGATTCACAATCATATGAGTCTAAAAGTCCATGTTAATGAAGTTTAGATATATGTTTCTTATTTATCTGACCAAGCCGGCAATGCCATATGAACGCGTTGTTCATATTATTCGGTTTAGATTTCCCATTTATATTACGGATATCTTCAATATTATTTTGTTTCTCATCATCAAGGATATGAAGACCATTCAATGATATATGCAATACAATAAGGCATATCATTAAATAAATATAAAACTTCTTATTTTCAATAAGAAAAATATATCCTTCATCATCCATATAAGAAACGAAAATAATACTCCTACTCAAATCCGGAACGTAGTGACACTTGTTCAAAACAAGTACTAGTTCATTAGGTAAAGTGACTTCATAAGTCTCTATGGTTAATGTAACAACTCTTGCTCCATTCCTACGCATAGGTTTAATTTACCTTTTGAGTAGCTTTCTATTCTTTATTCCTTACACATTTAAACAAATGTGTGATCCAATCCGGTATCATATACCCAAGAACAAGAAGTCGAAAGAAAAATATCTATCATATAGATACTTGAAGTAGTAGCAATCATATTGCCCTTCTTCACCTTTTAGGCCTTCCTTATAAGCCTTGCAACTTTGCTTCCAATGATTATTCTCATTGCTATGGTAGCAAACTGCATCCCTTTGAGACACTTTTGGGTTTAGCCTCTTCGGCTTTGACAACTTTTGCCCCAGGTTTAGCAACCTTTGCTTTACCTTCTTTACCTTCCTTTTTGAACCCCTTTCTTGTGTTAACTATTAACACATTTGCGGATTGCTCCTTTGCATCTCATGCATTAAAAGCCTTTACCACAACATACATCTTTTGCCTAGCTTGCGCTTGAAACATTTCCTTTGTGCGTTGTGCTAGAACAAAAGCAGTTTTCATGTGTTCAAGGTTCTTCATAAGAGCCTTTAAACATGGTGGCAAGTATAAGACAAGCAATATCATTAGAATCATCAACATGTTTCTAATGTTGCTCCTTATTTGCCCTTTGCAACATTTGCAGTGGGTTCAACAGGAATGAATTCGTCAAGAACGTACAATTTGCCTAAGAACACTTCTTGAGCTTCTGATCAAATCAGAATAATTTGTACCGTTCTTTTCAAACTTGTCCTTCACAAGGACGAATCGCAATGACAAGGATTAATTATAGTGTAATGCTATTTCTACAACAAAATATGCAAACCATATGAACACATATCAATATCAACACATTTACCATCTAATAGCAAATAATGTATTTCATAAATACTCCCACTAAATTATACACCTTCAAATACAAACACGTATCATATAATCATAGTAGGCTAAGATCCATATTTCACTCAATTTCGGTTTAACTGAGCTAATACCCGAAATCAAGCTATTTAGGAGAAACATCAATCATATCACTATATAACTTTTAGATCTTTTATGAGATTTCCTTAGACATCATATGTCAAAAACATATTTTAAATCTCATCTATGCCTTGGGTCAAATCTTATTTGAAAGCACCAATTAAGTCAAAACCCTTTTTCAAACATATGAGACGTGGAACGATGCACCTGACTATGGCCAAAACTACATCAACCATAATCTCATCTTGGTCACAAATCAAGATATAATGATGCACCCAACTATGGCTGAAACTACATCAAAATAACCTTAAATTTTACAAGTGTTCTAATCAAGGAATGACATAAAACTTAAATATTTAGAAGGTTTTCAACATGTAACAAACATCGCATGGTTGTAACATAGATCTCATGTGAACATAATCATGAACATAGGGCTTCACAAAACATCATACAAACAATTTGATTCAATTTTGAGAAATTACTAATTTAATTTAATCATATTAAACAAATCATCAACCTATGTGATAAACTAATCTAATTAATTTATCATAAATCATGAACATGGTATATCTCATATACTTGTTTTTCATAGAAACAAAATACATGAAATCTAGATCTATTTCATATCACATGGTAGCAAATAATCAAATTAAATCTAGCATGCAATTTCAATCCTAATCATGGCAAGACATGGCTCTGATACCACTATTGGGCTTTGGGGTTACAAACGCAGCGAAAGAACATAGAAATAACATCAAAACCCTAGCCCTATGATCCATCTAGCATGAAGACATTAGAAAAATATATGAGATATATTTTACATACCTTGAATGCGATTAAGTTTGCTTGAAATCGAATCTGAAAATCGGATCTCAAAAACGAATCTCAAATCCTTTGATGAAGGTTTTAATCTTTTCCTTGTCCTAGGCCTTGCGATGAATCAACGATTGAAATTTCAAGCTTTTGGTGATTAACTTATCACCCTCTATCGGTAATCCACACGCGAACGGACCAAGAACAATTCTTGTTTGATTGCTAGATGATCTCCGATTATTGAATCTCTATTCAATAATCAATGGTTGTTCAATGGAATTGATTTGGGGTGTTTTTGATCTTTGATTCTCAATCAAAATCAATGTTTTAGTGTTTCAAAAACCTCTAAAAACGTATCCCAAGGCTGAGGTAAAAGGGGTCTATTTATACTTTGTAAATAGTCCTTTTCCTAGCCAAATTCGAAGTTGCGGTAAAGCAGGACGGGGGGTGTTTCTGGTCTCGAGGCGCGCGCCCCAGGTAGGACCCAAGCGGCCGCCTCAAACCATCATCCATCCTCCTTAACTTTCTGCCTTCCAGGCGCCCGTCTCACCTTTCGCGAGGCGCCCGCCTCACCC
This sequence comes from Adenophora triphylla var. japonica, assembly GCA_022495995.1. NCBI lineage: Eukaryota > Viridiplantae > Streptophyta > Magnoliopsida > Asterales > Campanulaceae > Adenophora > Adenophora triphylla. The sequence goes on from JAFEMH010001088.1 coordinate 148,273, forward strand.
AAAAATCCATTTTTCGACCGTTTTTCAATCCGTTCTTGGTGTGTGACCCTATAGGAATTATATTTATGTTAGTAGTGAGTTTGAAACATCAAACTCACAAGACATAAGTGGTTTCTAGCAAGCCATTATATCCACCCAATTAATATAATATCAAAGCTTGATTCCTCGATAATCAAATGTCACAATCTCTTTGTCCACGATGTCTAATTGAACATGAGTCATGGTCTATGTCAACTCATCTTGTTCAATGCTTTCTCGATCCCGAATATGTTGATAATCCAAATGCCTTTGATCTCTATCAAATCACTTGAGTGTGGCCACACATTTCATCAACATCATTCATCGAGAGGCCCAAGCAAACATCTCTCTTCATAAGAGGGACAAATCCCGTCTTGACTTATCATTCTTCCCTACATGAATCCAAAGGTGCTAACATAGCCCTTATTGCTATCCGATTAAAGATAGTGTTAGACTATATCAAACACGATCTTCATCATGTGGAAGACGATGATAATCTCAGGTACAAAGGATTCAATAACATGACTATCATGAGATTTATTCATGACATAAATGACTGTTGACCATGTCATAAATCTCATTGGTAGGTCATGTCCAATACTTGTTCTCTAGCAAGTATCCATAAGTGTAATGTGCATCATATGCATATAATCATCTCCATGATTATCCACTACCAACTTATACTAGTTGTTCTCAACAAATAGGGACGCAATTCAATATAATAAACATGCAAAACATATAATGAACCAAATAATACTTTCTCTATAATAAATGATAAAGATGATTACATAGCGGTTTAGATAATAAGTCAAACATAAATAAACGTCTAGGACACTACACCAACAAGAAGTTCCTGAGTATGACAGAGTAGAGCTAACTACTATGCATTTTGAAGGGAGTGCTGAAAATTGGTATCAAAATTATAATGAGGAGATAGATGAATTGACTTGGAAGGAGTTTACTAACATAATTGCAGTAAGGTTTGGGCCTCAAGCTTATGAAAATATTGAGATGTAATTCTCAAAATTAAACCAAATTGGTTCTGTTAGTGAGTATCAAAACAAGTTTGAAGAACTCAGGGCAATAATGAAGGCTGAGAATCCACAACTGACTGAGAGGTTTTATGTGAAGAATTTTATAGGGGGGTTAAAAGAAGATATAAGGTTTAGGGTTCAATCCCAATTTCCTTAGTTTTTAACCCAAGCTGTGAGTCTAGCCAGGTTGGAGGAATCCCATAATGTAGTCCAGTTTAAGAAGCAAGGGTACTATCCCTCTAAAACCATCCTGTTAGTCAAATATATGTTTAGATTTAGAATTGCTTAATCCCAATCGCAACAAGCATTAATGTGGACCCCTAAATTTAATTAGACCAAATAAAATTTTTCTATGTATGATAGGTTCCCTTAATGCTAGTGCCAGTGTTTTTAATATGTAATTTTCTCAAGGTATGAAGACTTGAAGACCTGAAGATCTTCCCATAAGTTTGTGAGTTTACTTGGTAAAGAAGCACCTTCAAATCGGTTGACCACTCAACCGGTCAGATGTCCTTAACCGATCAAGCCACCCTTAACCGATCAAACCTGAGCTCCTACCTCACCGATAAAATCCTTAACCAGTTCTGGTTCTCAGCCTGTCCAACCAGTCAAGCTTCTCCATCGAGCTTCCTTTTCAGAAATTTTACGTGCTATTTGTGAGTAGATGGTAATTGTGTTTCCATCAAGGTATCTCATGTGTTGATTCCAAGTATGATAATCAGAATTTTAATCCTTATCTTGACGGCTTTATGGTAGTTATGATTGATGACCTCCTTGGTTATTTAAAGTTACGAGAGGATCATGAAGATAATTTGTGAGTTGTGTTATTTACCTTTAGTGGGAATTCATCGTTTGAGAAGTTTAGCAAAGGTGAGTTGGCTCGCAAAGATTTTACATTTTGGGTTATATAGTCTTAAGCTTGAAGGTTACCATGAATCTTGCAAGGATTGAGTCCGTGATCTTTGGGTTGGCAAGTGCTATCGAAGAATGTTTAAGGAGTTCTTGAAAGAATTTAGTTACTTGAAAGGAAGAGATTAGAAGACTATCTAGATTCTTGAAGAATAGGTTGGGTGTTGTGTGATGGACTTCCTTTCAACTCGGGAAGTTTAATTAACCTTAGCGAGTTTGCGTATCATAGCAGTTTTTAGTTTAGCATTGAAAGGGTACTGTATAGAGCTTGGTATGGAAAATATATTGTATGATCCTCCGTACGTGTGGAGTTCTTAAGTTAATGATGATTTGGCGGATTTGACTTATGTGGGAAAACCGTTGAGAGTTATTAGAATCGAAATTTCGGGATTAAATTCTAGAATATTTGGGGTTGTGAGAATGTATAGAAGAATCATGACATTGAGGAAACTGTTGAAGGTTGTAATTCAAAATGCTTGGGAGAGTAACCTTTGTTATTGGTCCTTAAGGTAAGTTTTTTTAAAATTCGGGACGAATTTTCTTTAAGGGGGAGTGAATATAACGACCCTAAACCTAGGCACTATTTTAGTATCATATTATATGCCTTTTATATTATTTGTTGACTTTATGTGCTTAAATTATGTCTTTGATTTATTATGATAATTTAAAATGGTTATGAGATAATCTTAAAGCCTTAGAAATAAAATGAAAATAAGATAAAGTATCTTGGGGGAAGTATAATAATTGAAGAGCAATAAAATAAATAAATTGTTATAAGTAGTGGAAGTGGATAGTGTAAATAATTGGGGTTGGGTGTAGTTGCATTTTTCTTAATCCTTGGAGGGCTTGGTTGCTCATCTTTGAAAGTTTTAATTTGTTGCTCATCTTTGAAAGTTTTAATTTAATGAGGGGATGGGGGGGCCATATCCCTCCCTTTTTCCCCATCACCTCCTTCAATTATTCAATCAACCCCATACTCCTCCATCATCCTCCTTCTTCTTTCTCAACTTTTTCTCCATGGAAGCTCTTGCTTAAACTCTTCCCTTCCAAAATTATTAGCAAGTTCAATTCTTCTCCATTTGGCAATTCGGGTGTACTTTTGTGTTCGGGGCAACTGGAGGAGCTCATCAAGCTAAGAAAATCTTCATTACATCCCATATTTGCTAAGTAAGTTATTATGACTTCCTTCTAATAATTGCTCACTTTATGTTCTAATTAATCTCTTGTTGAAAGCAAATGATTTTTGGTATTTGGAATAATGTTATTTGAGTTGGAATTGATCTTAAGTTGTAAATTGGTGATCTAAGTTGAAAGAAGAGTGGTATAGAATAATTGGGGATATTAATGGTTTAAGTGTAAGTATTGATTGTGGGTTTGGCCAAGTACTAGAGTTAGGAAGTGAATTATTATGACCTTCCTCCTATTAAATGATCATGAAAGATTTGATGTTGATATTGTGATTATAATTGTGGTTTGAAATATTAGGACACTCTCTTGGGTTGAGAAATGGAGTAATGACCTAGGATAAAGTTGTTGTTCATGGAAGTGATAAAGAGTATAAGAAATGGGTTGAGTTAGATTAAGAATGTAATCTTAAAATGTGGTGGTGAAATGAGTAGGAAATCAAAGTGTAATTAGTCTAGGTTATACTACCTTGGGTTTAAATGATTTATAATGACATTAGTGAAGTTAGTAAACCTTTTGAGGTTCACAAATTAGATGAAGCTTAGTTTGGGTTTTGGTTCTCTTTGGGTTATGTAGGAAAACCTGCTGTTGGTGTTGGTTTCTGGCCGTGGCACGAGTCGTGCCCCTTGGCACGAGTCGTGCCCATGGCCAACTCGTGAATACGATTCGTGGGATTGAAGTCAAGTCGTTCTGATCAACTTAAGGGCAAATTGGCATGAGTCGTGCCCTCAGGCACGAGTCGTGCCATGTGGAAGTAACGAGTCGTGCTCACTTGAGGACGCATGATTCTGGGAAAGGTAAAAGGGGCACGAGTCGTGCCCTGGGGCACGAGTCGTGCCCTGGCCCGGTGACATTGAACTGTTTTTTGAGCTGTTTAAACCTATGCAACCTAGACCATAATTGAACCCTCTTCAACTTAGATTAAAGTAGAATGCTTGGGCTACACAATGAAGTCTTATTTGGTCAAAATGGAATTGTGGAAGTAGTTTAAATATTGTTCGGGAAATGGTTGATAAGCTTAAATTGTAACTTCACCAAAGTGGTTCAAACTTGGGAAATAGATCTTGAACTTTTATTAAAGTTATCCGAGGTTGTTTAATGATTATGTAGGAATGACTTATGATACATAGTAGCCTTACTTGCTCCCATACCTTTGGTGATTAGTTTGAATAGTGTAGAGGCTATGAGTTACACTATTGCGTTAGTAAGGATTGTATATGTATTACATCGTTGTACTGTATTCCCAGTGTGGATTATTTGACATATTGTTATATTGTATCCCGAGTGGGGACTAATTGGTATATTGTTATGCTGCATCCCAAGTGTGGATTATTTGGCTATATTGATACCTTACTTGAGTTCATATTCATTGATAGTATTATGCATAGTGTATTAAATGAATGTTGCACTATAGTATTGATTTAACATGAGTATACATTACCATGTTGTTATATTCTTATCCCTTTTGTGGATTTATTTCAAGTATCTATTATGTGCTTGAACGTGTTATATTATATGTGACTCGGGGGTATAATGGAATTCAATCAATTACTGATTTGTTCTATAAGTGATTGAAGGTTTATCATACCTGTGACAGTCCCCTCTGTGGCCACAGAGTGGGTGTGCTAGCAGCTGTATTGAGCCAAAAGCCTTACAGTCCGCTGCGTTTTGGTGATTAGGGGGAATGCTTCTGTATTAAGCCAAAAGCTTTACAGATAGCGGTAATATTATTTGATACTCTGATGAAGTATCTGATTTTCTTATATGGATCTCTGGAGTATGAGTCCTATAAGCAGTGAATGTGCTGGAGGCAGTTCACCAAAGAGTGGAGTTTTACTCCCACGTTGTACGACTTATTGTTCAGACGGGAAAGGTAAAATGAGGTAACGTAAGGTGTTTACCGCTTTCATAATGTGTTATGTGTGACCATGCTATATGTTGCATCTTGTTTGGCATCTTGCTGCATTCATAATAGCTTATTGAGATTTATTCTCACCCCTTCCCTTTTACTGTTTTAGATTGTCTTTGAGACAGTGGCTGAACCAGTGAGGCCGGGGAAAGAGTTTGAACTCTTGCTTTTGGGACTTGTCAGGATAGGTATATGAGTGGGTTGTCGGGAGTCCTATTTAAGTATTACTCTTTTATAAGTTGTATGGAAAACTCTTTTGTTAAACAATGTTAATTAGGGTTTTCAATGTAATTGATCAAGTATGATTATTGAAGTATTTGTTTAAATTCCTCCGAGTGGAGATATTATCAGTTGATTTTATTTTGGAAGTTTGAGAATTGATTTTCTTTTAAAGTGAAATAAAAGTTTTAAAAATAAGATGGTTTTTCTTAGTTTGAGCTTCTCAAGCTCGGGACACGCGTTAGGTCCCGGGTTGGGGTGCTCACAGTTGGTATCAGAGCTTAGTTTAGAGGTCAAGGGTAGATGTCTAAACTAAGGGGGAATGTGTGGTAATTTTTAATGTAGGAGTTCGTTCTAATGGCCGGAAGCAATGATGATCAGCGAAAGGTTCTAGAAAATGAAAAAAATATGGGTATAGGTGGAATTCAGAATGAAGAGATGATGAAATTATTCAGGATGTTTGTATAGAATATGGAGACTAGAGGATCAGTTTCGAGTCAACCTGAAGGATGTCAAAGTGATGAATTGGAAAGGTTTGTGAAGATGAATCCACCGATTTTTAATGGATACCCGGATCCGTTAAGGGCAGAAAAATGGTTAGCAGAAATGAACAAAATTTTTGAGGTTATGGAGAGTCGCAACGAAGAGAAAGTTAGATATGCCGTTTTCAAACTTGAAGGTTCAGCTGATCAGTGGTGGCAGATTTTGAAGGAAAGTTGGGAGCGGGATCATACACCCCAGACTTGGGATAATTTCACACAAAAGTTCGAGGATTATTTCATTTCAATGGTTACGAGGGATAAGAAGGAGATTGAATTCTTAGGACTAAAACAAGGGAACATGACGGTGAATCAGTATTCAGTCCGGTTTGAGGAATTAGCTAGGTGTTGCCCTCATTTGGTATCGTATGAAGCGAGAAGAGTCCATAGGTTTGTAAAGGGTTTGATGATTGAGTTTAGGAAGAAATTAGTAATTGATAGCTTCACCAATTATCGGACAATCATAGAGAGAGCATATAAGATCGAGAATAGCATTGAGGAAAATAGTGGAAAATCGGAAGGTGGGATTAGAAATAAACCAAAGTATCTAGGACAAGGATCCAAAATCATTAGAGGACAGCCAAGGGCTTTAACTTCAGGAAGTGTGAGAGGGGAACTTGTGGTAGCTTCTTCGTCTAGGCCAATATCCAAACAGTATGGGATGATTTGTAAATTTTGCAAGATGATGGGTCATTCTGAAGACAAGTGTTGGAGTAAGCAAGGGAAATGCTTGAATTGTGGAGAAATGGGGCACTACAGGAAAAATTGTCCTGTATTTCATCAGAGGTTAGCTTCGGGTGCCGGTCAAAGGGGGCAAAGAGGTGGAACGAAAAGGGACAATGAAGGGAATCCAAAAGTGAATGTGTAAAGTTGAATCCTTGTTTTGAAGTCTTGGAGGGATATATCCCTTAGCGGTCCTTAGAGGTATATTCCCTGTCTCAAAAGTTAGGGGTCATATTTTATAGATCTTGTTTCATATCATTATGTGTGGCATAGCATATTGCTTCTATGTGGCATACATTGCTTGAGATTTTGTTTTATTGTTAGAGGATTCTGCTCTTATGAGAGAATACATCGAATCTCCTTTGGTTTACCACGGTGGTGATGTGGTTATAGCTGGGCATGTATTGCCAGTTGATTTGGTATGATTACCGATGTGTAATTATGAGATATACTTGACCTGGATGGTTAAGTAGTTGTTGTACATTGGTAGACTATCATAAGAAGTGAGTCTCCTTTTCTATACCTAATTTGGTTATATTGGTATTCGATATAGATAAAACTTTATATGGTATTCTTGTTATATAAGCATTAAAGGTAGAAAGTTTTGGTTAAAAGTGTGAAGGGTATTTGGTATGTGTTAGACTTGCATAAGAAGTCTTTTCAGAAATTTTACGTGCTAGTTGTGAGTAGATGGTAATTGTGTTTCCATCAAGGTATCTCATGTGTTGATTCCAAGTATGATAATCAGAATTTTAATCCTTATCTTGACGGCTTTATGGTAGTTATGATTGATGACCTCCTTGGTTATTTAAAGTTACGAGAGGATCATGAAGATAATTTGTGAGTTGTGTTATTTACCTTTAGTGGGAATTCATCGTTTGAGAAGTTTAGCAAAGGTGAGTTGGCTCGCAAAGATTTTACATTTTGGGTTATATAGTCTTAAGCTTGAAGGTTACCATGGATCTTGCAAGGATTGAGTCCGTGATCTTTGGGTTGGCAAGTGCTATCGAAGAATGTTTAAGGAGTTCTTGAAAATTGAAAAATCGTAGATTTAGTTAACTTGGAAGGATATATAAATGATGTAGGATGTAATAAGGATGAATCATACTGATAGAATTGGAGAATAGATTGGCTATAGATCCGACCCTTACCTTACCTAGTGGATGTGAGAACTTCGTGAATTTCAAATACGTATTAAAGGAAGATTAGGTTGTGATATTATGAGAAATGGAAAAGTGATAGCGTATTCTTCGAGGAAGTTAACTTAGATAAAGTGTAATTTTCTTATCCTCTACTCGAGAGTGGTTGCAATTGTGTTGCGTTAATTAAGTAGGAACCTTATCTTTTTGAAGCTTCCTTTGAGAGTTGTTACCGATCCTAAGAGTTTGAAGAATTTAGTTACTTGAAAGAAAGAGATTAGAAGACTATCTAGATTCTTGAAGAATAGGTTGGGTGTTGTGTGATGGACTTCCTTTCAACTCGGGAAGTTTAATTAACCTTAGCGAGTTTGCGTATCATAGCAGTTTTTAGTTTAGCATTGAAAGGGTACTGTATAGAGCTTGGTATGGAAAATATATTGTATGATCCTCCGTACGTGTGGAGTTCTTAAGTTAATGATGATTTGGCGGATTTGACTTATGTGGGGAAACCGTTGAGAGTTATTAGAATCGAAATTTCAGGATTAAATTCTAGAATATTTGGGGTTGTGAGAATGTATAGAAGAATCATGACATTGAGGAAACTGTTGAAGGTTGTATTTCAAAATGCTTGGGAGAGTAACCTTTGTTATTGGTCCTTAAGGTAAGTTTTTTTAAAATTCGGGACGAATTTTCTTTAAGGGGGAGTGAATGTAACGACCCTAAACCTAGGCACTATTTTAGTATCATATTATATGCCTTTTATATTATTTGTTGACTTTATGTGCTTAAATTATGTCTTTGATTTATTATGATAATTTAAAATGGTTATGAGATAATCTTAAAGCCTTAGAAATAAAATGAAAATAAGATAAAGTATCTTGGGGGAAGTATAATAATTGAAGAGCAATAAAATAAATAAATTATTATAAGTAGTGGAAGTGGGTAGTGTAAATAATTGGGGTTGGGTGTAGTTGCATTTTTCCTAATCCTTGGAGGGCTTGGTTGCTCATCTTTGAAAGTTTTAATTTAATGAGGGGATGGGGGGCCATATCCCTCCCTTTTTTCCCATCACCTCCTTCAATTATTCAATCAACCCCATACTCCTCCATCATCCTCCTTCTTCTTCCTCAACTTTTTCTCCATGGAAGCTCTTGCTTAAACTCTTCCCTTCCAAAATTATTAGCAAGTTCAATTCTTCTCCATTTGGCAATCCGGGTGTACTTTTGTGTTCGGGGCAATTAGGGGAGCTCATCAAGCTAAGAAAATCTTCATTCCATCCCATATTTGCTAAGTAAGTTATTATGACTTCCTTCTATAAATTGCTCACTTTATGTGCTAATTAATCTCTTGTTTAAAGCAAATGATTTTTGGTATTTGGAATAATGTTATTTGAGTTGGAATTGATCTTAAGTTGTAAATTGGTGATCTAAGTTGAAAGAAGAGTGGTATAGAGTAATTGGGGATATTAATGATTTAAGTGTAAGTATTGATTGTGGGTTTGGCCAAGTACTAGAGTTAGAAAGTGAATTATTATGACCTTCCTCCTATTAAATGATCATGAATGATTTGATGTTGATATTGTGATTATAATTGTGGTTTGAAATATTAGGACACTCTCTTGGGTTGAGAAATGGAGTAATGACCTAGGATAAAGTTGTTGTTCATGGAAGTGATAAAGAGTATAAGAAATGGGTTGAGTTAGATTAAGAATGTAATCTTAAAATGTGGTGGTGAAATGAGTAGGAAATCAAAGTGTAATTAGTCTAGGTTATACTACCTTGGGTTTAAATGATTTATAATGACATTAGTGAAGTTAGTAAACCTTTTGAGGTTCACAAATTAGATGAAGCTTAGTTTGGGTTTTGGTTCTCTTTGGGTTATGTAGGAAAACCTGCTGTTGGTGTTGGTTTCTGGCCGTGGCACGAGTCATGCCCCTTGGCACGAGTCGTGCCCATGGCCAACTCGTGAATACGATTCGTGGGATTGAAGTCAAGTCGTTCTGATCAACTTAAGGGTAAATTGGCATGAGTCGTGCCCTCAGGCACGAGTCGTGCCATGTGGAAGTAACGAGTCGTGCTCACTTGAGGACGCATGATTCTGGGAAAGGCAAAAGGGGCACGAGTCGTGCCCTGGGGCACGAGTCGTGCCCTGGCCCGGTGACATTGAACTGTTTTTGGAGCTGTTTAAACCTATGCAACCTAGACCATAATTGAAGTCTTATTTGGTCAAAATGGAATTGTGGAAGTAGTTTAAATATTGTTCGAAAAATGGTTGATAAGCTTAAATTGTAACTTCACCAAAGTGGTTCAAACTTGGGAAATAGATCTTGAACTTTTATTAAAGTTATCTGAGGTTGTGTAATGATTATGTAGGAATGACTTATGATACATAGTGGCCTTACTTGCTCCCATACCTTTGGTGATTAGTTTGAATAGTGTAGAGGCTATGAGTTACACTATTGCGTTAGTAAGGATTGTATATGTATTACATCATTGTACTGTATCCCCAGTGTGGATTATTTGACATATTGTTATATTGTATCCCGAGTGGGGACTAATTGGTATATTGTTATGCTGCATCCCAAGTGTGTATTATTTGGCTATATTGATACCTTACTTGAGTTCATATTCATTGATAGTATTATGCATAGTGTATTAAATGAATGTTGCACTATAGTATTGATTTAACATGAGTATACATTACCATGTTGTTATATTCTTATCCCTTTTGTGGATTTATTTCAAGTATCTATTATGTGCTTGAACGTGTTATATTATATGTGACTCGGGGGTATAATGGAATTCAATCAATTACTGATTTGTTCTATAAGTGATTGAAGGTTCATCATACCTGTGACAGTCCCCTCTGTGGCCACAGAATGGGTGTGTTAGCAGCTGTATTGAGCCAAAATCCTTACAGTCCGCTGCGTTTTGGTGATTAGGGGGAATGCTTCTGTATTAAGCCAAAAGCTTTACAGATAGCGGTAATATTATTTGATACTCTGATGAAGTATCTGATTTTCTTATATGGATCTCTGGAGTATGAGTCCTATAAGCGGTGAATGTGCTGGAGGCAGTTCACCAAAGAGTGGAGTTTTACTCCCACGTTGTACGACTTATTGTTCAGACGGGAAAGGTAAAATGAGGTAACGTAAGGTGTTTACCGCTTTCATAATGTGTTATGTGTGACCATGCTATGTGTTGCATCTTGTTTGGCATCTTGTTGCATTCATAATAGCTTATTGAGATTTATTCTCACCCCTTCCCTTTTACTGTTTTAGATTGTGCTGAGACAGGTGACCTGAACCAGTGAGGCCGGGGAAAGAGTTTGAACTCTTGCTTTGGGACTTGGGGACTTGTCAAGATAGGTATATGAGTGGGTTGTCGGGAGTCCTATTTAAGTATTACTCTTTTATAAGTTGTATGGAAAACTCTTTTGTTAAACAATGTTAATTAGGGTTTTCAATGTAATTGATCAAGTATGGTTATTGAAGTATTTGTTTAAATTCCTCCGAGTGGAGATATTATCAGTTGATTTTATTTTGGAAGTTTGAGAATTGATTTTCTTTTAAAGTGAAATAAAAGTTTTAAAAATAAGATGGTTTTTCTTAGTTTGAGCTTCTCAAGCTCGGGACACGCGTTAGGTCCCGGGTTGGGGTGCTCACAAGGCTATTCACCCCGCCCCATCTAGCCTGATTCCTACCAGTTGGGCCTAACACACCCCCTCTTTCACTAGCAATATTCAAAACACCAGAGGCACTCCACTACCATACTCTAACCCTTCTAAACCAGCTTTTTCAAACACTACTAGTAAGTCATCTATTGCTAGTAACAAACCTGCAGTACAACTACCCAAAACCACCTACCCCATCAAGTACTTATCACCTGCTGAGATGCAAGCAAGGAGGGACAAAGGCTTATGTTACAACTGTGATGAGGTGTTAAAGCCTGGGCATAATTGTAAGAGTAGGCATATATTCATGATTAGGGTAGATGAACCAGATGAAGAAGAGGAATGGCATGATACATGTGATACACAGGAAGGGGAGAATATGGAAGAACTACAGGAAGACCTTGGCATTTATTTACATGCCCTTTCGGGAGCTCAGGGTTACAAACACTCAGGTTAACAGAATTGGTGGGTAAAAAAGTATTCACTGTACTAGTGGACAGTGGTAGCACCCACAATTTTCTGGATGAAAAGTCTGCAATGAGGTTGGGTTGTGTGGTGGAACCCACCACTGATGTACCAGTAATTGTAGCTGATGGCAGTACAATATGCAGTAAGGGTACATGCAAGAAATTTCAATGGAGGATACAAGGAATATCTTTTGATTCTGACATGAAGGTCATCAATTTAGGAGGATGTGATACAGTCCTAAAGATACAATGGTTGAGGACCCTAAGCCCTGTCACTTTTGATTTCAAGGAAATGTCAATGGGATTCTGGAGAGATGGAAAACAGTGGGAATTAAAGGGTGTAACAGATACAGTAGCACTCAAATTCATGAATGCACAGACAGCTAGTAAGAATCTGCAATTCCATTCTTAGGGGGCTTTGATGCAACTGTACTCCTTATCAGTGGATTCGAGGCAAGAGAAGGTTCATCCTAGCATAGTTGCATATCTAGAAGAGTTTCATGATGTTTTTGATGAACCTAAAGGATTACCACCTGTCAGAGAATTCGACCATAGCATCCCCTTGAAAGAAGGAAGTCAGCCTGTCAACAAGAGGCCCTATAGATGTCCCCACTTCCAAAAATCTGAAATCGAAAAATAATTTCAGAATTATTGGCTAGTGGGGTGATTCAGAGGAGTTGTAGCTCATTTGCATCTCCAGTTTTATTGGTCAAGAAGAAAGATGGGTCTTGGAGAATGTGCATCGACTACAGAGAGCTTAATCAACTAACCATCAAAGATAAGTTTCCAATACCTGTCATTGATGAACTGTTGGATGAGATACATGGGTCGAAGTTCTTCACTAAATTGGATCTTAGATCTGGTTATCATCAGATCAGGGTAAAGCTTAAGGACATCAGCAAGACTGCATTCAGAACTCATAGTGGACATTTTGAATTCAAGGTGATGCCATTTGGGTTCACCAATGCACCTGCTACCTTTCAAGCTCTCATGAACTCAGTTTTTAATGATTATATGAGGAAATTTGTGTTGGTTTTTGAACGTAATAAAAGTGACGGGATAGGCCCAACAAGCAAGCCCAGTTATCTACGTATTATGGCCACCACACTCCCAGTGGGCTAGTTATTACCAGGACCATGGTCCAACAGCATGAACAGTCGACCTAGCTCATTGTCCGACCTACGTGGTCCCGACCTAGCTATCGTCCGACAATACGATCCAGATCTCAATTCGGGCATGACCCGACCCCATTCATCAGTCAGGTCGACCTAGACCCAATAGGCGACCTCGACCTATCATATTACATGACGAACTACAAAGTCCAGGTGTGAATACAACTCTTTCCATAACGGACTCCCTACAAATTAAGAGTTATTCATGGACAAGATCTCTTATGCATATCTGATCCGAGATTATAGGGATTTAATACAATCCTACCACAATTATATCTCTCATCAACGACTATAAATACAAGACAGTGTCAACCGTTCCAAGGTAATTGCTTTTTTGTTATTTGAGAATACATTGTTCCATATAACTTATTAGCTCTCTATACACCATACTTACTTTCACGCCCGAGGGTCTTCGCCGGAGACCATTCCGGCTAGTCGTGGATTCCGTTTTCAGGTCAAAAGTCAGGAGATTGATCTTGCAGCTGGACGGAGATTGATTACGGCACGATTCTTGCAGCATCAGTTTTCTTTGATGACATATTGATATACAATACCAGTTTGGAAGAGCATTTAATTCACTTGAGAAAAACATTGGTCAGGTTAAAGGAGCATGAGTTATTTGTAAAGAAAAGGAAGTGTAGTTTTAGCAAGACTGAGGTAGAATATTTGGGCCACATTATCACTAGAAAGAGAGTTTCCACAGACCCATCTAAAGTGGAAAGCATGTTAAATTGGCCATCTCCCACCACTGTGCAGAGTCTAAGAGGATTCTTGGGCTTAACTGGATATTACAGGAAATTCATTAGACATTATGGAGTTATAAGCAAACCCCTAACAAGGTTACTTCAAAAGAATTCATTCAAATGGGACCTGGAAGCAGAGAGAGCATTTAAAAAACTCAAGGAGGCCATGTCTACTGCCCCTATGCTAGAAATGCCTGATATCACCCAAACTTTTATTGTGGAGACAGATGCTTGCCACAATGGAGTGGGTGATGTGCTTATGCAGAATGCGAGGCCCATTGCTTTTCTAAGTAGGGCCTTGGGACCAAAACACTTGGGACTGTCGACTTATGAGAAGGAGTTTTTAGCTATTCTATTGGCCGTGGATTGTGTGGTCAAACATTTCAAATAAGAACAGATCATGAGAGCCTCAAATATCTCATGGATCAGAGGGTGACAGGGGTTCTGCAACAGAAATGGATATCTAAGTTGTTGGGGTATGATTATACCATTACTTACAAAAAGGGGATGAAAAATAAAGTGGCTGATGCATTGTCGAGAATATATGAGGAGAAGGGGTTAACTGAGTGCAAAGCAATAACAATTGTGCAACCTAAATGGGTGACTGAGGTATTGGAAAGTTTAGAAGGGGATACAGAACTTCAAAAGATTGTGGAGAGTATGATCATTGATGAAGAATCACAACCAGATTATAGTTATGAGAAGGGGGTTCTAAGATACAAGGGAAAACTGGTGATTGGATGCAATGGAGATTTAAGACAAAAGGTGGTTCATGAGTTGCATAATTCTCCACTGGGGGTCACTCAGGAATTCAAGGGACAACTAAGAGAGTTTTGCAAAAATTTTATTGGCTAGGAATGAAAAGTGACATACAAAAGTGGATTTCTCCATGTGAAGTTTGTTAGCAAAACAAGACAGAAACCACCCATCCTACAGGTATGCTTCAACCCTTACCTATTCCAACTAAACCTTGGGCAGATATAGCATTAGATTTCATTGAAGGGCTACCATTATCAAATAATTGGGATTCGATCTTAGTAGTGGTGGACAAACTTACTAAGTATGGGCATTTTATTCCTCTTAAGCATCCTTATACTGCCTACACCATAGCAAAAGCCTTCCTTGACAATGTATACAAGTACCATGGGTTACCAGTTACCAGTTACCATCACCTCAGATAGGGACAAGATATTTCTGAGTCAGTTTTGGCAGTCATTATTCTCGCTATTAGGGACCACCCTGAGTTTGAGCACTGCATATCACCCTCAAACTGATGGGCAAACTGAGAGACTTAATAGGTGTTTGGAACAATATTTGAGATCTTCCACTAGTGCAAAACCTAAATAATGGGCCAACTGGATTACACTTGTTGAATGGTGGTACGATACAAATTACCACACTCTTTGAAAATGACACCTTTCGAGGCACTATATGGCTACCCTCCCCCACAAGGCACATTCAGTCATGAGCAATACACCAAGGTGGAAGCGGTGAGTGAATTTATCAAGGAAATGGATAAATAAATCAAAACACTGAGAGAAACATTGACAGAAGCACAACATAGGATGAAGCAGACCACATATAAGAAGAGAACTGAAAGAAATTTTCAAGTGGGAGATTGGGTTTACCTCAGATTGTAACCATACAGACAGGTTTCACTGGCACTGAGGAGGAAGATGAAACTATCTCCAAAGTATTTCAGGTCATTGCAAAGGTAGGGAAGGTAGCCTACAAACTGGACTTACCCCCATCCTCAAAGATACATCCTGTGTTCCATGTTTCATTGTTGAAGCGAAAAATTGGGGATCAGGTGACTGCTAATCCATCACTTTCTTACGTGGGTGAAGAAGGACAATTTTTGGTGGAACTTTTGGCAATCATAGACAGACGCATTGTGAAGAAAGGCAACAAACCAGCTGCTCAAGTGCTGATTCAATGGACGAATGCACTGCCTGAAGACGCAACTTCAAAGGACTGCCAGTCATTGCTGCGAATTTCCCAAACTTTAATCCTTGAGGCAAGGACTGTTTGAGGGGAAGGGAATGTTACGATTAGGGTTCGAAAGAAATTTGGGGGTGACCGTTATGTTTAAATAATTGGTGTACGTCGTCGTTTAGTTTAAATGGTGTGTCGTCATTTAGTCGTAAAGTCATTTGTTATATGTTAGTAGTACTGCGTCGTTTCATTGTAAAGGGAATATTAGTTTATTGGCAATACGGTGTCGTATGGGATAGAGCCAAGGATTGCCGTTGTTGATCACATGGCCATGGCTGTTTATAGGTGGAAACGTGCCCATGTGCATGGATTATGAATGGAATAACCAAATTCTCTCTAAATATATATATCTCTCTCTCTTCCCTCTAACTCTCTCTCTCTCCTCTAGCTATCTCTCGTCTCCTACCTCCCTAATTCTAAATCTTCTGCAAATCTGGACCCATTTCCCAATCATTCTTCTTAAATTGGGATTTGAATCCAAATCCATATACTTAGTCATAACATAGCCATTGATTTCTATTCTCGTTGATAGTTTATGTTTGTTTGTTTATTATTTTCGTTATTTGTAAATGCGACGAATCTCACATTATTTCATAACGAAAAGGATGAAATTGTTCATACTGCACAATAAGGATGTTTCGAGGATTTTGGGATGTTTGTTGCGCGTTTTCTCGTCAACCTGGATTCTCTAATACAACGCCTGCTCAAAACATAATCTTATCCAGTGAGGGATTTCTTGAATACTAGATTGAGGCAGTGTCTAATTTTTACTTGCAATGAAATTCAAACATGTCAAAATTTTGATCACAGTGATCTTTGTTTTTGTTGTAGGTTAGGAGGTGGAACTTCTAATGATATTTGAGATGAGTCCCCGCCTTTTGTGAAATGTTATCTCTTTTATTATTGTGAATACAATTGATTTTGTCGTTTGTTAAAAAAAACATACGAGAAAAGTTATGCTCCATTAAACCCATTTAAAAGGAAAAAATAAATCTTTAAATTTTATTGAAATAATTATACTTATTATGTATTTGGTTACAATCAAAATGATTATTGAAAAGTGATATCAGATGAACATAAGACATCTTTTGTTTTTTTTTTCTTTAACTAAAACTTAATTTATTTAACAAGCATAAATTTAATTTTTATTTTATTTTAATTCATAATTAAAGCATAACTCATTAAAATGAATATAATAAATGCCATGTGTTTAGCAAGTAGAACAATGAGAATTAAAGTTGCGACAATGCTACACAACAATTAACGGCAAGTCGGCAACCAAAACAAGAAAAATGTAATTTCATGTTCATTATTTTGATCAATTTTTTTAAATCAGTTTTTAAAAATTTCAAATTTTTTTTTTACGATTTCCCGAGTCGAAGGAGTGTGACGTTTTGCTTTATCACATGGCTACTCCTTTGAAAATAAATATTAAACTTTATTAAATTTTGGAATATTTATAAAAATAAATTATAAACTATTCTAAAAACTTAAAACTTTTATTACATACTTATTTCCTAAAAGAACATATTTCCATTTTTAACCATCTAATTTTTTTGCCACTTAAATTATTTATACATTGTAACCCTAGACCTTTTTTTATGGAAAAATTAGTTATATTTAAACAAAGAATTTATAAGAAATTAAAAAAAAATGTGTCTAATGGACAAATATTTGGGGTAAAGCAGTAATAGTATTCTTAATAATATTTTGACTATCCCGAAATAAATGCTATGATTTTAAATTAGAAAATTATTTTATTTTATTATAGTACAAATAATTTTAAAAAAATAAGTACAACATTCTTTTATAATTTGTGGCTGATTTTTTTTTTCAAGAGAAATGTGGTTGATAAGAAAAAATATGTACTCCCTCCGCTCCAATACAATCTAAACACTTGCTATTTGCACGAGAAATAGGAAAATTGTTATTGGAGTAAGTGTTGTAAATATAAAAAGGGATCACTTCCTCTAGAGCCCCTTAGACGAGATTTAAACCCAATGCAAGATACAACATATCCAAAATATCGAATACACCCCTTGCTGGCAAAAGACTGAAATACAAGACCAATTCAACTCTTATATCTTAATTTTAACACTAAATCATCTTTTATAATTGACTTATAAAATAATTTTTTCAATCAAATAATAAAAAAAAAAATCCAATAATAGCCGAAAATTAATATGATAATCTATACTACATTACAACTCTTATTACTAAAATACAAGACCAATTCAACTCGTATAACTCATCTATAAGACAAATGTTTTCAACAACAAAAATCTCATTTGCACGTCTCCAATATCAATTCAGATGGCAAGTGTGTCCGAACACCAAAGACTACAAACAACTCCTTTCACAAACTGCGAATTATTGTTCTTTCAAGGCAAGGTATAAGCTGCAAAAAAGAACACAAATATATTAGATACTACCTTTATCCTAAAATGAATAAGGAAAAAAAAATTGTTCTTGAATGTTAACACGAAGCATACAAAGCAATAAGGAATTGTTTCTCAGCTCTTCCAATGAAACATTGAGCAACAATGCAAAGCGGAACTGAGAACAAACCCATGTAAACAAAATTATTTCATAAGACTACATTATTTGAAACATACATTAGACATTGATGAAGATGACGATTTGCAAAAACAGATTCAGATCAAAACATTTTTTCGATCGACTCTAAGATTGTGGTATGACAAGGAGCAAGTGCATTAGATTTGTCATTTGTGATGGTATTGATCGGAGATGGCAACTATTGCAGATCTGGTTCGTCAGCCACCGAATTGCCGTCAGATCTACACAAATATTAAAAATGGAGAAGACATCTGACTGAATTGGAGGTCGGGATGAAGAGCTAGGCCAAAAATCTCGTAGATCTAAATAATACCTTTCTTGGCAACGCCGGAGAATAGGAGGTGGGGCGCCGCAATGGAAAAAGAAGGGGAATAGAGGATTTGGAGTGAGAGAGATCAATTGTCGCCGGTCAAAAATCGAAAGTCATCTGTCAAAGGTTGCCTGAGAAGGTTTGGAGGAGAGAGAATGGTGTATATGTATGTGTTTGCGTTTAGAGAAAGAGACAGTGGGAGGAGGAAGAGATCAAAACGAGAAGGTGAGAGGAAACGATGTGAGGGGAGTTTGAGTGTTTGGGAAATTATAATTTTGGGATAACTATTTATTTGAGATTTACAAAAGAAAGATTTCTTTAAAATGAATAAAATTTGGGCAGAGAACCCTAGAGGAATTTTTCCTATAAAAAGTGAGTTATGAGAGAAAAAGTGGGAAATGAATAATAATTGAACTGTTGTTGATAGTATGACATGTGGGTCCTATTATCATAAATTAATAAAATATTTTTATTATAAAAAATGTATAGCTTGTAGTGTGACGACATGCGAGAAAAGTGTGTAAATTGTATCGGGACGAATGGAATATTCCATAAATAATGCATACTATCTTGTATGCAAATTGTATCAATTGAATTCAAAGTAAATAAGAAATTAAAATTTCAAATTATTTTCTAACCTTATTTATCACCTTTTACCAAAAATTACCACACACAAAAAAATCTCCTAAATCTTCGGAGATTTATTACTTAAATAAGTTTTCAACACATCCATCACCGCCCCGAAATCCGCCGCCACCTCCACCGGCGGATTCGCCAATCTACAACCCATATCTCCAATCACCTTCGAATGATAATCAATCTTCGCCTGAGTAAACTTCAATCCATGTGCCGTACTAACCACCACCGTCCGATCCGTCGGCTTAATCACGCCATCCTCCCTCAGCTTCATCAACGCCGTCAGCGCCACCCCTGTATGTGGACATACAAACATCCCCGTAGAATCTGCCAGCGCCATCGCATCCATCAATTCCTCCTCCGTCGCCTCCTCCACAATCCCATTTGAATTCTTCAGAGCAAAAACAGCTCTGTCGATTGATACCGGATCGCCAATTTGAATGGCCGACGCAAATGTCGTTTTAGCTATCACCGGATTAAATTCAGACCACCCTGATTTGTAATGCAAGTACAATGGATTTGCGTTTGCTGCTTGAGCGCAAACTAATCTAGGGATTCGATTTACTAAACCCAATTCTTGACACATTTTGAATCCTTTGTAAAAGGCGTAAATGTTACCCAAATTGCCTCCGGGTATTATCACCCAATCCGGCACCTCCCAATCAAACTGCTGCAAAATCTCAATCGCCGCCGTCTTTTGGCCTTCTAATCGTAAACTGTTCAACGAATTTGCCAAATAAATGGGCAATTCAGAGGTGATTTCTCTAATGAGCTTCATGCATCCGTCGAAATCTGTATCGATGCTGACAACGAACGCACCGTTTGCAATAGGTTGGACTAATTGGGCTAGTGAAATTTTATTCGCCGGAAGGAAGACAATAGACGGTATTCCCGCGGCGGCACAGTAAGCAGACAGAGCAGCGGACGTGTCTCCGGTGGAAGCACAGCCGACGCCAACAAGTGGGTGGTTCAGTTTACGCAGCCGGTTCACTTGGCTAACTAAAACCGTCATGCCCAAATCCTTGAAGCTTCCGGTATGACTGATTCCGCAGTGTTTAACCCACAAATCATTCATGCCCAGAAACTGTTTGCCAAAACGCTCAGCCCAAAACAGGTTGGAATTTCCCTCAAACGCGCTGACGATATCGTCGTCGCTTATTTCTGGCAAGACCCATTCCTTTTTAGACCAGACACCGGAACCGTACGGCCAAGTTGTTTTCCCGACGCGGGAGTCAAAGAGGTTACGCCAGTACTTGCCGTCGAATTGTTTTAACGCCTCCATGTCATGTTGGACATCTAAGAGATCGCCGGAGCGACTGCGGTAGACGATTTCATCTAGGGAGTATGATTCCGGAAGGGTGGTGGCGGGGTCGGAATTGAAAGGGACGTATTTGGCAGAGAAGGGTCGGATGGAGGTTTGGATTCGGCTTGGAGATGTGGTGGTGGTGGCTGCGCATTTGATTATGGGAGGTGATTTGTAGCGGAGGATGGGTCTTGGGTGAGGGTGTTTGGGGAGGGGAGACGGTGGAGATGGGCGGAGCAACGGCGCAGAAGCCATATGTGTGTGAGAGAGAGAAAGGGAGGGGGTTATGGCGGTGGGCAGGAGGGAAGGGAAGACGAATATTTATTTATGGGGCTCTTGAACGGACGTTCTTATCGAGAGAGAGGGAAAATGGAAAGTGTTTCATTTCATATTACACGTGTTACGATAGTAATATGCATCGATTATATGAAAATTTTGAATCTTCTTCGATTTTGATGCTAGATTCACTCCCATCGTAAAGCGTTGCGATAAATTAATGAATAGTGGTATCTACAAAATATTCCTTTTATCCCATTTCAAGTTTCACTTTTTGTCAAAATATATATCCCGTTAAAAATTTTATCTTTTTTAAAATGGCAAAGAATTTTTACTATTTCATTCACTAATTCTCACTCCTTTTTCACTATTATACTCACAACATTTTTCAAATTTACTATTTTCTTCACTCATTCTCTCTCCTATTTTACTTTTACATTCACAATATTTTTTCTTCCCACCTACTCCCTCCATCCCACCAATCTTAAGAAAGCTTTCCATTTTGGGCGTCTCACCAATCTTAAGAATTCTCAAAATGAAAAGTTTTTATCACTATTCCCTTCACTCATTCTCTCTCCTACATTATTTTAATACTCACAACACCATTATAATTTACTATTCTCTTCACTCATTCTCTTTCCTATTTTACTATTACAATCACAACATTTACTATTTTCTTAATTTCCGTACCATTTGAAACTTTTTTAATACTTATGAGACAGAGGGGGTATTTCCTTAATTTGGGTGATTTAAAAAAAGTGTAAACCATGAAATGGGACGAAGGGAGTATAATATAGAAAATTAGTAACATATGAAATGACGATATTTTATCGATTGCATCGATTATGAAATGACGATATTTTATCGATTGCATCGATTATGAATCCAACACGCTATAATTATAATTATTAAAAAAGTAATGACAAATCATTCTTTATCCAACTTTTTGTAATCATAATTTAAATTCCTAATATTATATTTGCTCATATCCAACCAGGCACACAAAGCCCCAAATGGAGTGCTATGATTATTGTACTTATGAAATACTCCCTCCGTTTCGTGATGATGTAGAGTTTTTGATTCGACACAAAAATTAAGGTAAAAAGTAATAAAGGTAATGTATTGTGAGTGTAAAAATAAAATAGGAGAGAGAATGAGTGAAGAGAATAGTAAATTTAAAAAGTGTTGTGAGTAGAAAGAAGTGAATCTCATTTCTATTTTGGGAAAGTTATTGATTATTGTGAAACGCAAAAAAAGAAATTTTTTTAATATATTAGTGGTACTGAGGGAGTATTCCTAATTCACAATCTCGTTCTTTAATAACGTTGTTCAATAAATAAACTTACAATTAAGGATATCTTTATTTGACTTTCCCCTAAAACCTTAGTTGCTCGTCTCTACCGGCCTCTTCTCAGTCTTCATTAAAAACCTCAGTTGCTCGTCTCTCCGGGCCTCTTCTCCGGCTTCTTTCTGGTTGCCTCGCACTATTTCTTTCCAACTATCATATCAAACGTCGACCTCCTTATAATCGCTTTTTCCTCGCCAAATAAATAATTGGTAAAAAAAAATTTCTAGTTGCAAAATGAGACAAAAAAATGTAATTTCAAAAAAGATAGAGGGACTTTAAAATATTTAAAGATATACTCCCTCCGTTCCAGTCGAGTGTACACTTATTTTCTTTTTGGTCCGTTCCAGTCGAGTGTGAACTACCAAAAATGAAAAAGGTTTTAATATTTTATATTCTCCATACCCCACCCACTCATTAACTCCACCATACAATTTATTCAACCAACCTACTATTAACTCCACTCATTCTCTCTCTTCATTTCCTATCACACATTTTCATTATCTTAATAGTATTTCTTAGTTTACGTACCCAAAATTTTGGTACACACTTGAATGGGACGGAGGGAGTATACCTTGAGGTTTTTATCATGTTATAATGGATTCATTTTCTACAGATATACTCCCTCCGTCCATTTACATGGTTCACACTTTCTATTTTGGGCGTCCATTTACATGGTTCACACTTTGTTTTTTTACCTAAAATGGAAAAGAATCTTTACTATTCCCTCCATTCATTCTCTCTCCTACATTATTTTAATACTCACAACACCATTATAATTTACTATTCCCTCCACTCATTCTCTCTCCTATTTTATTTTCACACTCACAACACTTTCAATATAATATTTCCTCCTTAATTTACGTGAAAACAATAACTGGAAATCATGTAAATGGACGGAGGGAGTAGTTGTTTTAATTATTACTGATGATGCCAAAATCGTCAAAACAGCCCAAATCCCAGCGATGATTGCTCCGGTGATTGCAAGGCCTGAAAATAAGAGAAAACACGTAAACTAAGCCGGGGCGGATCCGGCTAAAGGCCCTCCGGCGTGAGAGTAAGTTCACGGTTTGTCTATGAGAAAACAAATAGACAGAGTTTTCCCAAGGTAAAAAGTCACGTACCTAATTATGAGCCATGGGGCTTGTATTTATAGGGATAGATTGATAGAATCCATGTTGAAGTAAACTTGTAAAGAGATAAGATGTAATCCTATGAGAATTATATCTGTTAAGGAGTCCTTGTTTGACTTGAAGTGGTGTAATTGGTTACAATCCTGATTGGATCATGAATGTATAATCCTTGTTGTATAAGGACTGTATAATCTGCTAGCCGGAACGCCGAGGAACTTAAATGTTTTACCTCGGCCTTGGCAAATAGGCCGAGGTGAATGATTCTGTTTCCTCGTCATTTGGTGATTGGCCGACAAGTATATATGCCGGGGTAAATGATTTTGTTTCCTCGTCACATTGATGAAATGCCGAGTTAAGAACTTTTCTCCCCTCGTCACTTGCGACATGACGGCCCAAGCATGGTGTCATAAGGCCGAGATAACCGTTCCTCGGCATACGTGGAAGACCTTACTCGGCCCTGATACTTGGCTATTTAGATAATATTCATGGCCCAATCCAATTAGGCCCAGCTCGAGCAAGCCCATGTTCGTATCTCGGTTTATACCGTTCAGTGGCCCCCGACTTTCTAGCTCGGCTTAGGACGAGTAGAAAGTCTCCTCGTCCTCGGCTATGGGATACGAACAGGTTTACCACTTGTCCTCGGTGTTGTTTCCTGTAACTGACGGTTGCTATTCTGATGATTACTTGGGGACCCCCAGTCTTGTCACGCCTCGAAAACTGCTATATGCATTTAATTCTTGGGGCGCCTTACCCGTTTTTCCTCTTTACCCATGGGTTTGACCCGATTAAGGGGTTATAAAAAGCTAAAACCCTTTCATTTCATTCTTTACAAACCCCTTTTATTCGAGAGCAAAGGCAAGAGAAATCTCCACGAACACAAATTCATCCTTTCCAGATTCCGGCGAACACGATCTTTCCAGCGACGTTGCTTTTTGTTGCGATTCCATTCATTCCTTCACACTCAGGTATGAAATTCTTTCCCCTTTCTGCATTTCTCTTTTGATTTCAAGTTTTCTAGGGTGTTTTGGAAAGAATTTTGAATGTGTCAAGAAACACGAACCGCCATTGTTGAAGAATAGAGCTTTTCTTCATGAATTCAAGTTTTAAACTTTCAAAACTTTAAAACTTTAATTTTTCTTTTGGGTCTTGTTGAACACTTTTGAATATTGAACGAACTCCCCCTTTAATCTTTGATTCCCCTTAGATGGCTCGTTCTTGGGATCATTCCCCCCGATTCCGTTATGGATATCACACTGGCAATCTAAGGGTATATCGTAGAGAGAGGGGACCTTGGATGATGCTGACCTTGGATGAAATAAGCAAGCAATTAAAAGGTTATGGCCGGACTCGGTTATTCCTTCAATACCCAGATTCCACAAGAATAGATAGGATTGAGTCCGGTTCACCCAACGTTATAGTTTTTGAGGATAGGGCTGAGATGATGGAGCACATCGAACTGTTCTACCCGGCCTCCAATCGCGAAATGCGTGAGCGTCTGAGAGGTACGGCTCCCTCCTCGGCCTTATGACATGACGAGGAGGGGAAACTCCCTTCCCCGTCCTAAAATCAGCCATTGACGAGGTAACTAACTTTGTCCCCTCGTCTTTATGCAGATATGACGGGAAGAGAAGGAGTACCCTCCTCGTCTACTCAAATAGTTGACGCCTTCGTGGAAGGTGCCCAAGCTGATGGCCGCTTGGTACGAAGAAGGGAAAGCCGAGGAAAACAAAGGGAGAGGGCTCCAAAACCTGGGGATCCCATGATCGAAAAGTTATATTCCAAGTACGGGGTGGATAGAACCGAGTACAAACTAACTTATATGGGCAAGCTTGACCTCAAGACTGATAAGGAAGAGCAGAATTTTTACTACAACCAAGATTATATCCATCTCTATTTCAAACAGTTTCAACAGGGGCTTCGTCTTCCCTTGGACCCATTCATCAATGAATTTCTGGATGACGTTAGGGCAGTGCCGGCCATGCTCGGAGCCAGTGGCACTAGGGTTCTTGTGAGCTTCATTGTGCTCTGCCGTAGCCTAGGTTTTGAGCCGACCATGGGTGCTTTCCGTCATTTTTACATAGTCCAAGTTATCAAGGAAAATTACCTAGTCGTCATCAGGAGTGCCCCCAAAAAACCCAAACTGCTTCTCCCCATGTCTAGCAAAGTTGCAGGCTGGGATAACCACGTTATCCGGGTTGAAAGTCGTCAAGGTTGGGAGTTCCAGTCTCCTTGCAAGGATCCCACTTCCTCCTTTGCTGTCCAACAATATGAGTGGACCCAGGCTCTAATCAAGCGCTTGGAGGAGTCTGCCGAGTTGGGGCTCCTCGACTGGAAGGCACTTGAGTCTTCAGACCATTTTTATGTCCAAGCAGGGTTGATGCCGGGACCAAAGGATGGGGTGGCTAATCTCGTCGCTGTTAAAAGAGGACGGCGTTTCAATGATTGGACGATACACCCCGGCTTAGTATTCCATGAAGATTGTACTAGGTGCAAGACCGAGCGTCCCCGTGATCAGTGTTTGAAAGCAATTGACATTGTTGGATGTAAACATTTATCTTTGTTACTCGTAATTTTTGCATGCTAGTTCCCTCTGCTCGTACTTAACCATTTCTTCCTTGTCCTTACAGATTTAACAGCCGAGGAAGAAGCAACCATAGCCATGGATAGACTTAGTCCCCAGGAGCTGATAAAGAGAAAGAGGAAACTAAGCAAGAAGTCTGCTTTGGTGGAGAGGAGGGAAGAAGCCAATACTCGTAATTTGGTGCTGAATGTCCAAGGTGATCA
Source organism: Adenophora triphylla var. japonica (assembly GCA_022495995.1). Taxonomy (NCBI): domain Eukaryota; kingdom Viridiplantae; phylum Streptophyta; class Magnoliopsida; order Asterales; family Campanulaceae; genus Adenophora; species Adenophora triphylla. The sequence continues at coordinate 174,361 of JAFEMH010001088.1, forward strand.
ACCCCTTCCTATTATACCACATGGGGACGTGAATGCCGAGGAAGCGGCGACTGAGGAACAAACCAACCCATCAACTGTAGAGGGGCATAGCCTCCATGTTGATGCCGAGGAAGTGGAAACCGAGGTGACCAACCTCGTACCTCGGCATTCTGGCTCCAAGAGAGCTCAAGGGGCTAGCGCCGAGGAGCCTGCAGCCAAGAAAGCAAATGTTGGGGAGGCTTCCAATCCTGAGGCTGCTCCTCCCTTGACCATCCAAACCGCCAAGACTCAGGCTGATGCAGAGAAGCTTGCTCAGCTCATGGTGGAAAACGTCCCTCGTCTGAAGGGCCTTCCTGTGCTAGACAGGAAGAGTTACATGATGAAGTTAGGCCGAGCTCCCATCCAAAGGGCCTTGGACGAGGATGTGTACGACACCCTGGTAAAGGGGAAGGCGAGTAGGGACCATTTGCTCTGCCGTAAAGGACTCATGTTGGCTGAGGTAGTGATCTCGTTCTTTTGACTTTATGTTTTTACATGTGATTGCCCATGGTCATAACACGAGTTTTCCTTGCAGCAAGCTAGCATTGCGGTCTATGAGGATGTCTTAGCCAAGGCCCAAGAGAAGCGGGTGATTGATGCCAAAGCTGCTCAAAAGACGAGTGAAGCCAAGGCGGCTAACTTGGCTGAACTCTTGAAGGCCAAAGAGGCCGAGCTTGAAGCTGCTCAGGCTAAGGTTGAGACCGAGATAAAAAGAGCCGAGGAAGCTCGTGCTCAGATCAAGGATGCTCGAGATAAAGCCGAGGAACAGCTCCGGCTAAAAAATGCTGAGGTGGAGGAGGCAAAGAAAGCTAAGGCCGAGGTCCAAACAAGGGCCGAGGAAGCCGAAGCCAAGTGCCGAGGGTTTGAGGCTACCCTACCCCAAAGAGAAGAGGAGGCAGTTGCCCGCTTCAAGGAAAGCCAAGCTTTCAAGGATGCTGTGTTAGCTAGCTCGGCCTTCCAAGACGCCGTGGACGAGCAAACGGCCACCATGTTTGAAGATGGATATCTTCACCTGGCTCGAAGTATCTTGGCTGACCCCTCCACCGGCTTGGATATTAATAAGGTGGCTATGTTGATATGCCGGGATCAATATAGCGAGGAAGTGAGGGCTCTCCACCACCTGGTGCCCTTCTCTGATAGTAACTTGGAAATAATGGCCGCTAAGGATGCTAGGGCCTGCAGAGAAGTGTGGAAGCCGGCCTCCGTTGTTCCCGGCAATCTTAAGGCCTTGGTGGAGGCGATCCAAGACGAGGAGGAGCCTGAGGCCGGGGAAGCCGAGGTGGGAAGAGAGGCCGAGGAGACTAACTCTCGAACTGATCAAACCGATCTTCCTCCCCCTGGCACTATCACAGAAGACTGGCTCGAAAAGCCTTTTAACGACGGGCAGCAATCTTAGGATAGTTTTCCCATTTTTTACTTTTGTGTAATAGATGGTAGGGTTTGTAATTTTCTTTGAATATCAATGAAAAGTCCCTTTGTCCTGATTCGTGTTATTTCAATGACTTGCTTATATTTTTGTGTGCTAGGCAGAGGCACTAGACTTAAGAAGGTGGGGTCCGAGGGGGGTTCCTCGCTCCCTAATTGTTGAGCAAGTGGTTAGGCCGAGGAAGAACTCCTTGACTTTTACTACTCTCAAGTTATTTAAGCCGAGGAAGGTTTCCTTTGGCCTTGAACATGTTGCAATCCTAACTCAAGGCGGACCCTTGGTAGGATGTATGTTAAGCCATCAGGCCGAGGAGGATCCTCGGTCTTGGCTGTTATGTTTGTAATCCTGAATCAAGGTGGACCCTTGATAGGATGTGTGGTAAGCCATCAGGCCAAGGAGGACCCTTGGTCTTGGCCGTTGGTATCCTGAATCAAGGTGGACCCTTGACAGGATGTGTGGTAAGCCATTAGGCCAAGGAGGACCCTTGGTCTTGGCCGTTGGTATCCTGAATCAAGGTGGACCCTTGACAGGATGTGTGATAAGCCATTAGGCCAAGGAGGACCCTTGGTCTTGGCCGTTGGTATCCTGAATCAAGGTGGACCCTTGACAGGATGAGTGTTTCGAAGAGTCGGGGGTAAAATCCTCGTCTCCGGTGTCTGTATGAAGAGTTGATAGTTGCTGTGCATGCTGGAAGAAACTGCTTTCGTAAAACTGAAATGCGATTACATCGAACTGCAATCCTATCAACTAACGAAAAATGAGAGACAGAAAATAAGAAACTAATCTACTGTAAAATAAACTAAACTAGTGATAATATTTTCTAAGGTTGTCGGAGTGCCACGGATGCTTGAGATCCTTCCCCTCCTTGGTCTTCAATCTGTAGGTCCATTCTCGAATGACTTGAGTGATGATATAAGGACCTTCCCAATTTGGGGAGAGCTTGTTCTGTTCTGCCTTCCGACCGGTAGCTTCAATTTTTCTAAGTACCCAATCGCCTACTTGGAATACTCTTCTGATGACCCTCTTGTCGTGATACGCCTTGGTCCTTTGCTTGTAATTTACCATCCTCATCTGTGCAGCTAGTCGTTTCTCGTCTATCAGGTCCAGGTCTAGGAGCCTATTGACCTTGTTGACTTGCTCATCATAATGGGAATTTCTCACAGTAGGGATGGCCATCTCTGCTGGTGCCATAGCCTCGGAACCGAAGGTTAGTGCGAATGGGGTTTCCCCGGTTGGCCCCCGGGTGGTTGTGCGAACAGCCCATAAGGCTAGGGGAAGTTCGTCCAACCATCTACCCTCGCGTCCCTCAAGGTTCTTGGTAAGGGCGGTTAGGACCAGTTTGTTTGCTGCTTCTGCTTGGCCATTGCCTTGTGGTCTGCTAACTGAAGATTTTGCATGGCGGACTTTTACCCTTCCCAACTCTGTAGTGAATGCTGTGGAGAATTGCAGTCCATGATCAGAGACAATTGTATGTGGAAGGCCGAATCTGCACCAGATGTTGTCATGGACAAAGTTGATCGCGTTCTCTTCCGTTATCTTGGCTAATGCCTTGGCTTCTATCCACTTGGAGAAGTAATCAACAGCTACTATCACGTACTTGCAATTACCACGGGCGGGAGGGAAGGGTCCGATGATGTCGATCCCCCACATATCAAATGGCCACGTAGGTATTACAAGTGTTTGCTCAACTGCCGGTAGTCTAGGAATGTCAGAGAATCTTTGGCACTTGTCACATTTTCTAACATAGGCGTGTGCGTCTTCCCTTAGGTTTGGCCAGTAGTAACCTAGCGATATGATCTTGTCAGCTAAGGTTCTGGCCCCCGGGTGTCCGCCACAAACGCCTTCATGTACTTCTGCCAAGAGGTTCTGAATTTCCTTGGGATAGACACACCTTAGCAGGGGTTTCGTGAAAGATCTTCGGTAGAGGACTCCGCTTATAACCACGAACCTTGGCGACCTCTTCTTGACGAGTTTAGCTTGAGCTTCATCTTCAGGGAGTTTCTCCTTCTCAATGTATTCAATGTAGTCATCGATCCAGCATCTATCCTCTCCATCTAAGAGCATGACTTGTAGTCTTTCGTACGCAGGTTCCTCGGCATAAACTACATATGGACTAGTCTTAGACACATCCATGGTTGCCAATTTGGAGAGAACGTCTGCGACTTGGTTATCTTCCCTGCCAATTTGTTTGAGCTTGAAAAATTCCATCTTCTTCGTCATATCTAGGACCAGGTCTCTATACTTGGCAAGGGTGGGGTCTTGGGCATTATACTCTCCTTTTACTTGTTTGACAACGAGTTGAGAGTCGCAGAAAGCCGCCACCTTAGTCGCTCCATAGAAGGAGGCTAATTCAATGCCAAATATTAGAGCTTCATATTCCGCTTGATTATTGGAGGCAGGGAACTTGAAACAGATGGCGTCTTGAGTAGTAAACTCTCCTTCTGGGCTTGATAATACAATTCCTGCTCCGCTTCTTTCCTTTGTGGCTGATCCGTTCGTATACACGATCCAACAGTTGGGTGGGAGTTCAATGGGAGAGTCTTTATCCTCTGGTGCGTTTTGCTTCCGGGAGGTGGGGAGATACTCACCCATAAAGGCAGTCTCAACCATGAAGTCAACCAAAGGCTGTGCCAGGAGGGTCTTCCTTGGTTGGTAAGTGATATCAAACTCAGTGAGAGCGATGGACCAATTAAGGAGACGCCCGGAGCCGTCCAACTTATGTAGTATCTTCTTCAACGGTTCATTTGTGTACACGGTGATAGGGTGTGCATAAAAATAGGCACGTAGTTTCCTCGATGCAATGACTAATGCGTATGCTATCTTCTCCACATTGAAGTATCTTTCCACGTCGGACAGTGCCTTAGAGACATAGTAGACAGGCTTTTGAACTCCTTCGTCTTTCCAAACTAAGACAGCTGCGACAACGTGATCAGTGGCAGCTAGGAAGACGTACAGCATCTCTCCGGTAGTCGGACTGCTAAGCAAGGGAGGGGAACCCAAGTACTCCTTCAACCGGAGGAATGCTTCGGAGCATTCAGGAGTCCAGGAGAAGCCCTTGGTACCCTTCAATACCTTGAAGAAAGGCAGTGACTTTTCAGCGGATTTGGCGATGAATCTTCCAAGGGCTGCGATTCTTCCATTAAGTCTTTGAACCTCCTTGATGGTGGTAGGTTCCTTCATGTCAACGAGCGCCTTTATTTTTTCGGGGTTTGCTTCAATCCCTCTTTGAGATACCATGAAGCCTAGGAACTTTTCGGCTGTTACCCCAAACACGCACTTGCTTGGGTTTAGCTTCATGTTATTAGCTCGGAGGTTATGAATTGTTTCTTCCAGGTCGGGAACGTGACTGCCTTCCTTGGTCTTTATGACCATGTCATCTATATAAGCTTTCATGTTGCGACCTATTTGGCTTGCAAAAACTCGATTTACCATCCGTTGGTATGTAGCGCCTGCGTTCTTTAGCCCGAAAGGCATCATGATGTAACAGTAATTTCTCTCAGGTGTTTGGAAGGCCGTCTTCTCAATGTCCTCTTCCGCCATTTTTATCTGATGATAGCCTGAATAGGCATCTAGGAAGCTGAGAGTTTGATGTCCAACAATGGAATCAACCAACTTGTCAATTCTAGGGAGAGGATAGCTGTCCTTGGGGCAGGCTTTGTTTAGATCAGTAAAGTCTATGCACATACGCCATTTCCCATTTTGCTTTTTCATCATAACTACATTGGCCAACCAAACGGGGTACTTGACTTCACGAATTATTCCGGCGCTAAGTAATTTCTGCACTTCTTCTTTTATAGCTTCCTCCTTGTCCCTTGCAAAATTTCTCCTTGTCTGGGAGATAGTCTTTGCCAAAGGGTCAACTTCCAGGCGGTGGAGGGCTACTTCTTCATTGATCCCTCTCATGTCTTCGACTCTCCAAGCAAAGACGTCAAGACTGTTTTTCAAGAGGGAGATAATTTTTTCTTTCTCTTCTGGAGATAATTGGCCCCCGAGCTTGATTTTTTGTTCCGGATAGTCAGGATTGATGACTATCTCTTCCAGTTCATCCACATGCTTCATTTCAGGACCGTCACGGAATTCTAGAGACTCAATAATGATCTCTCTAATTCTTCTCCCTTCGTTGTCGTTCACGTTGAGGCCTTCTTCCTCCATATGTTTATCAACATCGGGGAGATTGACCTTCCCTAGGTCGTGGTTGGCCCCGAGTTCGCCGTTGAAGAGAGCGGGGTCTTCCTTGGATACGGGCGGAACTATGCCTAGGTCATCTGCAATTTCTTGGACCATAGGTTCTTCCTCGTGCACGGTAGGACTATGCCTTGGTCATCTGCAATTTCTAGGACCACGGGTTCGTCCTCATCTCGCAAGCACCTCACGAATATAGCTCATTCGGAGCTAATTTTGGTGGTTTTACGAGACTTTGAGATCTTGATGTTTTCCTGGGGTATCTATCTCCACACTTTTGGATTTCTTTCTGCTCTTTACGACATGTTCCAAGAAGTCTTTGGGGTGACCTCACACATCCAATCCCTGCCCGAGTGGGGAATTTAACTCGTTGGTGGGGAAGTGAGGCCACCATCCCAAGTTTAGCTTGACTTGGAATGCCTATGATCGCATGGTAATCACTAGTCAAATCCATGACTACGAAATTGACTGTGGCTTTGGCTAGGAAGGGATGATCACCGACTTCAAGTTCCAGCTCCACAGTTCCCTTGGCTCCCACCTTGTGATTGGTGAATCCTTCTAGCCTTCCATGATAAGGTTCCAACATGATATCTTTCAAGCCCATCTGTTGGAAGGCTGAATAATATAGGATGTCATGGGAGGCCCCCGTGTCAACGAGAAGTCTTTCGGATTCAACATTGTCTATTCGGCCCTTTATCACCAAGGGTTGTTCACGAGCTGCTCGGCTTCCAGCCAACTCATTAGGAGAGAAACTAATGACCTCTTATGCTTTATGAATCCAAGCAGGGACATGGTATACTTTTCTCAGCTCGTGGATCTGGTCCCTTAGTTTTCTGGTAGAAGTTACCTCTTCCCGTATCACATGCAACTTGGCCCTAGGAGGCCTGCGGTCTTCATCCTCGCTTTTGTCGTCATCTTCACTTTCCTCTTCCTTGCGCTTCCGCTTGTTGTCTTTTTTCATGACATAACGATCTAACTTTCCCTCGTCGACCCATTTTTGAATTATTTTCTTGAGGGCCCAACAGCCATCAGTGGTGTGCCCATGGTCTTTGTGAAAATCACAGTACTTGTTCATGTTACGAGGGAATTTTGGCTTGTCAGTCATTGGATGGGGTGGAGGAAGGTTGACCAGCTGCATGATTTCAGAAATGGGTTTTGTAAGAGGAGTGAATTCAAGCTTCTCCGTGCTCCTTGTTTTATTTTTCCCTTTGGAACCCTTGCCGCTTCCCATTATCATTACGCGAGTGCACAGTCGCCTCTGTTTTACTGTCTTGTCGGCTCCCTTTTCTTTGTTTTGTCCTCGGCCATGGAAATGGCATATGCTACCTTGTATAGTTCGGACTTTGTTTGAGGTTCCCCGGCCGAGAGTTCATAAACGAGGGGACCGATTTTAGGCCGAGTTGAAACAAACAATGACTTCCCTATCGGTGAGGCTCTCTTCAACCTGGTCCGCCATTTTTCGGAACCGATTATAATAGGCGAGGGTGGTCTCTCCCTTTCCTCGCTCAATGTTGGCCAAGTCGGCCACGGCCTTATCTTCCTCTTACCAGCCGGTAGCAAAGTGGTCCAAGAACATTCTACTCATGCCTCTCCAAAGAATCGATGCTACCTCTTTTAAGCTCACGAGAACCAGTCAAAGGCATTCGGGAGAAGGTGCTCGCGAAAGCTTTACAGAGCGGTGTCATCGGCGGTGGTGAGGAGATTCATAGTTTGTTCAAAACTCTGCACGTGGTCTTTTGCATCAGTAGTGCCATTGTATTTTTCGAAATTAGGGAGTTTGAGGTGGGGATTAGGTGGAGGTGCAGTTATTCTCAAGGAGAATGGACGTGTTGCCCAGTCATAATCATCGTCATTGAACTTTTTTCCCCTCTCCATGTCATCCAGTCTTTGCTTCAATAGCTCCCATTGCTTGGTTTCCACTCCCTTGTCACTGCTTGAGCGGGTGCTTCGTTGGGAGCTTCTGACGGATTTGTCCTTGGGGCGATCATTCACCCTACTGTGTTCCGCGTCATGTCGGTGGCTGTCCCGTTTGGAAGGGGCCTTATCACGCTTCAGTTCCAGGTCTTGGCCACCAAGTATCATCCTGTACGGTTCCGGGGTCCTTGGCCTAGCAAACTCTCTATGCCAAGGACGAGGAGAATCCGGTCGACGAGCTCGTGGTGATGTGGGACGCCGAGGGGCCATGACGAGACGAGCAGGGGACAGGCGCCTGTTCAGGCTAAGTCTAGTTCTTAGGTCCCTGGAATTTACTTCCTCGTCCCTGGGACTTAAGTGGCTTCTCAGGTCAACCACCTAGTCTTTCTTCTTGCTGTCATGCCGAGGACGAGTATGTTCTCGGGGAGCTTGCCTTGGTAGTTCTCCGGTTTTGAGGAGAGGAGCTCGCTGCTCATCCTGTCCCTTTTCGAGGGGGTTGCCCACAGATGGCCTAATAAATTCAGCCATGGAATGCTCTGGGTCCAATTGAAAGAGAGCAGCCTGTGTTTCATACATTCTTTGTAATGTCTCCATTTGCCTGTGTAACAAAGAGCGTCGGTCAATGGGTTGACTTCCTCCTGCTTGACCGGCGTCGGCATTCTTTGTTTTCTTCCTTCCTACTGGCTTTCCGCGGGCACGAGTAGGACGAGGAAGCTCAGCACCTTCTCCCTCGGCATTCACCTGACCCTTGGAACGAAGGGTCATGGAGAGGGGAGGAGGGGCATCTGGCTGAGGTAGAGGAGGAGGAGGAGGCAGCTCCTCGGCTCCAGTGTTCGCCCCGTTCACCTGGGTTGGGTCCTCAGCCGTAACGCTCGTAAACTGTCCTTCCATTGTGAGTCAACAGCAAATTACCAAGTATAAATTTTCCAAAAACCACAATTTCAATAGAACCAAATTTATGGCCAAAATTAGGGCAAATTTTGACCACCAACAAACAGCTAATTGTGATTTTTTCAACACCAAAGAATTCAAGCCAAATTGGGGCGGAATTTTACGCCAAAAACGCCTCCAACGGAATCTGGGCAAATTCAGGTTGAAATTTGCAGATTCCGGCGGTTTCAAGAACAGAGCCCAAACGTTTTCCAGAAATTCCGTTCAATGAGAGAAAAATTCCGACAAGAAAATTGGCTTTTAGCGAGCACTTTCCAGGGCAAACAAAGGGTGTTTGAATCGATTTCCCGGCAATGGAACCAATTGATGATGCCAAAATCGTCAAAACAGCCCAAATCTCAGCGATGATTGCTCCGGTGATTGCAAGGCCTGAAAATAAGAGAAAACACGTAAACTAAGCCGGGGCGGATCCGGCTAAAGGCCCTCCGGCGTGAGAGTAAGTTCACGGTTTGTCTATGAGAAAACAAATGGACAGAGTTTTCCCAAGGTAAAAAGTCACGTACCTAATTATGAGCCATGGGGCTTGTATTTATAGGGATGGATTGATAGAATCCATGTTGAAGTAAACTTGTAAAGAGATAAGATGTAATTCTATGAGAATTATATCTGTTAAGGAGTCCTCGTTTGACTTGAAGTGGTGTAATTGGTTACAATCCTGATTGGATCATGAATGTATAATCCTTGTTGTATAAGGACTGTATAATCTGCTAGCCGGAACGCCGAGAAACTTAAATGTTTTACCTCGGCCTTGGCAAATAGGTCGAGGTGAATGATTCTGTTTCCTCGTCATTTGGTGATTGGCCGACAAGTATATATGCCGGGGTAAATGATTTTGTTTCCTCGTCACAGTGATGAAATGCCGAGGTAAGAACTTTTCTCCCCTCGTCACTTGCGACATGACGGCCCAAGCATGGTGTCATAAGGCCGAGATAACCGTTCCTCGGCATACGTGGAAGACCTTACTCGGCCCCGATACTTGGCTATTTAGATAATATTCATGGCCCAATTCAATTAGGTCCAGCTCGAGCAAGCCCATGTTCGTATCTCGATTTATACCGTTCAATTACCTTTTTATATTTAAATATTTAAACATATAATGAGTCATTGAGATTTTTTAGACTTTAAAGCCAAAATAATTACTTCCTCTATCGTACACAAATAGTGACTTGTTTGATCAATTACTTTTTGATTATAGTAATCTGCTATTCAAGTGTACTCTCTGTTTAAGTATTAATACTCCCTTCCTCCGTCTAATTCGAAAATGCACAAAGTTGAGTTTGTACGGAAATCAAGAAAAATATATACTCTCTCCGTCACGATAATCTGTAAAAAGATCCTTTTTGAACGTCCCACAATAATTTGCACTTTTCCAAAATGAAAATGGGACTCACTTCTCTCTACGCACAACCATTACCCACTTACTCCACTTTCTCTCTCAACCATCTACACTCACAACACATCACTTTTTTCACATTTTACCTTAATTTCCGCATCAAGCCAAAAAGTGCATATTTTCGTGGGACGGAGGAAGTATTAAAATAAGTGTTGTGAGTATAAAAAGTAAGGTAGGAAGGAGAAAGTGAGATATGAAATAGAAAGCAGATAGTTATTGTGAGTATGACAAGTGGGTCACATGAATAAAAAAATATTAAAAGTTTTCATTTTGGATGTGTGCCTTTTTAAATGAGACATTCAAAATGAAAATTTGTTCTTTTTCAAATGGAACGGAGGAAGTATTTACTTTGTTGCTTTTTTTTTTTTTTTGAATTATCACAATTTAAATAAGGGAGAGATTCAAACTCTTTATCTTTTAGGTGGCGTTTGGTTGGAAGGAAAGTGGGGGAAATGAATGGAAAACTCCCTCTTTTCCATTCCTTTCCTCCGTTTGGTTCAAGCTTTTTAAAAAAAAAATTTCGAAGGAAAGTTGAATTCCTTCAAACGAAGGAATTCAACTTTCCTTCATAAAATCGATGGAAAGTTCAATTCCTTTGGGAATGGAAAAAAAAAAATTTTTTTTTGACCAAAATACCCCCAAACCCTACCCACTCCTACCCCCTACCCAGCCCCACCCAGCCCCTACGCCCCACCCCCCACCCCCCACCCCCACCCCCACGAATTTTTTTTTTCTGCCTACCCTCCCCCCCACCCCCCACCCTCACCCCCCACCCCCACAAATTTTTTTTTTTCCGCCTACCCTCCCCCCCACCCTACCCCCACCCCACCCCCACCCCCCACCCCCACGAAATTTTTTTTTTATTTTTTTCTCGCCTACCCTCCCCACGCCCACCCTCCCACCCCCACCCCCACCCCACCCCCCACCCCCACGAAAATTTTTTATTTTTATTTTTTTTTTTCTGCCTACCCTTCCCCCACCCTACCCCCCCACCCCCCACCCCCACCCCCACCCCCAACCCCCCACCCCCCACCCCCCTCCCAAATTTTTTTTAAAAGGGTAAATTGGTCATTTTATATGCTTTCATTCCATTCCTATAATTTGTATTTTCAAACCAAACATGATTTGCCAAGAAATTGAATGACAATTCCATTCCATTCCGTGCCAACCAAACGGAGGGGGTTGACCAGTTTTTTTCCATTCCAATTCCTTAAGAAATTCAATTCCATTGACAATTCCATTCCTTCACTTTTTTTCCACCGAACCAAACATCCCCTTAGAGAAAAATAAAAGGAAGGTTTTATGCTATACTCCCTCCGTCCCTGCGAAAGAGCCACAAAATTTGTCCGGCACGCAAAATAAGAAATGTGATGTAGGAAAGAGAAAAAGTTTAAATGTTGTGAGTATGAAAAATTAAATAGGAGAGAGAATGAGTGGGAGGTGATGTAAGAAAGAGAATGTTGTGAGTGTAAAAGTAAAGTAGGAGAGAAAATGAGTGGAGAGAATAGTGATTTAAGGTTTCCTTTTTGGGAAAGTGGCTTTTTAAATGGGACGCCCAAAAAGGAAATAAATGGCTCTTTCGCTGGGACGGAGGGAGTATTTGATTTGAGTCGAGGCTCATTGACTCCAAATATTTTACCATAATTATTTCTCTTTCTTTAAAAACACTTCTTTTTTTGGGATGATCAAAAAAGGAAAATGTGACAATTTGTTGTGAGAAATGGAGTATTTTTTTAATCTAGTGTATTAAGTAAATAGCATATCTTAAAGATGACATTCAAAATTTTAAAACGTAATTTTAAAAACTTTAAATTAGAAAATTTATCTACTACTTCTACTACCTTTTTTGAGATTTTTACTTTTTTTTTTTTTTTTTTTGCGAAGTGAGTATAATGTTCGATTAGATTTAATTTAGAAGAAAATATTCTATTTTCGCGATTACAAAATTAAAAAAAAAAAAAATCAAATCCTTAACCTTTCGAGAGCAAGCAACATGAGTTAAGACCAATTGTCATAAGAAAACATTATGAATTATTATGTAAATAATGTAAGTGTTTTATAAGTCGAGATCACATGTATTACTTTTGTATATTACAGTGTTTTATAAGTCGAGATCACATGTATTACTTTTGTATATTACAGTGTATATTACATGTGATTCAACGGTTACGAGTGATTAGAGTTGATATCAGCATGAAATCATCATTTATTTATTATCGTTTGATTACCTGTGATACTAAATGCGATAAATAAAAGCGGTAATTGTGATCTCAACTCGTTTTTTTTTTTTTTTTGAATCATAACTTTTTTTTATTACTAAAAGAAGCAAAAGCCAAAAATATAGTTGAAGATATTACCCGCCAGCAAATTTTGGGAGGACATTCGGCTGGAATGTCCGAAGTAATTTGGGTTGAAATTACGTTATTGCCTCTTTCTTTTGTTGATATTGTTTATTCACATAAAATGGCCATGAAGTTTAGATTAAAATATTACAATCCATGAACATATGCTATTAGGGTAATATATTTATTTTTATAAAAAAATAAATATTAAATAATAAAAAAGGTAGAATTATTAAAATATATTTTGCCAAAAAAGTAAAAGAAAAAAAAAACCCCCACGCCATATTGTTAGAGATATTATTCCACATTGAAAATTGATAAACTGTTAGAATTGGGTCCTCATCCCCTTAAAAGGCCTTGTTAAGGGGTGGGGTTAACCAACCTTATATAGTGGATCATTTATATTCTCCAAGTTGATGTGGGATACATGGGACTTCAACACGCCCCCTCACGTGTAGGCCGGTAACTTGGCACTACACGTGGACTTCAAACCCATCACGGGCACCCAACACGGGTTAACTTAAGCCCAACATCAACTTGGGCCAGCTCTGATACCATGTTAGAATTGGGTCCTCATCCCCTTAAAAGGCCTTGTTAAGGGGTGAGGTTAACCAACCTTATATAGTGGATCATTTATATTCTCCAAGTTGATGTGGGATACATGGGACTTCAACATAAACCTTGCTTATAATATATAAAAACCCTGGATCATTCTCCTTAGTACCAATTGATTTTAAGATGGAACCTCATGACCCCCACCCACTAAAGTTTTCTTTCCCAAAACCCTCCCCTCACACCTCGTCTCTTCCCTTTCATTTTTGCTTAAATGGCCTCTCGCACCTCTTTCAAAAAAAAACCACTTTCTCCGGTCGATTCCCACTACCACTACTACATCTCTCACCGCCACCACCACCATCTCTTTTATCTTTTTCGGAGGTAGCAGACATAGGTAACACATCTGACTGGTGTTTAGACGAAGCTCTGTTGGGAGCCTCGGAGACGACGACATATAGTGATGCATGCCATACAAAGATCGAATGGGTTGGGAAAGCTCTTGACACTCGGGGTAATCGAAGTCCTCTCCATAGGTGTTAAATTCGACGCCGTTTCCGTAGAGGTTGTTGTTCGTCTGAGAATCCATAATATCGAAACAATTAGGGTTCATGTTAGGATTTTTGGTTGAAATTGATTTTGCTTTTGAGTAATGTTAGGGTTAAGGTTCGAATTTTCTTCATTTCGTTACTAGTGGTGATGGCATGGTGGTTGCACACATGGTGGTGGCACGGTAATGTTTTGGGGGGTTGTAGGCGGTGGATGGTGATGAATGGAGGATGAAAAGTGAGTTGGTAGTTTTGTGTTGATAGTAGTGTGTGGGCGGAAGGTGATGGTGTTGAGATTCGATTAACATTCCCAAAGACTCTTGGAAGGATTCATGAATATGTGGTTAAGTCTCTTGGTTTTTCAATGAGAATATTCTTTGAACTAAACTTATCATTGAAGGGAATAAGTAGTTCATTGAATAGTTGATTAATCTTCTCTCTCTTTTGACATCTATAAATAGAAGAGTCTTGAAAGAGATTGATACCTTACAACGAAGTAAGAGTGTTGTAAAGTAGAGAGTGTTAACATAGCCTACAATTTAGAGAGAGAAATTGTAAGCTTTTGCATTAGGGAGGATATTCAAGAGTATTGAGAGGGAGAGTCTCTATTCTTGTAATATTGAAGAAATTATAATATTGTTTAGTGGTGGAATAGGCTTTAAGCCGAACCACGTAATATTGTGTGTGTTTTTTCTTTGTTTGTGTGGTTTGTTTGTGCGAATTCTTTTGTGGGAGATCGATCCTAACAGATGGGTGGGGGATGTGAGATGGTGGTGGTGTGGGGAAGGGTGAGGTTAGGGAAAATGAAGAAGAAGGTAAGGTGTGGGGGATGAAAATGGACATTCTCCCTCTCTCTCTTTCTCTCTATCTCTCTATATTTTAATCCTTTTAATTTAGAAAATTTTATTTAACCCCCTTAAATGGAAATCAATTGCAATTTGAATCAATCTGTTAAGTACGTGTACGACACATGTCATTTATTGTTTTTTTCTAACAAATTTTGTCAAAAAACCTTTAACTGACGAAAAAATCAATTGAAAACTTGATGTGGCCAAAAAAATGTATAAGCCCCCATGTAGAAGATCCCCCGTTGGTTAATGGTTAAGGCCCTTAATTATCATTTTTCCCTTATATATATTTTCTTTCTATCAATAAATCAATATTGTCACATTCATTCCCATTAGAGCTGTTAATTCGGGAAAATGGGACGGAACGAGATGGGATTAAGAAATTCTACAACTTTGCGGAACGGGATATCCTGAATTCTTCGTGGGCTTGAAATTTCCTGTCCCGTCCCATTCCATCCCACCTCGATCCTCTGTACAATACGGGCCAAGAAGAAGCGACCAAAACCAAAAGAGACAATTGTGAAAGTAGAAATACAAAAAGTAACATAAGTTAAAAAAGACCACAAATAAGTCAACTATTGCTTTAAAAATACAAACTCATATATATATATACTAACCTCCGTCCCATTACAATGTGCACAGTTTGATTTTTTTTTTTGAAGTTTGACCATACAATAACGAGAAATTAGAACATTTTGATGAAATTTTAAAAGTTGTTATTGATTTATTACTAACAGCACTAACAATTAAAAGTTTTAAAATTTAATTATAATATATCAATTTCTCGTAGTTGTATGGTCAAATTTCATAAAATAGTCAAAGTGTGAACGTTGTAATGGGACGGAGGTATTATATATATATATATATATATATATATATATATATATATATATATATATATATATATATATATATATATATATATATATTGTAACAACACGAAACCCGAAATTCGACCCGTTGCGTAGACACCGCACACTAGCCCACTAATCACCTACTCCATTTGGTTAATCACAGCCCATGACATGTCTCCAAAAGTTAAATGGATGATTTGATAATTAGTATTAGTATGAGTTTTCTATATAGCACAATCAATTATATATTTTTTGTAACAACACGAAACCCGAAGTCGAACCCGCTACGTAGTCACCACACACTGGCCATTAATCACCTATTCAATTGGGTTAACCACAACCCATTACAGGCCTCCAAAAGTTCAACTGATGATTTGATAATTAGTAGTAGTATATTAGTCTTCTATATATCACAATCAATATCCACATATTTTCGATGTGGGATGGGGGATATCACAATCTCCCCCACTCAAACCCTTGTCGTCCCTATCAAGGTCAATCAATACCCAGATTGTACCCCCAGTCTGGCTCGCAAGCATTAAGGCAGGGGTTTCGATTTGATATCATTTGTAACGACCCGAGCGCGAAGCTCGACCCGCTACTTAGGCACCACATGTTGGTGATTTTAGTGTCATCAGCTATTTTATTGTAGTGGTGATTTACTAGAGATCAATGTGATTCGTATTAGACTCGGATTCGAGTAAGGGAAAGTGTGGAGTACACACTCGTTTGAGCTAAAATGAAATCAACCTCGAATAAAGAAGTAAAGGTTAAAGGGTAGCACATTTGACTTTGCTGATGTGCTCGGCCGAGCAAAGCCTTGACTTGCCCGAGCATAGCATAGCAGATTGTCAAAATTTCTGGACAGTCATGCTCGGCCGAGGCATATGCCTTGCTCGGCTGAACAGAATGATTGACACGGCCATGCAGTTCACTTGACACGGTCGAGCAGATGGGCAAAAAGTCTATGGACATCTTTGCTCGGCCGAGCAAGTCACATGACTCGGCCGAGCAGTTCCTGAACTGGTGTCATTTCAAATTGAAAAGACACAATGGTTGGCTAAAGTCATGACTGTTAATTAAACCCTTTAACTGATACCTTTCCATCTGTTTAAATACAGAGTTTGATCTCCTTTGTAACACACATAAGATATACAACAACAACGAAAATACAAAGCAATTCTCAAGTTTAGATTTGTCTTATTTGCCTAGAAACAAATTGTGTGATTGTCTTATCCCAATAGAGATTTCGTGCAACCCATGCAATAAGGGTCGAAATACTTTATTCGGAAAGTGGATTATACACGATTCAATCATATATCCAGCCTTATTATCAACACCGAGACCCTATATCACCAACAAACGAATAAAGTATTTGGTGATACTCATGGCTGGAGGAATTACTGTGAAGGAGATGACGACTAAATTTGGGAAGCTGGACAAATTTGAAGGACGAGATTTTAGTCGTTGGCAGAAGAAGATGCACTTCCTCTTGACAACGTTAAAAGTGGTATATGTTCTATCTATCCCTATTCCAGATTTGCTGGGAGATGATAACTTGGAAGCAGTCAGACGCAGATCGAAGTGGGAAAACGATGGCTACATCTGCAGAGAACACATATTAAACGGTATGTCTGATTCTTTGTTTGACATTTATCAAAATGAGGAATCTGCAAAAGAGTTATGGGATTCTCTTGAATCCAAATACATGGCAGAGGATGCTTCGAGTAAGAAGTTCCTTGTAAGTAATTTCAATAATTACAAGATGGTCAATTCAAGGCCTGTCATGGAACAATTCAATGAACTCCTTAGAATTCTTGGACAATATACACAACATGGGCTGAAGATGGATGAGTCAATATCTGTTTCAAGTGTGATTGACAAGTTTCCTCCCTCCTGGAAGGATTTCAAACACACTTTGAAACATGGTAAAGACGATCTGTCTTTGGTTCAACTTGGTAGTCACTTGAGCATAGAGGAATCTCTTAGGGCGCAAGAGAATGACAAAGGCAAAGGAAAAAAAGTTGCTGGACCCTCGGTAAATATGATTGATGAGGGTGGAAATAATAAAAACAAAGGAAAGAAACGTAGTTTCAAAGACAATGGTTCTGATCCCAACAAGAAGCCTAAATTGGCATGTTGGAAGTGTGGCAAAACTGGTCACTTTAAGAAGGATTGTCGTGTTGGAAACAAAAAGAATGGCGCAAGCACCAGTGGGTCGGGAAAGGGGTAAGGACCATTCTCAAGACCAAGGTCAGAATTTAGTACATAGTTGGAACATATTTATTAAAAATTCCGCTTCACTAATTTCTGAAGCATTTTATGTGCAGGATGATACTATTGCGTGGTGGATTGATTCCGGTGCCACAACTCATGTTTGTAAAGATCGTTATTGGTTTAAAACATATGAACCAATGGAAGACGGATCTGTCCTCTACATGGGTGATGGTCATTCCGTTCCTATTCAAGGAAAAGGAAGTGTGGTGTTGAAATTCAGTTCGGGAAAAACTATTTCTTTGTTTAATGTATTGTATGTACCAAAACTTCGTAAGAATTTAATTTCTGGTCCTGTATTGAACAAGTGTGGATACAAACAAGTATATGAATCCAATAAGTATATCTTATCGAAGTCTGGTGTATTTGTAGGATTTGGTTATTATAATAATGGGATGTTTATGTTGAATTTAAATAAAATTCCTGTTAACTCTAGTTCTGTTTATATGACTTCCTCTGTTGTTATCAATTCCTCATTATGGCATGCTCGGTTAGGACATGTGCACTATAAAAGAATGCTTGAAATGTCCAAAGATGGTTTGATTCCGGCGATTGATAAAAATACGAAAAAATGTAATACTTGCATGTTGACAAAAATCACTAGAAAACCTTTTAAAAGTGTTACAAGAAAATCTGTAAAACTTGAATAAATACATAGTGATTTATGTGATTTTCATGCAACTCCATCTTTAGGCAATAAAAATATATTGTCACTTTTATAGATGATGCTTCTAGGTTTTGCTATATTTACTTGTTGCATGCAAAAAATGAAGCCCTAGATAAATTCAAAATTTATAAAACAGAAATTGAACTTCAACAAAATGGCTTGATTAAAATATTATGTACGGATAGAGGTGGTGAATATTATGATCCTAAATATTTTCAAACCGTAGGGATAATTCATGAAACTACGACTCCTTATGTACCACAACAAAATGGTGTGGCTGAAAGGAAAAATAGAACTCTTTAAGAAATGGTTAATGCCATGTTATCTTACTCGGGCTTGAGTGACGGGTTTTGGGGAGAAGCCATGTTAACGGCTTGTCATTTATTGAATAGTGTTCCTAATAAAAGGAACAAAATTACCCCATATGATCTTTGGTATAAGAAACGACGTAACTTGACATTTTTGCGAGTTTGGGGGTGTAGGGCCGTGGTTAGACTTCCGGACCCTAAAAGAAAAAAGTTGGGAGAAAAATGTATTGACTGCATCTTTGTTGGATATGCTGAGCATTCAAAGGCATATAGGTTTTATGTTATAGAACATAATGAATTCATTTCTATTAACACAATTATAGAATCGAGAGATGCAATCTTTGATGAGAATCGTTTCTCTTCAATACCTAGACCAAAGAATATTATATTCATTTCGGCTGAATCTCAAACGGATGATCATTCAATTGATGTACCAAGTGAGACACCCGAACCTCGTAAAAGTAAAAGAGCAAGAAAAGCTAAATCATATGGTTCTGATTTTCAACTATATTTAGTTATGAGATCAAGAGATCAAATTGAATCTCAATACTCTTACTGTTATAGTATAGAGGAGGATCCAAGAACTTATGATGAAGCAATAAAATCTCGAGATGCTGGTTTTTGGAAAGAAGCAATCGATGATGAGATTAGTTCTATTATGGAAAATAATACATGGGTCTTGTCTGATTTACCACCAGGCTGTAAATCTTTAGGGTGCAAATGGATCTTCAAAAAGAAGATGAAAGTCGATGGAACAATTGACAAGTTTAAAGCTCGATTGGTAATCCAAGGCTATAGACAAAAGGAAGGGATCGATTACTTCGATACCTATGCATCGGCTCGTATCACTACTAATAGATTGCGATAGCAGCTCACTTGACACGGTCGAGCAGCTGGGACAAAAAGTCTATGGACATCTTGCTCGGCCGAGCAAGTCACATGACTCGGCTGAGCAGTTCCTGAACTGGTGTCATTTCAAACTGAAAAGACACAATGGTTGGCTAAAGTCATGACTGTTAATAAAACCCTTTAACTGATACCTTTTCATCTGTTTAAATACAGAGTTTGATCTCCTTTGTAACACACATAAGATATACAACAACAACGAAAACACAAAGCAATTCTCAAGTTTAGATTTGTCTTCTTTGCCTAGAAACAAATTGTGTGATTGTCTTATCCCAATAGAGATTTCGTGCAACCCAGGCAATAAGGGTCGAAATACTTTATTCGGAAAGTGGATTATACACAATTCAATCATATATCCAGCCTTATTATCAACACCGAGACCCTATATCCCCAACACCACACAATGACCCACTAATCAACTTCTCAATTGGGTTAACCACAGCCTATCACAGGCATATAAAATTCAATTGATGATTTGATATTTAGTAGTATTATATTAGCATTCTATATTCTATATAGCACAATTGCTGACCACATATTTCCAAGGAGGGATATCACACACACACACACACACATTGAAATGTCATCAAGTAGTTGACATAATATAAATAAATGCCCTATCAAGGTCAATTAATATCCAGATCGTACCTCCAGTCTAGCTCGCAAGCATTAAGACATGGGTTACGCTTTGATATCGTTTGTAACGACCCGAGTGCGAAGCTCGACCCGCTACTTAGGCACCACACAATGACCCACTAATCAACTTCTCAATTGAATTAACCACAGCCTATTACAGGCATATAAATTTCAATTGATGATTTGATATTTAATAGTATTATATTAGCATTCTATATTCTATATAGCACAATTGCTGACCACATATTTCCAAGGAGGGATATCACACACTCACACATTGAAATGTCATCAAGTAGTTGACATAATATAAATAAATGCAACAAAAGTTCAAAATATTAGGATTTAGGAATTAAAAAATGTGGTACATCCCATCCCATTCCACTTTGTCTCGTGTTCTAAATGGAATGTTTTAAATAGTATTACTTTTATATGAACTTAGAATATAATATCCCATCTCATCTTATATTTATAGCGGGACGGATCATCTCAACATGACAGTCTCAAATTGACGGCTCTAATTCCTTCGTTATTTGTTATGTTACAAACTTAAGATAAGATCTATTTCTATAGCTTCATTTTGTTAATTTCTATAACTCCATAATAAAATCTTTCTATTTTTGATTTAGACCCTCCTAAGATATAAGTTTCACTTGGATAGTCGGATATACCTTTCAAAATCATATCCTAATACTAATGCATAAAATTAATTGTAGGTAATTTTCCATCTCAATAAAAATGTTTTAGTTTTCGATTTAAATTTGTCCAAAAACTGTCTGATTTAAAATATGTCCCGTTTCAAAATAAATGTCATATTTGACATATCAAAGTTTTTGAAATTACGTGCTTTATTTAATTGTATATTGTTTGTATTATAGTAAATTGTATTATTTTCTTATTTGAAATTGCGATATTTATTTTAACACGAATTAAAAAAGTTTGTGATATTTATTATGTGTTTGAAAAAGTAATAATAATTATAGTATAGTTTGAACAAGTTATAAACATGCAAAGCATGCGACATAAAAACAATAATTTTCTAATATGACATTTTTTTTACATACAAATTCAATTGAATCCGAGGTTATTCCAAAATTAAATCATTCTACATAGAAAATTATTTGAAAAAAATCATTCTACATAAAAATCAATTTTCTTATTTTTTAATATATTCCCAAAATTCCCCAAACAAAAGACAATTCTTAAAGAGGACATAAATTTTTATTTATTCTCATTGGGTCCACATGATACAATGTTTATTTTCCTAAGAACCCTAAGTAATAGTGAAAATCTGAAATTACTCATCCCTACCCAACCCTAAAATACACTCGACATGCTTCTTCTACTACATACAATATTGAGTTTTATCTCTCTCTACCTCCCTCACCCCCTCTGGTGACTGCCGCCGTTTCCCATCTCAATCGACACCGTCTCTTATCCCACCTCAGGTGGCACCATCCGAGCTATCTGCATACATACACACACACTCTCACCATTTCATTTTCAAACCCTCCCACCTCATAAACTCCTACCACCACACTTCCTTAACACTCTACCAACCAATTTTGATATTGCAACACCCTACACCCTACCAGCGACCACTCCATCCATCTTCAATTGTATGAATATGGTCATTTCTATCAGATCTACGTCTTTTTTCGACAAGATAGGCAATAGCTAACAGTCGACCTACTTCGACGCCTCTTCTCCAATCGACGACTCCTTATCCAATTAGGAAACAACGTAACAACTATAACATGTGGCTCAAACTCCGACACCATTATATCTCTTTTCTTTTAGTTCATAGGAGTTTTTTTTCCCTAAACATGTAAAATGCTTACACTTAATTTTTGTTACTTTCTTTAAAAAAATGGTTGGAAATTTAAGCAATATAAAGATTCTGGTCTTTTGTTGAAGATGGTTATTGTTACAATATGCTACTATGGTTTGGTTTTTGGTTAATTTTAGTCTTGCAATTAAAGTGAGAGTTATATCTCGAATTCAAAAATTGGTTCAAGATATAACTCTAAGAGTTATTTTATTTTATTTTTTATTTTCACTCATATCTTTCAATTTTTGCCTCTAAGATTTGAGTATCATAGTTTTTTTGCTTTAATAGTTGGTCGCAAAAGTTTTTTCGGCTTTGATAGCTTACTATCAAAGTTTTTTTCTCTTATAGTTGTCTATTAGACCGGGTTGTCAATTTTTTTAATGTGTGCACGCATGACAACCGACCATTAGTGCGCATAAAATGGAGCTTCCCGAGGGATTTTGTCCCGTAGACTTTAGAGGATTTTAAAAATGTTGTTTCTTATGTAGGAATTAAAGTTAGGCTCAGAAAGAAATGTATTAGAAAATCTCTCAATTTTTTACCACCAATATAATTCTTTTATGTCATTTACGGAGTGGGATGAGAAAAACTTAATACAAATAAATACCTTCTTTGTCGATGATAAATATTACATATTTTTTTTTACTGTCTCAGAATAAGTGCGACATTATTAATTAATAAAATAATCTTATCATAATTTTATAATTATACAAAAAATATGCAAATAAATAAAATACACTTCTTAAAAACAAGGAAAAGTGACCGGGAAGTTCTAAAAAAGTATCATAATGCCTGAAAAGTTTCTTCACCATGTTGTATTATAGATGCAGTATTATATTCACATATGAGTGAATATAATAATATTGCATGCAGTATTATATATTACTGCATAAGAACTTCTAGGTCATTTCGATTTAATGAGAAACTTGAGGGGAAGTGATTTGTTCCAAAAGAAACTTTCGGGTCAAATTCCCTAAAAACAATTGTCAAGTTTCTTTATAAAAAATTGACGAGTCAACTAAACTACGATATTTATCATGAGATGAATAAAGTAAAATAATACTATTTCGTGATGAAATACCCATCATTTCTGTAATAAATATAGTACTAGCATTACTCCCGTGCGATGCACGACAAAATTATGAATTTTTTTCTCAAATATTTTCATTTTAAAAATTTAAATTTCAAAATAACCCATATTTGAAACTCGCTATACGGTATAGCAAATTTATAATTTTTCCGATTAAAATCGCTTGATTAAAATCGCTAAGCAAATTTAAATTTGCTCAATTTTATTTAAATTTATGCTATTAAAAAAATATTGAACTCGCTACATAGCGAGTTTAAATTATCAAAGTAGGCCACAACCGATCCAAACCAAACCAAAGGTACAAACTCCGCCTCACTTTAAATTACAAAATAATAATTATTAATAAAGAAAACTAAATAGAAATATTATTTTTTTCATCTCAAATAAATACTTTAAAAAATATACTTCTATAAAACATTATATTATTCATTTCAAAAATAAATATTACTTTTGACTCAAAATGTATAACCAAAAAAATAATACTACATTTTTTATCCAAAAAAATGAGCATTACTTCCTTCATCCCAATGAATAATTTAAAAATTAATACTACTTCATTCGCCTCTAAAATTAATGTTTGTAATGTTAGTGCATTGTCTCAAAATATGAAATTAAGATGACATTAATTTTTTAGACGAATAAAGTAGTATTTTTTTTTTTTTTAAATGTTCATTGAGACGAAGGAAGCCATATTAATTTTTTTTTACATAGAAAAAAATTCTACTTTTTAAGAAAAAAAATCATTCAATTCAAAAATGAATATTACTTTCGCCCCAAAATTAGTACTATTTTCTATATCAAAAAAAAAAAATTGTTTCATTTGTCTCTATGAACCTTTTAAAAAAGAATACTACTTTACTTGTCTAAAAAATTAATATTCATTTTCTGAGACGAAGACACTAATATTATAAACATTAATTTTTATAGAAGAATATTACATCGTCTAAAAAAATAAATTACTATCTTCGTCCCAATGAATATTTTATAAAATATTACTTCATTTGTTTAAAAAAATAATGTTATATATTGAAACGAAATCACTAACATTACAAATATTAATTTTTGAGGCAAATGAAGCAGTATTATTTTTTAAAATATTCATTGGAATGAACAAATTAATGTTCATTTATTTGGACAAAACATGTAGTATTATTTTTTGGATATTCATTTTGAGTCGAAAATAATATTTATTTTTGAAATGAAGATTATATTTTTTTATAAAATTATATTTTTTAAAATATTTATTTGAGATGGAAAAAATAATATTTGTATTTAATTTTCTTTATTAATAATTATAATTTTATAATTTAAAGTGAGTAAGGAGTTTGTACCAAAAAAGTTTGGATCACTAAGGGAAGGTATGTTTGGATAGTCAAGGCAAGGAATGTTTGGATCAGTCAAGTCAAGGTCTGTTTGTTTATTTGGAACGATCAAAAGGCTTGTTTCAATCGGTAAATGGGTTCAATCTTTCAATCGGTAAATGGGTTCAATCAGTAAAGGGCTGTTTGGATTGTGTTTAAGCATGTTTAGATCGGTTCAAAAGGCTTGTTTCAATCGGTAAAGGGCTGTTTGGATTGTGTTTGGATCGGTTGGTGGTTGTGGTCTGGGATCGATCGGTTTGTGGTCTTGGTTTGTTTGGATCGGTTATGGGTTGTGGCCTGATTTGAATCGGTCATTCACTTATTATTGACCGGTCATCATGTCAATGATTTACCGACCCTTGATTTACCGATCCTTGTCACAACCGATCTTTGTGACCGGTTAAACTCGCAATAAAAAAAAAAGGAAATTCGTCTGCATACACGCGCCTCTGTCGGCGCGTTTATTGATATGATAGAAAAATGTACTTTAAAGCCGGATAACAACCGATCCAAATCAAACCAAAGGTACAAATTATGTCTCACTTTAAATTACAAAATAATAATTATTAATAAATAAAACTAAATAGAAATATTAGTTTTGCCATCTTAAATAAATACTTTAAAAAAATATACTCCCTCCGTCCCACAATTTTATGGACTTTTGCAAAATGCACGGGAATTAAGGAGAAATTATTATATTGAAAGTGTTGTGAGTGTGAAAATAAAATAGGAGAGAGAATGAGTGGAGAGAATAGTAAATTATAATGGTGATGTGAGTATTAAAATAATGTAGGAGAGAGAATGAGTGGAGGGAATAGTAAAAATTCCTTTCCATTTTGGGAAAGTTATATATTATTGTGGGACGCCCAAAATAGAAAGTTTACATATTATTGTGGGACGGAGGGAGTACTTCTATAAAAAATTATATTATTCATTTCAAAAATAAATATTACTTTCGACTCAAAATGAATAACCAAAAAAATAATTACTTTCTATTTAGTTTTCTTTATTAATAAATATTATTTTGTAATTTAAAGTGAGACAGAGAAGTTTGTACCAACCGGTTACTGAGATTTGTGCTTTACCGGATTTGGCAACGATTACTTACTGATTTGTGCATTAGGATTACATTCAAACATGACCACCTAGTTTTTTTCACAATATTTTGAGGGATAGCCAAAGCAGTCTTAATTTGCATGATTAGTCAATTCGGCCACAACGGTTACTCACTGTTGCCAAACCGATTACTGAGATTTGTGCTTTACCAATTTGGCAACGGTTACTTACCGATTGTATTGTATTGGATTGGAGTTATTAAAGCAAAAAAATACTCAAAACATATTGACCATTTCCAAAATGAGGACTTTTTAACTCCAACACAACCGGTTAAACATTTTCTAGTGGGGCATTCGCATGCTTCTTTTCTACCGGTTAGACATTTAGGCTCCGTTTGTTTGGGGGAAAATGTTTTCCGAAAAACATTTTCCTCATTTTCCGGTGTTTGTTTCGCACCAGAAAATGGGGAAAACTTCATTTTTATCTTATTTTCCGGAAAACATTTTCATTTTTCGGAAAACATTTTGCCGGAAATCATTTTCCGAAAAATGTTTTACGCTAAACAAACGGAGCCTTGGAAAAAAATTCTTAACCGGTTAGACATTTAGAAAAAAACTTGACCGGTCAACCGGTTAGACATTTAGAAAAAATTTCTTAACCGGTTAGACTTTTTAACTCCAACACAACCGGTTAAACATTTTCTATTTAATTTTCTTTATTAATAATTATTATTTTGTAATTTAAAGTGGGACGGAGTTTATACTTTCTTTGATTTGGATCGGTCGGTCAACCAACCATTGACCTTATTATTTATTTATTTATTAACCGATCAATTTTCCTCCCTCAACCTATCCAAACAAACCCAATCAATTTTTCCTCTTTTCTCTTGCCTAACCGATCAAAAGTAACAAAAGCCTTAAGGCCCTTAACCAATCAAACAAATCAAAACAATTTTCCCTCTATCCAAACAAATCAAAGTAAAAACTTCGTCTCACTTTAAATTACAAAATAATAATTATTAATAAAGAAAACTAAATAAAAATATAATTTTTTTCATCTCAAATAAATACTTTAAAAAAATATAATTTTATAAAAAATTATATTATTCATTTAAAAAATAAATATTACTTTCGACTTAAAATGAATAACCAAAAAATAATACTACATTTTTTATCCAAAAAAATGAGCATTACTTCCTTCGTCCCAAAATGAATACTATTTTCTATATTAAAAAAAATGCTTCCTTTGTCTCAATGAACATTTTAAAAAAGAATACTAATTTACTTGTCTCAAAAATTAATATTCATTTTCTGAGAAGAAGACACTAATATTATAAACATTAATTTTTACAAAAGAATACTACATCGTCTAAAAATTTAAATTACTTTCTTCGTCCGAATGAATATTTTATAAAATATTGCTTCATTTGTTTAAAATATTAATGTCATATATTGAAACGAAGGCACTAACATTACAATTATTAATTTTTGAGGCAAATGAAGCAGTATTATTTTTTTAAATATTCATTTGGGATGAAGAAAGTAATGTTCATTTTTTGGGACAAAAAATGTAATATTATTTTTTGGTTATTCAATTTGAGTCGAAAGTAATATTTATTTTTGAAATGAAGATTATAATTTTTAATAGAAGTATATTTTTGAAAGTATTTATTTAAGATGGAAAAAATAATATTTCTATTTCATTTTTTTATTAATAATAATTATTTTATAAGTTAAAATGAGACGGAATTTATACTGATGGTTTGTTACTTTGGATCGGTTAGGTTAAGCAGTGCAAAGACAATCGGTTAAGGGCAAAGGCAATCGGTTAAGCAGGGCATAGGCAAGGCAGGGACTTGATTTGATTTTGTATCGGTACAAATATTAATTTGTACTGATAGTCATTTGGCCCATTACCGATCTAACCAAGGTTGTATCCAACCCAAACCAATTACAAATGTTGTCTCACTTTAAATTATAAAATAATAATTATTAATAAAGAAAACTAAATAGAAATATTATTTTTTTCATATCAAATAAATAATTTAAAAAATATACTTCTGAAAAAAATAATATTTCTATTTAGTTTTTTTTTATTAATAATTATTAGTTTGTAATTTAAAGTTAGACGGAGTTTGTAAATTTTTTATTTATTTGGAGTTTGACCAATCAATTTTCCTCCCTCAACCGATCCAAACAAATCCAGTCAATTTTCCCTCTTTTCTCTTGCCTAACCGATCAAAAGTAACAAAAGCCTTAAGGCCCTTAACCGACCAAACAAATAAAAACAATTTTCCCTCTATCCAAACAAACCAAAGTAAAAACTTCGTCTCACTTTAAATTATAAAATAATAATTATTAATAAAGAAAACTAAATAAAAATATTATTTTTTTCATATCAAATAAATACTATAGAAAATATAATTTTATAAAAAATTATATTATTCATTTCAAAAATAAATATTACTTTCGGTCAAGGCCTGTATTTGGATCGGTCAAGGCCTATTTGTTTGCTTGGATCGGTCAAAGGCATGTTTGAATCCTGGCCAAGGCCTCGTGTTTGGATTGTTTGAATCGGTTGTGGGTTGTGGTCTTGGTTTGTTTGGATAGGTTGTGGGTTGTGGCCTGATTTGGATCGGTTATCCACTTATTATTGACCGGTCACCATGTCACTGATTTACCGATCCTTGTCATAACCGATTCTTGTGACCGATCAACCAAGTCACATGCTTTGGATCGGTCAACCAATTTACTTGGTTTGGATCGGTCAGGAGGCATGCTTTGGATCAGTCAACCAATTGACTTGATTTGCCAAAATTTTATATATATAGAGAATATATAGAGATATAGAGAGAGAGATAGCAATGTGGGATTAATTCCTTTTGTAACAAAACTTAAGGACATTGGTTGATTTAATCCCACATCGCTATCTCTGTCTCTATATCTCTATATATTCTCTATATATAAAAAAGGAAGTAATGTCCTGATTCAATTTTGCCACAACTTAAGAGAGTGATTACAAAAATGCCACTCAATTTTTGGCAAACTTTTTGGCGCTTGGACTGTTCATTGGATGACCTGCTTTAATATATAGATAGATTTGTTTATTTGACTTGTTAATTTTATTAAAAAATGCATTTATTTATATATACATTTTCTTTACTATGAAAAATTTACACTTAATATTTATTTATTTATTTTATTTATAAATATTATATTTATTTTGAAATAGATTTGAAAGAAAAGTGTTAATGGCTGTAAAATTTGAGGCTCCAAAAATCTTCTTTTTTTTTAATTGTTTTGAAAGCAAAATCCAAGGTAAAGCAGGAGATAAATTCAAACAGCGTAACGGTAGTATGTTTTTATCTCCCTAGAATTTCAAAACTACAAGGACAATATTGTAATTAAAACCAACTTTGAGCCCAATTACCAAACAGTAAAAATTCAGACATTTCTACTGTTCAGCACGCAATCTAGTGAGAGAAACACCTAGAGAGAGAGAGAGACAAAGAGAGAGAAACACAAGCCATCATTTGCTTTTTCTCTGTATAATAAACACACAATACACAAAAATAAATATATTATACATATATATATATACGTATATATATACATATACATACAAACTTCTTACCTCATTTCCTAGAGAGAGAAAGAGAAAAAGGTTTGTGCTAGCACACGGTACTTTTTATTATCAAAAATTCATCTGGAAAAAGAATAAATCCAAATTCTTTCGTTTTTGTTCATTTTCATCACCATCTCCGCTTGAATTTCTGGCGGAGCTCTGAATTCGCCGCCGATCTGACTCACTGAGTCTTGTTTCTCTTTGACTCGGTTCTCCTTTTGATGAGAAGGACAAGATCGATTGTTCAAGCTCATCAATGGTAAGTTTAAAGCAGTAAACAACACCTTATCGAAGTTTTACTTCTTTGAAGCTTTGTTTGTTCATTTTTTTATTTTCATTGAGAGTTTGATTTGTTTAAGTCAAATCTGTTCAACGGCTGGTCTTAATTTGATTTCCTAGGTGAAATTTAGGGGTTTTGTATTGTGTAGATTAGTTAATAACTTAATATGAATTGCGTGCTATTATTTGTTGGTTTTTGTGTGGTGATTGCTGGAATTGAAATTAGGGAGGAATTTTAGGAATTCAAAGTTGTTGAAGTTTTGGTGTGTAATATTTGTTTCTCCATGTTTTTTTTCTTTGACAAGTAGAAGGAAACTGTACTGACATGTATATAGGCGTAAAAATTGTCTATGTATAAGAAGTGTCCGATTTGAATATTGTAAGATTTTTTTGTTTGCAAATATGGTACCATATTGACTAGCATTTGTAGCTGCTTTTTCTGGACACTGATTTTATTCTTGGGGGTGGGGGTGATGATCCAGAATTCTGCTTGTAATGACATTTCTTGTAAAAAAGAGGGGCGTAAAAGTTAACTTTGTAGAAGTTAATTGAATTCATGCGTATGAGGTAGCTAATGTACTGTTTTTGGATTATCCTCTTAAGGATGTTAGGAAGATATGGTTTGTAAATCTTTCGACCCATTAGGTATTGGGATTCCTTGAGAACTGCCCACGTCGTAAGTTAATGTGTTTACTCCTTCAGTCCATTTTTAAGTAATACATTTACACTAATAGCTAGTAGTGCATTGCCGGAATGATCTATGAAGTTGATACAGTTCTGTTTCTCTCTGTTACATGCACGTTTTGGAAATAGGTTTCGATGTGCAAAGTGATTTAGGGTAGAAGAGTTGTGCCAGCTGCTTATTCTTGTAAGGGGCGCGTAAAACATATTAATTAGATTTACTCGTAGTCTGTGAGAAATATTCAATAGATTTTTAAGGAAAAAAGAATTTAACAGTGTCGTTAGTAAGCTCATCTCATTAGGAAATGGATATAAGTGAATATCAAATCTTAATTGTTGGTAATTAGTTGTCAAATCTGACAGTGCAAGGAGGTTATATACGTTTCCATATTTAATTGAGAGTTCTGCCAAAGTAGGCAAGGAAATTTTAATTTGCTATAATCGTTAGCTATTAATGAATGCCAATATACTGGTTAGTGTGGTTGTGCACCTTATGTAGAGAAGGCATCCTCTGCTATTTCAATTAAAGTTAACGTTCTTTTCGAGCTCATGGATATGTCCAGTGATATACTCCCTCTGTCCCAAATTGAATGACCATCTTTGTCCCATAATGAATGACCTTTTGAAAATTTTCCATCAAAAAAGTTTCCCTAAATGATTTTATTTTCATTTTTTTATAGTTCATTATCAAAACTAAAATTTTGAAAGTGAATAGGAAGAATTAGGGGTGAGCATGGTACGGGACGGTTCGGGATTGGGGTAATACCGGAACCGAACCGTAGATCTTCGCTTCTTAAAATTTCGAACCATAACGATTCGGTTTTATTTGGTTCAGTTCTATTGGTTTTCGGTTTCGGGATTGATCGGTTCAGTAATTAATTCGGCTCCTTGCCAACCGTACTCTCACTTAAGCTAACAAGTCTAACAAAAAAAGTTTATCAATTCAAATCACAACAATTTTCCTTTTTAGTGCTTTATTAAAAATATATACATCAACAAATATATGTTATATTGATACAATTATAATCGACTTTCTGCATTTTTCACATCTTATTCATATTATATAAATCAATTATGTCAAAAGCATGTTTATAAAATGAAAAGAGAAAACTATACTAATTGAAAAAAAGAGAGGAAAAGTTAGACTTATCGCCGCATATTGGAGTCGGGGTCAAGGAAAAGGAGAGAGACAAAGTTGAAGTAGGGCTTGATATATATATATATATCGGTTCGGGATATCGGTTCGGTTCTTCAACACTATACCAAACCCGAAACCAAAACTCCGGTTCCTTTAAAATCAAGTACCATACGCTATTGTTAACCTCAGTTTCGGGCTTTTTCGGTTCGATATTTTCGGTTTTGGTTCGGTTTTCGATTTTTTTCGGTTCTTTACTAAAAATCAACATTATCAAAATGACCCTTGGATTCAAAAAGATCATTCATTTTGGGACGGAGGGAGTAATTAGCGCCAAGGATGCTAAGTTCAAATAATTATTTTACATGGTAATGTCTTTCCATAGCTTAGGAGCTAAGATAATATTTATCTTCTTGAGTTTGATTTTTGAGATACTGTTTTATTCTTAAATGGTGAATTCTTCTTCTGCTCATTTTCTGTGCAATGAAATCTTTCTGACATGTGAAAAAACGAAAGTTATGCCTGTGCAAATAATTACTCAAAACACTTCATCGCGGCCCATGGTCTTTGGATGCTGAATTTATCAATACAACTTCCAAGAGTTGGGTTAAAATACATATACACATGAATTTATGTATGTAGTTATATACATTTGTGGTATTACTGCATAAGTTTGATTAATAAAAACAGAACATAAGTTGTACTCTCATTCACATTGTCTGTACTGCTATTAGATCGTCTTTTCATGCTTGAGCCTTTTGGAGTATCTAAGAAGTTCATGCCAAATATCCAGGTGCTATGGATTAATAACTTGCCAACTGAGTGTTAGACACGTTTCCGTGGCTCTGTTTAGTATCACCCACACATTATGCACATAACTGTTTTCTAGAAGGATCTCTAATGAGTTTCTCTCTCAACTGGTCTGTATTTCACTACACCTGAAAATGCTATCAGCAACATTTCTTCGGAGTACTTTTTTAACTCTTTAATTAATATATATTTGTTGCAACAAGTTGAATTTATACAGAGGCATACTCCTCATGCTTTATTTGATTGCACAGTATGTCCCAGGTATTTAATAGTCCTACTTTTATCATTTCTTCTATCTGCTTGCTGATCCAACATGACATAAAGAACACAGACATCTTTTCATAAAGAAGCCCACATGCTGGATATGTTGATTTTCTTTTTCTTTCTCCATTTTGTACAGTGAAAGTGAAAAATGATAATGAAATGTAATAAAAGTAGTATCACTGATGCAACATGGCGTAAACGATTACGAAATGATAATTAGATTAAGTCCTGCAAAATTTTATGCAGGTATCAATTTTCCTTCAAGGTCTAACATCGTTAACTGTTTGCAGGCAGCACCAGTTAATATTATTGTAGGCTCACATGTCTGGGTTGAAGATCCAAGACTAGCATGGATTGATGGAGAAGTGATAAAAATTAGTGGCCAGGAGGTTCATGTTCGTACCACAAATGGGAAAACGGTGAGTGCTAAAGTGGTGTTAGCTTAAACAAATACATTTATGCATAACTAATTTGAGTATATGATCTTATCCTGTATCAGTGCCATTTTAGGGCTCATTTCGTGAATTTCGAGTAATGTGACACACGTCCAATCAGACATAACATGCTTAGTAAATAGGCTGCTAGGAGATTTTGTTTTGACCAATCAATGCTGTATATGGAGATAAACAAACATGGCACAACAAGGGCATCCCAGACTATATATGGAGCCAGGACATTGTGTTTTGACCAATCAATGCAGTAACTGTCATTGATACAAAGCATTTCAGAATCTGTTTCTTTTACTTGCTAGTACACACTAGATTAAACTTCTAGCGCTTGAAAGTACAAAAACTATCTTTTTGTTAGTAGTTCAACTATATTAGATTGCTGAGTTGAAGTATTCTAGTGGTAAGTACCAACTCATCTAAAAGCTTAAGCTGTTAGATAGGGACTCAACAACATATTAAGCCTTAACACATAGAAATGGCTTTTTGCTTCCACTATTACACGAATACGAGAATGAATAACAAGGTAAAAATACCACCTCTTATTTCCGCAGAAAATGGTTGTAGTCAGGAATGATTTGTACATACTTGTACTTGTCCCTTCCTTTCTTATCCCTTCCAAATCGCGTTTCAACGTGTGCTATTTGCTTTTCCATTTAGCTGACCTGAAATTAAGCTCTCACCATCAAAGTCTCCACCTCGGCTGATTATTTTTTTCATTCCTGGTGTGCTCGTTTTATTGGTCAGGCACAGCCTTGTATTCCTCACTGAATTGCCTGAAGCGCACTTTACTGACTCCGTTTGATGGTTTTCATGAATTGGATTTTTGAAGGTTTGCTAGTAATCTGTAAACACCCATTGTGATTTCTGGGATATGCTTTTGGAGCTCCAACCAAATTTGGGTTAGGGCAAAATATGATCACAGATTTGATTCAGTTTGCGATTTGTTGGCGCTTATCAATGATCATAACTCCATAAGCATTTGCCTGCTTTCATGAATGTAAAAGTAGATAGAGAAGGAAATGGTGGTCGGTTTGGCAATAATGCCTTTTGGGGCACTGGGGGTATCACCGAGGTCCAATCATGGGTAGAGTCCTGATGCATATCTGTTGTTTTCTTACTTTCTTTTACCATAGTGCAAGAGAGAAATGTTTATTTTTCTTTTTAATGAATTTTCTTCTTTAATTCATATATATCTGGAATACGGATATACAATTTTATGTATATTTATGTAAGTTTGCATCTGCATATTGTCATTTCTTACATCTTTACTATTTATTGCTTTCATTAGTTGGCCATATACCCCTCAACCATTAATCTAAGTAGATTAGGCATCATAAAGCAGGGGTGATTCCGTGCCACGGTGGTGGGTTCTGGAGAGAGGTTGATATGAAGGACTTAGTGTGCGAGGACACACTTTCCGTCTCTTATCCAATCTCTCCACCTCTCTGAGATTGATCTAGGGATCCATCCATACTTGCCTGAAAGAGCAGTGTCAGTTTTAGACCTTACTCATCATTTATTTATGTATGAGGAATGAGAGAGTGCTTCCCCCTGATCTTGGTGAAGCTAAAAAACTATCAGATTTGTTTAACTTTCGCATGTTTGCTCAGATCCCAGAAGAGTTGCATTATTTTCTCCAATTCTAAGATAGTCCTCACGGCCTAACAGATGGGGATTAGTAAGAGAACAACTAGAGAAACATGGACAGTTTTCCTACTCCAGTAGTTGAAGTTATTCTTTTGGAATTCTGTTAGTGATTTGTGAGCAAAGTTACTCTTTGTAATATAGGATGTCCAGAACTTCTCTCTCTCTCTCAACATTTTGTTCCATACAGTGTTCTTAGAATCTTACTAGAAACTGATTGACAGGTTGTTACGAACTTTTCGAAAGTGTTCCCCAAGGATGAAGAAGCTTCTCCTGGAGGTGTGGATGACATGACAAAACTTTCTTATTTGCATGAACCCGGAGTCCTGCAAAATTTAGCAGCCAGATACGAGCTTAATGAAATTTATGTTAGTTATCCAACTTTTATCTTTCCTAACTTTCACATCTTAGTTTCTCAGAATTGAAATTAATGAGCTGCCTACATATTTATTTGTCTCCACTTCTTTTGCAGACATACACTGGAAATATCTTAATTGCAATCAACCCGTTCCAAAGATTGCCTCATCTATATGATACTCACATGATGGAACAATATAAAGGAGCCACATTTGGAGAACTTAGTCCCCATGTTTTTGCAGTTGCAGATGTTGCTTACAGGTAATATAGAATTCTATCAGAAGGGATTATCTTGGGGAGCTTCTCTTGACATGTTAACTTTTCTGAATAGAGCAATGATCAATGAGGGGAAGAGCAACTCGATTTTGGTCAGTGGAGAGAGTGGTGCTGGTAAAACCGAAACAACAAAGATGCTCATGAGATATCTAGCACATTTGGGTGGTCGGTCTGGAGTTGAAGGACGAACAGTTGAACAACAAGTCCTGGAAGTAAGACTAAACATTCAATCTTGTTGCTTATGTATTTAAAAGCTAGATCTAGAATGGGTTGCTGACACTTGAAACATTTCCTTTTTCTCACATGATTCAAATTTGTGATGCATTTTACCTCAATTGGTGTTAATGAACTTACAGTCGAATCCAGTACTTGAAGCTTTTGGAAATGCAAAAACTGTCAGGAATAACAACTCTAGGTGAGTGATTGCTTTCAAATTTTCAAGTTGAAATTGAAGCATTCGTAGGGGTATGTTGGTCTAGCATTTTCATAACTATCATTTGTTCTCATTTTCAAATTAAAATTTAACGTTGCATCTATGTTTTTATCCAAACATAGGTATGCTTGGTTATCACTTAATAAAATCGTACTTTAACATTTTATTCGTTTTCCATCTTAAAATTGGATATTTCTTTTGTAATTCTGAAATTGCAAACAAGATAAGGTTCTGAAAATGCGAAACCAACTGGCTCGTCAACTGTTTCAGTTTATCATAAATGCTTGTGATGCTTATTTCTCTTCTTCAAGGAGCTTACCATACTTTCGTTATGCTCATTGTGGAACCAATATGTAGTCGTTTTGGTAAGTTTGTGGAGATACAGTTCGATAAGAATGGAAGGATATCAGGGGCGGCGATACGAACTTACCTGCTCGAGCGGTCTCGTGTTTGCCAGATTTCAGATCCGGAAAGAAATTACCATTGCTTTTATCATCTTTGTTCAGCACCGCCGGAGGTATATAGATAGGCTTCATTTGCTGTTTTCCGCCTTTTTGTTTTACGTTCTGTACATCTAATTCAATATTCAACAATTACTCGAGTGTTTTCACATTAATCCGCAGGATAGAGAGAAATTTAAACTGGGAAACCCTCAGTCTTACCATTACTTAAATCAGTCAAAATGTTATGAACTTGATGGAGTAAATGATGCTCAAGAATATCTTGAAACCAGAAGGGCTATGGACATTGTTGGAATCAGCGGCGAAGACCAGGTTAGCGTTTTTCGATATTTAATCATTATTTTGTGCTTTCACCAGATCTCTTACATGAAAAGCTATTTTCAGGATGCAATTTTTAGGGTTGTTGCTGCTATTCTTCATTTGGGTAATGTTGAATTCTCAAAGGGAAAGGAAATTGACTCTTCGGTTGTCAAAGATGAAAAGTCCAGGTTTCATCTAAACGTGACAGCTGAATTGCTTAAGTAGGTGTATTTTTTTCTTTTTCTCTATCTCACCTATCTTTTAAAAAAGCAATTTGGTCGTTGGTTGTTCGAACTTTTATCTTTATTAAACAGTATCCCGTAATAGGTGTGATGCTAAGAGCTTGGAGGATGCGCTGATTCAGCGTGTAATGGTGACTCCTGAGGAAGTTATTACAAGAACACTTGATCCTGAAGCTGCACTTGGTAGCAGGGATGCTTTGGCAAAAACCATATACTCTCGCTTGTTTGACTGGTGAGGAGCTTACATGCTTTAAGTCAAATATACATTGAAGTAGTTAAGAACTATACTTCTGGTACTGTTAGAGATGCTAATCGTTTGTTCCATATGAACAGGATTGTGGAGACAATAAACAATTCTATTGGCCAGGATCCCAATTCAAAATCACTAATTGGAGTTCTTGATATATATGGGTTTGAAAGTTTTAAGCACAATAGGTGATCTCCTGTTTGGAATATTCTTTTCAATGTAAATACATAAGCCTTGCTGTTTCTTATGCTGATGAACCTTTACATTAAATAGTTTTGAGCAATTTTGCATCAATTTTACGAATGAAAAGCTCCAGCAACACTTCAACCAGGTTAGCTTTCTTTTGTGTGAAGTTTTGAAACAAGATTGGTTGTGGAATTGCGTATCTGAATTTTATATAATGCTATCTTGCAGCATGTGTTTAAAATGGAACAAGAAGAGTACACAAAGGAAGCAATAAATTGGAGCTACATAGAGTTTGTTGATAACCAGGACGTTTTGGACCTTATTGAAAAGGTGCATATCTTTTTCATAATAAGTTGTTTAGGTTTATATGCATGATTTAGTTAGTATATTTCCACTAAAGGTTTGAAATGATCATCACACTTTGTCACTTGTTTGTTTAGGTGATATCTTTTGTTATTTTAAACAGTCTTGCATCAATTTATTCTGTTACTGATAGCTGATCATTTTGAATCTCCTGTAGAAACCTGGAGGAATTATTGCACTTCTTGATGAAGCCTGGTAATTAGCTTATTCATCTGCGCTTAATTCTTGTTGCTTCAAGTTGTATGAGAACCTTCACGCTGTAGTTGATTTACTTGTCTTGTATGCATTAGTATTTGGTTTGAATAATCTTTCTTTTGTACACTGATTATGTTTATCCATCTACTTGATGCAGCATGTTTCCCAAGTCTACTCATGAAACGTTTGCTCAGAAACTGTACCAAACATTTGCAAAAAACAAGCGCTTTGTTAAACCCAAGCTTTCTCGTACTAGTTTCACAATATGTCACTACGCGGGAGAGGTAAATTCTTACTGAATGCCAAACTTTACAAGTCTTGTCATTCTTTTACTGAAATCTCCCTGATTTTGCAGGTGAATTATCTTGCCGATCTATTTTTGGACAAGAACAAGGATTATGTAGTCGCAGAACATCAAGATCTATTAACTGCCTCAAAGTGCCCCTTTGTTGTTGGTTTATTTCCTCCACTTCCTGAAGAATCGTCAAAGTCATCCAAATTTTCTTCCATTGGATCACGCTTTAAGGTATATTCTCCCTCTCTCTGTATATGTATATTTATATATGTATATGTATATATTTATATTTATATACATGTGGTGTTGCCTCGTGCATTTTAAGTGTATGAAGTGTTTGACTGGAAGTTGGATTAAAGCATCAATATGACTAAACCTTTTTGAAACTCTTTTGGTGGAGAATCTCTTATAGGTGGAGAAAAGAGAGAAAGCCTTGTAATAAGGCAAACTTAACTGGGCCTTGTCCAAGTTACTTGAAATTGGCAACATGAATCCATTTCCATATAGTCTATATATGTCTAACTGAACCGCATTCTATAAAGTCCTTGAGTATCCCTGTTGGCATGTCAGATAATTTTGCCATGTAGTCTAGGAAAAGTAAAGAACCCCTCATACCAAGTCAAATCTACTAATACTTGTCCCAACTTCTTGAGAATTACTAGATGAACCCTTCATAAACTCTCCCTACTTGACCACTTTCTGTCAAGTCGTCAATTATCTTTGCCCGTCTCCCTTTGCTTTTCCCTACCTAAAGAATAGCCATTAATATTGATGTTATCATCTAGGACTTGGAGAAAATATTTTTATACGGTGTTTTCATTGAACTTCTCATTTGATTATGACGCAGCGAGGAAACGTAAAAATTGCTGAAATGTCAAATAAACTGTTATCCTTAATGGAGTTCAAAACGGGAAATCAAATCTGAATCCTTATTACATACTTACAGCCCTTTTTATCCTTATAGGAGGCTGGAAAATAAAGAGATAGCAATAATGTATTTGACTGAGAACATGAAAAGCCGGAAACTGAAACAATTAAAATGTATCTAGCATATCTAGCATAAAAAAATGAATCTGACTCCCTTAAATGAATCTGGAAGGGGGTTGAATCTGCTGAAAGTTTATTCAGCCCCTGCGTCATTCTCTCCTCCTTGGAAAAAATTTGTCCTCGAAATTTCCGAATCATCTGGGTACAACAGCACTTCTGATGAAAAATAGGGGAAAACGTCCGCCACGTTGAACGTTTTAGAGATCCCAAAGCTGTCCGGCAGATCAATCACATACGCATTGTCATTTATTTTTCGGAGTACTCGGTATGGCCCATACTTCCTTGGTTGCAGCTTATTGTAAGTGCCAACAGGGAACCTTTCGCGCTTGAGAAACACCATTACTTCATCGCCCTCACTGAATACCCTTTCTTTGCGATGTTTATCAGCTGCTTTCTTGTATTTTGCATTGGCAATTTCAAGCTTAGCCTTCACTTCTGTTTGCACATCTTGCCATTGAGTAGCCATATTCTGAGCAGCAATGCTGGACTTTGAGGGTTTAGGTAGACGAATAAGATCAACAGCATGTTGTGGAACCTTCGTATAAACTACAGAAAATGGTGATCTCCCAAGAGCACTATGGACAGCGTTGTTGTATTCAAATTCAGCCTGCGGTAAAGAAACGTCCCATTGCTTTGGCCTGTCTCCACTAATGCTTCGAACAAGGTTGCCCAAAGTTCGATTTACAGCCTCAGTTTGCCCATCCGTTTGAGGGTGAGCTGTGGTGCTATAGTTCAGCTTCGAGTCAAACATCTTCCATAAAGTCCTCCAAAAGTGACTCAGAAACTTAGTGTCCCTGTCTGATGTAATTGTCTTAGGAACCCCATGCAACCGAATCACCTCTTTGAAAAACAGCCTGGCCACATTACTCGCATCTGAAGTCTTCTTACATGGTATGAAATGTGCCATTTTTGAAAACCTATCGACAACAACAAATACAGAATCAACGCCCCTCTGTGTTCGGGGTAATCCCAACACAAAATCCATTGACAGGTCTTCCCAAATATTTTCTGGAATAGGCAAAGGAGTATACAAACCAATGTTCTGTGCCTGTCCTTTTGAAGTTTGACAAATATAGCACCTTTGAACTAGTTGTGTCACGTCCCGACGCAGATGAGGCCAGTAGTACCTTTCACTAACAGCTGCTATAGTCTTATCGCGCCCAAGTGACCTGAGCCCACCTCCATGCAAATCACGAATCAACTTTTCTCGAAGAGAGGTTCTCGGAATGCAAAGCTGATTTCCTTTCATTAGGAAGCCTTCATGAATATGAAAATCAGAATTAGACCCATTAGGACCGCACTTCTCCCAAACCTCTTGAAAATCCTCATCCGTGACGTACAACTCCTTAATAGTATCAAACCCAGTTACCTCATTGCTCATGACTACAAGTAACTCAGCCCGTCTACTCAGCGCATCTGCTACTTTATTCTGCACTCCAGCCTTGTGCTTCAATGAGAATGTAAATTTCTCTAGAAACTGCAGCCATCTAGCGTGCAAACCTTTGTCAATTCGCTTTTGACTCTTTAAGTATTTCAAAGCCTCATGGTCTGTGTATAAAACAAACTCCTTCCCAATCAAATAATGCTCCCAATGTTTAAGAGCACGAACTACAGAATAAAACTCTTGGTCGTAAGTTGACCACTTCTTTCTTGCTTCACTAAGCTTCTCACTGAAAAATGCTATAGGCCTTTTCTGCTGTGATAGAACAACCCCTATTCCCATACTGCTGGCATCACACTCAACTTCAAATAGAACACTGAAGTTGGGCAGCGCTAAAACTGGAGCAGTGCATAACTTCTCTTTAAGGACTGCGAAGCTAGTCTCGGCTTGTTCATTCCAGTTGAACTTCCCCTTTTTCATACATTCTGTAATTGGCGCTGCAATGGAACTGAAATTGCGTATGAAGCGACGATAAAATGTAGCCAACCCATGAAAACTTCTAACTTCACTCACTGTTTTAGGCGTTGGCCAATCTCGAATGGCTCGAACCTTTTCATCATCAACTCTAATACCATCAGCCCCAACAACATACCCCAAAAATAATAAACTACTTGTCATAAAGTTGCATTTTTTCAGATTCGCGTACAGTTTATTAGCTTGCAATGCTAACAAGACGTCGCGCAAATGGGCAACATGCTCCTCTTTGTTCCGACTATAAATTAAGATATCATCAAAATATACGACTACAAAATGACCAATAAATGACTTAAGTACCTGATTCATGAGTCTCATGAAAGTGCTTGGAGCATTTGAAAGGCCAAACGGCATCACGAGCCATTCAAATAACCCATCCTTTGTCTTGAAGGCCGTCTTCCATTCGTCCCCAGGTCTGATCCGAATTTGATGATACCCACTTCTGAGGTCGATTTTTGAAAAAATCTGCGCACCATGCAGCATATCAACCATGTCATCTATACGCGGTATAGGGAACTTATACCCCACGGTGATCTTGTTTATGGCTCGACTATCCACACACATCCTCCAACTCCCATCTTTCTTCGGCGTTAGTAACGCTGGGACTGCACATGGACTTAAGCTTTCTTGAATGTACCCCTTAGAAAGCAGATCCTCAACTTGTTCTCGCAGAATTTCATTCTCCTTAGGACTCATTCTATAGTGTGGCAGATTCGGTAAACTTGCACCAGGGACTAAATCAATCTGGTGTTGGATATCTCTCATAGGAGGCAGCCCCTTAGGTAGTTCTTCTGGAATTACATCGTTGAACTCTTTAAGCAATTGGTTGATCACCTCTGGAAGCTCATTTGCTGACTTCTTTTCTGCTGCCAGAATAGGCTTCAAAACCAACACATGAATTTCTCTTGATTCTTTCGCAGCTTCCTTAAACTCCAAGGTTGACTGGGTCAATGTAAGAAAATTACTTCTTTCTACCTTTACAGCCTTAGGCTTCGAACTTCCCTTTAATGGCAGCAGGGTATACTTTTTCCCATCTTTACGCAGCTGGTAAGTATTTTCTTTTCCATCATGTTGAGCCGCCAAATCATATTGCCACGGTCGCCCAAATAACAAGTGACACGCATCCATATCCACAACATCGAAGTACATTTCATCTCTATACTGACCAATAGAAAATGGAACCTTACACCTTCCAGTAACTTGAATTTTGTCACCTGCCTTTGTGTCTCTTCTTCTTGTTTTGGAGTAAGCATCATTCTCCTTATTACACAATTATGTCTCTTATCACTGTCATCCCCTTCCGTCTCATAATTATCTTAATCCGGATCACAATATATCTCCTCTTCTTCGTCTCGATCAACCATGTGAACTCCCTTTCTTAGTGGGCAATCACTAGAGCGGTGTCCTAGTTGGTTGCACTTATAGCACTTTCCGGAGATTGGTCTTGCATAAGGATTATTTGTCTTGGGGGCATCCTTTGCTTCCGTCGCTCGTGGCTTCGTAGGAGGTCTCTCCTCTTTTCCACCTTCATCTACAGCCGCATCCTTGTTACTACTTCCAGCAGCCCCTGTTTTAGAGCTACCTCCAGCATAGGTTTTGCGAGGAAATTTGGCCCGACTCTTCTCTGCCATCATTTGTTCAGCCTTCAAGGCTAAATTCCTAGCTTCAGATAATGTCCTGATTACTTGTACACCAATACGATCGCGGATCGCAGCCTTTAAACCCTCAACAAATCTGGCCACTTGCTGCCCTTCGCTTTCCCTTAAGTCATTCCTTATTGCAAGCCTTGTAAATTCAGCATAGTAGTCATGAACTGATTGCTGCCCCTGTCTACAATTATGATACTTCTGAAATAAAATTTGCTCATAATCTGGGGGAAGAAACTCATTAATCATCAACCGCTTCATTCTTTCCCAAGTCCTGATAGGTGCTTTACCTTCTCGTGCTCTACGATACAATAGTCGCTCCCACCACGCTGATGCTCCAGATTTTAATCTGCATGCCACTAGCTTCACTCGCCTTTCTATTGCAACATCCATATACTCGAAGAAATGATCGACATCAGCGACCCAGTCTAGAAACTCTTCAATATTAAGATTACCTTTGAAGTAAGGAATATCAACCTTAAGTCTGTAATCTGCCTCTCTTTCAGCATGCTCGAACCTTTGATAGCCTGCATTTCTCCTTCGAGGCCTTTCATTTACTAGAAATTCAGCATCTGAATCTTCTTCAGAATCTTCAACACATGTTTCTCGACCACCGCGACCACGTAACTCAGGTTCCGGTCGGATGAAAGGCTGCCTATGGCCAGCGCCGCCACCAGGCACTCTCCTATCACCATTTCGGTTCCTGTTAGGACCAACAACCTGCTCCTCCAATCGGGTAAACACTTGTTCCAGACGATCAAAGCGGTCATGGACACGCTGAAGTCCAGTTTCAAGGTTACCTATCCGAACAGCCAAGTCGTCGACCACCACTCTCATAACGAGAGTCTCAGCATCCCGTTCAACGCCAGGAGTACCGCCGTTACCTCCGTCAACACCGCCTGCCATCGAGCTGTCAAACGTACCTGGCTCTGATACCAAACTGACGCAGCGAGGAAACGTAAAAATTGCTGAAATGTCAAATAAACTGTTATCCTTAATGGAGTTCAAAACGGGAAATCAAATCTGAATCCTTATTACATACTTACAGCCCTTTTTATCCTTAT
Organism: Adenophora triphylla var. japonica; assembly: GCA_022495995.1. Taxonomy (NCBI): domain Eukaryota; kingdom Viridiplantae; phylum Streptophyta; class Magnoliopsida; order Asterales; family Campanulaceae; genus Adenophora; species Adenophora triphylla. Next base: position 217,428 of record JAFEMH010001088.1, read on the forward strand.
AGGAGGCTGGAAAATAAAGAGATAGCAATAATGTATTTGACTGAGAACATGAAAAGCCGGAAACTGAAACAATTAAAATGTATCTAGCATATCTAGCATAAAAAAATGAATCTGACTCCCTTAAATGAATCTGGAAGGGGGTTGAATCTGCTGAAAGTTTATTCAGCCCCTGCGTCAGATTATTGCTTTAGCCTTTGGTTGATTCAATAGTGAGCTTCTCACATGCTGTTACTATGACAGGGCTTTTGTTTTTTGGTTAAACCGTTAGTAGTTGTATGACCACATAAAAGCTCTTGCCTTGGTGTTAATTAGTTGTGGATCACATTTTTTGTTTGTTTCCAATTCTGGCTCCCCCCCCCCACGGTGTGTAGATTTTATTGTACTTGGACTCATTTTTTTATTTATTTTTTGACAATCAGATGATCAGCTAGCGTATCCTCAATTATTCTTAAATAGATATCAGAATGTACTATTATTAAAGTATTTTTCACTAGTTCCCTTATCATGTCCACTACATGTAACCAAATTATGGCAGATGGAGTATGACATTTGTGTCCTATTTTTGTATCCTTTTGAAACGAGTCTACATATCCCATAGTTCTGTCAATTGTCAGTCCAACTTTTAGGCAAGTTCCTGCATCCTACACACAGACAGCATATACTCTGGAAGCTATGTGAATATTTTTGCCATTATGCTCTTTGCTATGCAACATGAGGTCATCATGCAAGCCGTCCTCGCTCAAATCATCATCTGTTTTTGTCTTCCTCTTTGGTTTCCCTCTTCATCTACCTTTCTCTTGATTATTCTTATTAGTTGATAGTATTACACTCCTAACCATGCAAAATAACGAAAACATGAAACCCCCTAAATTTGTTTCCTGCAGTATATTGAAGTCCATTTGATGTGCAGCCTGTTCTTTTATAGTTCACCTTAGTCTGTCGCCTCTCGTGTGTGTTTTGCATGCGAGGGGGAGGGTTAAGTTTTTTTTTTTCTTAGATTTTGTAATTTAACACTTACTGAAGTCCCTCCTCACTCAGAGAGCACATCAGAAGTTGGTGATTTAAGAGATTGATTAATACCATTCAGTGGTTATTGTAACCAATTCTTTTACTTATTCAACCCTTTCTTGATACATAAGGGTTAAGATAGAGCTTGTTGGACTTGAAAGATTTATCTTCTGGAAATGGAGGGAGTACTATTTTGTCCTCTTGTGGTGGTATGAAACTCAGAGCCAGTATTCTTAGCTCATTCTATGGAGTGCAAAAGTCAGCTGCCTTATTGAGTTATTATCAAAAACTGATTCTGAAGGTTAAAAAAAAAAACTTATTTACTATGCTGTCTGGTGAACTCTTGATATTGGGCCGATAACTGAGAATTATGTTTATGTTATTGCAGCTTCAACTTCAGTCTTTGATGGAAACGTTGAGCTCAACAGAACCTCACTATATTAGATGTGTGAAGCCGAACAATGTTCTCAAGCCTGCTATTTTTGAGAACCTCAACATAATTCAACAGTTACGATGTGGTGTAAGTATAGATTGAAAGCTTCCACTTTTCTGTGGTAGACTATCTTTGAATGACTAGGAAACCTGGTCTATAGTATTTCCCCGTCTTTTTTAAAAATAAATAGATTTTATTCTGGTCATTCTTTTGAATATAGGGTGTTCTGGAGGCAATCAGGATCAGTTGTGCTGGTTATCCTACCAGACGAACATTTTATGAATTCCTTCTCCGCTTTGGTGTTCTCGCACCTAATGTTTTGGACGGAAAGTAAGCTTCAAAATCCTTCCATTTTCATACTTCTTTGTTTGCTTTATCTATTGAACACCACATTGTCTTGGCCAATTACCGTCTTTTTTCCAATCTGCCTTCCAGATTTCTCCTGCCCCTTTACATCTTCATTTTCTTTTTCATCCTTGATTTTAATATTGATTTATAATATCATAATTTGTTATCATCATTATGTTTTTTCCACGTGTAGCTATGATGACAAGGTTGCATGTCAGATGATTCTGGACAAAATGGGTTTACAAGGTTATCAGGTAATGCTCATGTTTCCTTTAACTAGAGTTAGTTCTGGTGATTGTTTTCTTTTGAGTTTGCTGCATGGTTTAAGTTCCTATTCCAGACTTTTGATGCGAAGTGTCTTACTACCCATGATTATTCACAACATTTGCCTTGGCAGATAGGCAAGACGAAGGTCTTCCTACGAGCTGGTCAAATGGCTGAGCTTGACGCAAGGAGAACTGAGGTTCTTGGAAGGGCAGCCAAAACCATTCAAAGACAGATTCGTACTTACACTGCTCGCAAAGAGTTTATCTCGCTGCGCAAAGCTGCTATCCAGTTGCAATCATGTTGTCGAGGTATAATATTTCTGTTTACATCTTGTTGTGAGTTGTCACTAGTTTTCTTTTGTAGAGCTTATTCTTAATGAACGGCTACTCTCAAATAGCTTTTCATAGAACCGCTTGAAACTTCTTTATGAACTGGAATATTAAATCCTATATTGATCATAGCCAACATCTATGATGCTCGGACTCTTTGGTTAACCCCGCCGGGCCCTTCTCAACAAGACTAAAATAGGAGGGTCCGACACAGATCTCATGCTGAGTTGAAATCCCTTTTGAAGGGTTGCCAAAAATTCTTTATGCTGTAAAATTAAATCTTATTTTTTCAAAATAAGAGATGTAGTGCCGGAAAAAAATCTATAATGAGTAAAATAGTTCATATTACTTGCTTGTTATTTTACCTATATCCTTCATGTTTGCCAAAATACCCGTGTCAATAAGACACAACATGGGTGTGGGTACGGCAGCCATACACTAAATTAGGCAAACTCTTAAAAATATAGTTTGATTCAGCAGTTGGGTCCACAACCCTATCAGATCCTCTTAGCCGAGTCCAGGTACATTGCTTGCTTGGACACATAATTTTCCATCTTAAGGTGGAAGGGGTGTGAGCAGGCAGTCTTTCTTACTTAAAATGCTTCTAGTTTTCTGTTACTGCTTTGTCTAGCCTAAAAACTTTGAAACAGCTTTAATCCCTTCTTTTTCTCTCATTCAATCAGCTCTATCGGCTTGCAAGATATATGAGCAATTGCGACGAGAAGCAGCTGCTGTAAAGATTCAAAAGGATTTCCGATCTTTTGTTGCTAACAAATCCTATCAAACCCTCAGATTGTCTGCTATCACATTGCAGACAGGCTTGAGAGCAATGACTGCTCGCGATGAATTCAGATTCAGAAAGCAAACTAAAGCTGCCATATTTATACAGGTCCTAGCAGCATCTTTGAACTATCTGCCTCAAAGTTAATGATAATTCCAGTAACTAAAATATCAGTACATTGATTTATTATGGCTTGCAGACTCGCTTCCGTCGTCACAGAGAATATGCATACTACAAGAGCCTTCAGAGGGCTGCTTTAATAACGCAGTGTGGTTGGAGGCAGAGGGTTGCAAGGAGGGAGCTTCGAAAGTTGAAAATGGTTTTATCTCAATCTATAATGTGTTTTTGACTTATCTACTATCATGAATTTAAGGCAAGAGAGATAACTTTGGAGTTCCTAACCATGAATGTGCTCTTTTTAGGCTTCAAGGGAAACAGGGGCCCTCAAAGAAGCAAAGGACAAGCTAGAAAAGCGTGTCGAGGAACTGACTTGGCGCTTGCAGTTAGAGAAGCGAATTAGGGTATTTATTTCATTGTTTCTGGTTCAGTTTGAGGCTCAAATCAATCGATGTTCTTATCGGACTTCTGTGTGTTGAATACAGGCTGAACTGGAAGAGACAAAATCCCAAGAGATTGCGAAGTTACAGGATACCTTGAAGTCAATGCAAAGCCAAATAGACGAAGCAAATTCTAGAGTGATTAAAGAACAAGAGGCAGCACGAAAAGCTATTGAAGAAGCTCCTCCGGTCATTAAGGAAACCCCTGTCATAGTCCAAGACACAGAGAAGATTGACTCTTTGACTGCTGAAGTAGAGAGTTTAAAGGTAGGCAGTATAGATGGATTATAGACTTATAGTATCTATTGTTTCATGCCCTAAAATAAAATTTTCACTTATGGTGTATAATCAATTTTAGTATCCCTTGGAGTCTGTGCATATGCATAATAATAACATGATCAACTTAATTGGGCATAAAACACCCAGAACAAAGTCATTTTTTTACAACTTCCATTTCATTCGTTGATGCTTTAGATATGGTTTCGCTTTGGAAGCCTTTATGTGGTCTGAAGGTTCTTGTTTCTCTGATTACTGAGTTCTTATCCTTTGGTCTCGGTGAGCTGAAACATAGTTTGATGAACCTGTAGAGTGCTTAGAAATCCCTCTAGTTTGCTGCCCATCCTCCTTTCAATATTTATTGCCCAAGCATGTTTTGTTTAACTATTGGCTCAACAAGTTGTATCTTGCTGCTTTGTGGTCTCCACCTACAAGCCCATCAGTGATTATGGTGTATATCATACAGTTATTCTTGTAGATTGAATGTAATGATTCATAAAAAAAAACATGGATCGTGGATTTAAAATATTTATAATTTGTTCAGGCTGTGCTGCTTTCGGAGAAACAAGCTGCAGAAGAGGCTAGGAAGGCTTGCACGGATGCTAATGTCAAGAATGTAGAGCTAGTAAAAAAACTTGAAGATGCAGAGAAGAAAGTAGATCAGCTTCAGGAGTCTGTGCAAAGGTTTGTGATCACTATGATGATTGCACTTTTAGAAAATTGTTTTAGTAATAGTATTAGTTTACAGTTGAAATGCATGTACATGGACCTCTCTCTCTAATGCAGTAAAATTGCTGCAAAAGATAAGATTATTTCTGTGAATAACAATGGAGTCTAAATGTAAACAGTCCATCCGTGGCATCCTACACACCTGCGGAACAAGGCATGAACGAAGGTGCAAAACCATGAAGTAATGGAAGATATATTTGATTTGATTTGATTTGATTTGTATCTATATTAGGTAGATAGAGATTGTATATATATCTAGATATATGTTAGGAGTTATTTGAGCGTATCCTCACCTTGTATAACTAGAGTCCTACTACCTCTAGCTATACAAGGTGAGGATACACTCAAATAACTCCTAATATATATCTAGATCTATACAATCTCTATCTACCTAATATACAAATCAAATATATCTTCCAGTACTTCACAGTTGCAACTTGGTTCATGGCTTGTTCTTCAGGAGTGTAGGATGCCAAGGTTGGACTGTTTACACTAAAATGACCAAGAAAAGGAGAAATCCCAAGATTTTACTGATTTATTTAAAACAAAGCTGTCATGTACTGTATACAACAAGGGCATTTATAGACTAAATGAGCTACAGTTCATGCATCTAATATGACAATTCAATCTTCCCTCTTTCTCTTTTTGTTACTCTTTTGGTCTACTGAAAATTGCTCCATTTTCCTTTTTGCCTTTGCTTAGATTCGAAGAAAAATTCTCCAATATAGAGTCAGAAAATCAAGTACTTCGACAGCAAGCTCTGACAATGTCGCCTACTGGAAGATCTTTATCTGCACGGCCAAAGACAATGATTATTCAGGTGCCAAAGGAAAAGCTAAGGTTATCTCTGTTCTTGTTTGTGTCTGGGGTTATATTTTGAGTTTCTTTTGGTGAAAATGCAGAGAACTCCTGAGAATGGGAAAGCTTTGAATGGAGAAGCAAGACCTTCACCTGTAAGAAGCCTCCGTTACTAGTCTTTTTGATAGAAACATCAAGTATAATATCAAAATTGAGATTGATGATGTCATATCACTCACGGTTTGCTATGTGAAACAGGACATGACTCTTGCTCTATCAGTCCCTCGGGAGCCTGAATCAGAGGAAAAACCACAGAAGTCTCTAAATGAAATGCAGCAAGTATGAAAACGTTGACTATAATTAAGCAAAGTAGACGCAGTTTATTTATAAATTTTACTGGATCTCCATTTATTTTTTATATATTTCATTGAGATTGAGATTAATATTACGTCTTCATATGATTTGACTGCAAAATCTCTTGTTCCACTGCAGGAGAATCAAGATCTGCTTATCAAGTGTATTGCGCAAGATCTAGGATTTTCTGGGGGCAAACCGATTGCTGCTTGTGTTATATACAAGTGCCTTCTTCATTGGAGGTCTTTCGAAGTTGAAAGGACCACTGTATTTGACCGTATAATTCAAACCATAGCTTCAGCTATAGAGGTAAGAGTACTGAGAATATCTTCTTCTGTTTGCTCTATGAAACCAGATTGCTGATTATGTTCTGCATCTATAGCTGATTGTGTTGTAACAAGTCATTCTATTCTACATGCAAGTGAACAATGTTGAACCTTATTACTTTTTACTTTTTGTATTGAAGGTCCCGGATAATAATGATGTATTAGCGTACTGGTTATGTAATACTTCCACATTATTGACGTTACTTCAACACACCCTCAAAGCAAGTGGAGCAGCAAGCATGACTCCTCAACGCCGGAGGTCATCATCAGCCTCCTTTTTTGGAAAGATGTCCCAAGTACGAGTCCTTCATATCTTGAATTCTTTTCCTGGCTTTATTCTCTTCTAGCTTTTAATTGTCTACATCTATTAAAATAGGGATTGCGAGGGTCTCCTCAGAGTGCTGGTCTCTCCTTTCTTAATGGTAGAGTGCTCGGTAGACTGGATGATTTACGTCAAGTGGAGGCCAAGTACCCAGCTTTGTTGTTCAAACAGCAGCTTACTGCGTTTCTTGAGAAGATATATGGAATGATAAGAGATAATTTGAAAAAAGAGATATCTCCTTTACTTGGATTGTGCATTCAGGTATTTATAACATTCTTCTACCGTTTATTTGGTAGCTGTTGCAGGTTTTAAACAAACGAGAAGAACAGGAGATGATGGCAATCAGGAATGATGTATATATATGTTTTTCATGGCAAATGTGTAATTTTAGTCAATCTCGAGATTATACTTTGAGGGATTTTATGTCATCTAATCTCAGTTGCTTTTCAATGATAACCAACTGAAATTCGATGAAGATACTACTTATGCTCAAATCAGAAAATATTTTTGGTTAAATAAAGCTAAAACCGATACTTTTCATTAGTCTAAATATTAGTTGCTTTATTCCTCACTGTGTAAGAGTACACCTTGACCTTGACAAGGTTCAAATATCCAATATCTATACTGCGAGAATGTCCACATTAACATTCAGTTCATGGATCTATTAATTTTTTGACTAAGTTATCTATTCTATTCAATGCAGGATTCTAAGACATCTGGTGCAAGTTTAGTGAAAGGGCGTTCTCAAGCTAATGCTGTTGCTCAACAAACACTGATCGCTTATTGGCAGAGTATTGTAAAAAGCCTTAACGGCTATTTGAATACTATGAAAGCAAACTATGTGAGCTCAGAAGTCGTTGTATGGATACACAAGTTATAATCGTATTTGTTAGGAAAATAATCACCATTTTTTCTTTTGTTGCTTTACAGGTACCTCCATTCTTGGTCAGGAAAATATTCACACAAATATTTTCATTTATCAACGTGGAGCTATTTAACAGGTTCATGCATTAGATTATTGCTAATACCACCAGGATTTGGTAACATAAGATTCGCAGAACTATTGCTGATGGTTATCTCTTGTATGGTGGCAGTCTTCTTCTGCGGCCTGAATGTTGCTCATTCAGCAATGGGGAATACGTAAAATCTGGCTTAGCTGAATTAGAACAATGGTGTTGTTACGCAACGGAAGAAGTAAGTTATTATATCAGGGTTCGAACTTAGTACCTGCACTTGCATTGATTATCTTTTTCTTAAAAACATTTTTATTTTTTCAGTATGCAGGCTCCGCTTGGGATGAATTGAAGCATATTAGACAGGCAGTTGGATTCTTGGTAAATATATACTTCAAGGGCTTTCTGTAAATAACTCTCACGCATTACAATGACATATATTGACATGCCCTTGTTTCCTTGTTGTATAATGAATCAGGTTATACATCAAAAACCCAAAAAGGCGTTGAATGAAATAACCAATGAGCTTTGTCCTGTGAGTTTTTTTTTTTTCCATTATATGTTCCTTTTTTCCTATTAATGATCTTTTTTTCATGTTTTTATTATTCTTTCCCTTTTTTTTTTCTGTAGGTTCTTAGCATACAACAATTGTATAGAATCAGTACAATGTATTGGGATGACAAATATGGCACCCACAGTGTTTCTTCAGATGTAAGTTACCTGTTGACTATGACTAAGTTATTGTAATATGTTGTCTGTTCTGAATAACCATCTTGAATTCATGCATGTAACTTTGCGTTCTTCAAATCTTCTTGTCATGCATGTATTCTTCGAACATCCAATAAATTCTTTTTAATACAGGTCATTTCAAGTATGAGAGCATTGATGACTGAGGACTCAAACAATGCTGTTAGTAGTTCATTCTTGTTGGATGATGACTCAAGGTAACTAGACCAGTACTTTTTACATTTTTGGCTAGCTCCAAATCTGTCCCTAAATTTTGGGGTTGGAATGATACATTTTCCAAACTACAGTGGTATTTTTGAAAGGAAAAGGTATAATGGTAAAAGTAAAACACCCTTGAAAGTACAATGGATGAAAACGGAGTTTGGCCTTTTTTAACAAATCTCATCCAAAAGTTCACTTACGTCAAATATTTATATAACAAATATCATCCAAAAGTTATCATGTGCACCTCACAACAAATTATGAAGGGTATTATATATAAATATTTTTATTTGGGTGAAAATATAATGGACATTTTGAGTTTAAGTACAACAAAACAAAGGGCAGTTCAAGGCTTCAAGCCGTGTAAAAATGATATGCCTATACCCTTTGAAATTTTCCATATGAGGTTCACATAATAACTTTTGAATGAGATTTGGCTTCTTTTTTTTTTTTTTAAAGATGCAAGTTAGCTTGTGGATGAGATTTGTTAAAAAAGTTATTCCGAAAATTTTTTCCCCCCTCCAACATATTTTGAAATTTTTTTGGACAATCATTTTGGGATCGAGGGAGTACTATTTATTGGAAATTTATCAAATGCTGTGTCCCAAAATGAATGTCCGAAAATTTTCAAATTTGCTCTTGATCAAGAGTAAATTTGAAAAAAGTTCAGACTTTCATTTTGGGACGGAAGGAGTAGTAGCTTTACTTGGTAGCTATGAGGCTCGGACTCTTTCGTTTTCCCTGCCGTATCCGTGTTGGACACTCCTATTCAAGTAGTTTCGACATGAGTCCGGCGGGCGGGATAAACCAAAGAGTTCGAGCATCATGGCTCGGTAGCACTATTGAAATAGTCCTTTTGAGGACATGTTCTCAAAATCCTATCTGGTCGGTGTTTGATCACTTTGCAGCATTCCATTCTCTGTGGATGATATCTCCAAGTCAATGCCACAAGTGGACATAGCCGACATTGAACCACCGCCATTAATCCGTGAAAACTCAGGATTTGTATTTCTACATCAACGTGCAGAATGATGACAAGATTAATGGTATCTAAAAGTTGGAATCATGCAGTAGGGCCAATTCTGCATTCTCCTTGTGCAGAAGTCTGTGAATAGTACTACTAGCTCTTCTGCTCAGCATGACTATACATTTTTTTTCCCTTTTACCCCCAGGCAATTTGCCTTTTTTAGATGCCCGGGTCTATTCAATTTTATTTTTTCTCCCTTCATGCCTTTCAGTTCGAAGGGTATTTAGGTCATATTCTTATTAGTGTGACATGCAAGCTCAGAAACTGTGTAAAAATTTGGTTTCATTGATGTTTTGTCACTTGCATGTTTTTTTATTTTTTGGATTGTTGTTTGGTGGGGATCAGTCGTATAGCGGTTATATGGGTGATAGCAAATGGTTGAAGATTGTTAGATGATGATTTATTGTAACGCGTCAAAAGCAATACGGAGTATTTTTTCTATGTGATTGTATAGAAAAAAAAAACAGTGAACCCTTTTGTATCATATGTTATTTATGGTTGTGTATATTTTTCGATGTGATACCGGAGTTGGGAAGAATGAAAAGGTTAAAAAAGTCAACGTATCTGACTCCAGATTCAGGTAACTTATGTTCCAGGTCCAAATGGTTGAGATTAGGGATTAAGGAATTGTTTAAGTGATTAATTTGATGCTTTGTTGTAGCGGTTGGCCACATCCTTTTAATTGAGAGTTTGAGATTACGCGGTTAGTATGTGGGATCAAATTAGCTACCGAGTGGTTACCGCTCAATAAATATAAAAGAGATGTGGTCAAATTCTTTCTTGCTGTAGAACATCCTTTTTATTGAGCGGTCGAGATTAGGCGGTTAGTATGTGGGACCAAATTAGCTACTGAGCGGTTACGGCCAAATAAATAAAAGAGATGTGGTCAAATTCTTTCTTGCTGCGGCGTAACAACAAATTCGTTATTAGCCGGTGTCTTGTTAATGATACATGGAAAAATTCAATTATAAATTCTAAATTTCTAATTCAAAACACACTGCAACTGAAGCATAATTTCAGACCCTTTTAAACTAACCCCAAAACTAACAATAAAATCTACCTAAAAACCTTGACCACTATTTCTAATTTCTAAAATCACACAACTTTAAAACATAAAAATCAAAACCAGTCCACACAGTTGACACACTTAACAAAGTCATCACTTCTTTATTTTTTGAGACACATCATTCAGAATGAATAATTTCAGCAGAGTTCTTAACGGGAGATTGATCTTGCGGAATTTGTACCTCTGTTTTCTTCTTTTCCTTGAGAACTACTTGTCTTGGCATCACTTCCAATAAGAAAATGAAAGTGTGTGATGTCCAACACACATTAACAAGCCAAAGGTTGACTTAAGTTAGATTTGTTACTTTCTTTATATTATTTAATTTAGGTAAATATTGTTTATATTGTAATTAGGTTATTTTAATTGACTAACCTACTAACCAAATCTTTATAATCCGCTGCTTTTATCGTTGATGTTAGTGCTGGTGTGATAGCATCAGGACTCACATCAGACGTTTTTCTTTTCCTGTGTTGTTCCTAGCCACTCGATTTCTATCAATTGGTATCAGAGCTCCACTCGACTTCACTGACTGAGATCCAAGAAAGAGTGGTCATTATGGAATCACACTTAAAGTTTTCATCTATAACTATCTCCTATGTGCTTTTGTTTCCTCGCTATTATACTTTTTCTTTTTCTTGGAGAAAGTTATTACCCTCTTTGAGTTCCAAATTGGAATGGTTGCACTTCAGTATGTGTGTATTTTCGATGTGTGTGTGTGTGTGTTTGTAATTCATGCTTCATTACTATACCTTGAAATGGTTGCACTTCAGTATGTGTGTATTGTTCAGAAAACAGATTCAATGAAGCTGATTTTTTGATCAACTTTGACAAATAAGCTGTTCTGATCCAGAAACTTTCAGAAGACGTAAAGGTACTCGTTGGAAAGGTCTATGAGTCTACTTTCATACAAAAAAATCGGTTTGCCGTTTAGAGGTCTAGAAAGGGAGATAAGGTAGTTTTAGTACATATGGTTCAAGCAGTCTGCATAGCAACTTTTTATTTTCCTAGTTCATGTATTACTACATAGGTACTGAGGTCTAGGTTGTTTTATACACTCACGCACACACACACTTGTATTTCTATTTATTTACATTTACGTATATGTGGCTTTTGTTTTTGAACCCAAGCTATAGAATAAGATTTTTCTGTCAATGACCATCAACCTGTGTGCTTGTGAGATGGTGTTTTACTTTCTTTGTTCATGTTGAGAAAAATGATTATTTGAAAGAATGATCTGTACGGGTCAAGGGATCCCTATTCTAACCCAGCAATTTTTGATGGCATACTATGCTTATTTATACTGTCTCATTAGAGCAGAATATAAAATGAGAATATCGAGTGCAACATAGCAGGTTACATAGAGATAAAAGGAGTATATATAATCAATCATCTCAATGTACCAAGTAGTTTTAGAGGTTAAATTAGATGGTCTGATCATGTTTTTTATTCTTGAGATTAGCTAAACTCTACTTCATTTTATCCTATTGCCCTTAATTTGTTTCTAAATTTTGTTTTTCTAAAAGAGGTGAGAGATTGAAGAGAGAAATGAGTGTGGGGGTGGGGGGGGGTGGGGTATTGTGTGGTGGTTGGAGTATGTTTGGAGTATTCTATTAGTACAAAGTAATTATATAATGAGAACATTTTAACAATAATCAAACGACAAAAAAAAACATTAATATTATACCGTAAAGGCCTTCCAATAGGCTTCCTTTTCATCATTCGACAACAATTTATAGGTGGGCCAAAAGGAATGTTGCCTTCGCTTGCAAAGATATTCCCCAAATCAATATCCAGGTGTACGATCAGTATCCACAAACCTGCCAATATATTTATACACAAATAGGAATTTAATATACTTAAATAATGAATTTTATATAAAACAAAAGGAACCAAAATATATAAAATGTATAGTTACTTACTGATTGAATTTGTCACATATGAATAGATATCTGTGACCAGAGTCATCGGTAGCATCAGGAATCCTGGTGGGATCAATGGGTGGTACAGAGTTGCTAGATCCATCAATCTCCGATCCGGTTTCAAATATAGTTATAGAAGGGGCAGGTTGAAAGTGTGTGATGTCCCACACACATTAACAAGTCAAAGGTTGACTTAAGTTAGATTTGTTACTTTCTTTATATTATTTAATTTAGGTAAATATTGTTTATATTGTAATTAGGTTATTTTAATTGACTAACCTACTAACCAAAACTTTATATTCCGCTGCTATTATCCAGGCCCGCCTCTGAACCATGGCAAGGTGATCGACGGAACAGGGCCCCGAATTGTGAAGGGGCCCATTTTTTTTTTAATTACCTTAGTATTAGTCAATTTGGCCCAACGCCCACACATCTCCCTCAGTCCCTCTCGCTCTCTTTCTCTCTCTCCCGTCTCCATTCTCCAACAATCATTCGAAAGTCGAAAACCCTTCCATTCTCCAGATTGACGACTGACGAGTTAGGGTTTTGGTGAGCTCGGAGAGATCTTCTTTCACGCCTCGACCAGGACGTATCTGGCTGCTGCTCAACTCATCGTCGCTTTGTTTATCAGCGGTGTTGTGACTTGTGGCCGTTGATTTCGTTGTCGCCGTGGTCATCGGAATCTGGAGGTTTCAGTCTTTCAGATCACCGGGGAAGATTCGAAGAGGTGACCGACCGATGGCGATTGCCGATTAGAGGGGACTGACTTTACTCAGTTTATTGTGCACAACTTGGTACTTAATTTTATTTTGTTGTTTTTTTCATATATTTAACATTTTAGCTATGGTTAGGAAATGTAAATCTGGATATCAAAAACTTAAAAAAAGAAAAAGAATAGAAAAGTTAACTCAATCTCAAAAAGGAGCACTTGATAAATTTATTTTTAAAGAATCAAATAGTTTTTCGAAAAATGAAAATCAGGATGTCGATACTAATGTTAACGAAAATCAAAATGTCGTTGGTGATAATGATGCTAATGTTGATAATTTTGTTAATGTTGATGGTGATGTTTGTGAGAATATTCCTGTTGAGGATGATAATGTTGGTGATGATAATTGACTACGAAGATCTTATTGAAGATTTTGCTTCAAAAAATGTTAGAAGAATGACACGATTTAAGTGAAGAAAGGACTTCAAATTATGGTTAGTACTAATTTTTATTTTTATTGTAGAAGTGAAATTCAATATTAAAAAAAGACCCATTTTCTTTGTTTGCACCGGGGCCTCAAAATCTTAGGAGCGGCCGTGCTTTTATCGTTGATATTAGTGCTGGTGTGATAGCATCGTTCCTAGCCGCTCGATTTCTATCAATTGGTATCAGAGCTCCACTCGACTTCACTGACTGAGATCCAAGAAAGAGTGGCCATTATGGAATCACACTTAAAGTTTTCATCTATAACTATCTCCTATGTGCTTTTGTTTCCTCGCTATTATACTTTTTCTTTTTCTTGGAGAAAGTTATTACCCTCTTTGAGTTCCAAATTGGAATGGTTGCACTTCAGTATGTGTGTATTTTTGATGTGTGTGTGTGTGTGTTTGTAATTCATGCTTCATTACCATACCTTGAAATGGTTGCACTTCAGTATGTGTGTATTGTTCAGAAAACAGATTCAATGAAGCTGATTTTAAGATTCTGTAAAAATCAGATTTTTTGATCAACTTTGACAGATAAACTGTTCTGATTCAGAAACTTTCAGAAGACGTAAAGGTACTCGTTGGAAATTTCTATGAGTCTACTTTCATACAAAAAAATCGGTTTGTCGTTTAGAGGTCTAGAAGGGAGTAAGGTAGTTTTAGTACATATGGTTCAAGCAGTCTGCATAGCAACTTTTAATTTTCCTAGTTCATGTATTACTACATAGGTACTGAGGTCTAGGTTGTTTTATACACTCACGCACACACACACTTGTATTTCTATTTATTTACATTTACGTATATGTGGCTTTTGTTTTTGAACCCAAGCTAAAGAATAAGATTTTTCTATCAATGACCACCAACCTGTGTTTTTGTGAGATGGTGTTTTACTTTCTTTGTTCATGTTGAGAAAAAGGATTATTTGAAAGAATGATCTGTACGGGTCAAGGGATCCCTATTCTAACCCAGCAATTTTTGATGGCATACTATGCTTATTTATACTGTCTCATTAGAGCATAATATAAAATGAGAATATCGAATGCAACATAGCAGGTTACATAGAGATAAAAGGAGTATATATAATCAATCATCTCAATGTACCAAGTAGTTTTAGAGGTTAAATTAGATGGTCTGATCATGTTTTTTATTCTTGAGATTAGCTAAACTCTACTTCATTTTATCCTATTTCCCTTAATTTGTTTCTAAATTTTGTTTTTCTAAAAGAGGTGAGAGATTGAAGAGAGAAATGAGTGTGGGGTGGGGGGGTATTGTGTGGTGGTTGGAGTATGTTTGGAGTATTCTATTAGTACAAAGTAAATATATAATGAGAACATTTTAACATTAATCAAACGACAAAAAAAAAACATTAATATTATACCGTAAAGGCCTTCCAATAGGCTTCCTTTTCATCATTCGACAACAATTTATAGGTGGGCCAAAAGGAATGTTGCCTTCGCTTCCGAAGATATTCCCCAAATCAATATCCAGGTGTACGATCAGTATCCACCAAGGTTCTAAAAATCGCTAGGCGGCGCCTAGGCGGCGAGGCCGGGCCTAGCGCCTAGAGCGCCTAGGCGGGGCCGCGAATTTACACACATTTTTATATATATTCCATAGTTTTTGTCCATAGTGACAAATTCAAGAGTATAAATATATAAATCTTGAACAACTCAACTATGGGTCAGGGCATTTCGGTCATTGAACCATAACATTAGAAGACTGATAAAAACTTCAGAAGGTCGTTTGAGGCCCTTAGAAGCGTTTTTTGGCCTATTTATGGGCCGCTCATGGGACATAGCCCGGTGACTTTTGTTCCTCTCAAAAAGACGGTCGTTTTGATATGCTGTGCGTCCCGTAACTCCTCCGAAATCAAAAGTTACACCCGTTACGGTCGAACGCATCTAAAAACTCGAACGCCAACTCTTCGACCGCCTAGACCGCCCAATCCCGCCTAGGCCCCGCCTAGCCCCGCCTAGTCCCGCCTAATCCCGCCCAGCCCGCCCAGCCGCCTAGACCGCCTAGCCCGCCTAGCCCCGCCTAGCCCGCCTAGCGCCTAATTGCCCCGCCTAGCCTAAAGTCGCGGCGCCCGGCCGCCGCCTAGCGCCTAGGCGCCGCCTAGGCCGATTTTTAGAACACTGGTATCCACAAACCTGCCAATATATTTATACACAAATAGGAATTTAATATACTTAAATAATGAATTTTATATAAAACAAAAGGAACCAAAATATATAAAATGTATAGTTACTTACTGATTGAATTTGTCACATATGAATAGATATCTGTGATCAGAGTCATCGGTAGCATCAGGAATCCTGGTGGGATCAGTGGGTGGTACAGAGTTGCTAGATCCATCAATGTCCGATCCGGTTTCAGACATAGTTATAGAAGGGGCAGGTTGGGTCCCAGTGATAGCCGTATTAAGAGGGCGGGTCTTCTTACCTGATTTAAGGGCCATAGCTCCTTGAGATTAAATGTTTAAATCTGCAATACCCGATATAGAATGAGCAAAAATTATAACTCCAATTCAGATGGATCTGACAGTGATGAAAGAAACGAAGTCGATTACGATGACTCGGATAATGCAAAAGCGCACATGCTAGGAATGAAAAGAAACAAATCCACGTGGCAACTATATATCCTCTGGGAAAGGAAAAGTAAAAGCTAGCAAAACCAAGTTTATTGGCTGGGAATCAAAATCTCTTCTACAATCATCATTTCAAGAGAAAACAAAAATTAACACGATGGATTGGATTAAAAATTAAATTGAAATAATGTGTGCGAGAAATCTTCCTCGTCCTCGTGACCTATGAGTCGACAACTTAATTGATACTCTTCGGGTAATCGTTTTCCATGAATCGGAGACTAATGTCTGATTCAGCTGGAATCAGAGACTAGTCTCCGATTCATGGAAATCGATTACCCACAGAGTATCAATTAAGCTGTCGACTCATAGGTCACGAGGAAGAGGTATATTTCTCGCTCACATTATTTCAATTCAATTCAATTTTAATTCAATCCATCGTGTTATTTTTTGTTTTTTTCTTGAAATGATGATTGTGGAAGAGATTTTGATCCTCAACCAATAAACTTGGTTTTGCTAGCTTTTACTTTTCCTTTCCCAGAGGATAGATAGCTGCCCCTTGGATTTTGTTTCTTTTCATTCCTGGCCTGTGCGCTTCTGCATTATCCGAGTCATCGTAATCGAAAACTACTTCAGTTCTTTCATCACTGTTAGATCCATCTGAATTGGAGTTATAAATTTTGCTTATTCTATATCAGATAAACGATATAGGTGATAGTGGGCCACCTTGTAATAGAGTAGTTGTTCCCTTGTAAAAACTCTCCTAAATAGCTACAAGTTATTGTTGTCAAAACCAAAGGTGCTCAGAGCCTTAATAATAAAGTCCCATTCAAGTCTATCGTAAGCTTTTGACATGTCCAACTTAAACACCACATTGTGTCCAGAAATCTTCCTATCAATTCTGTGGACTACTTCATGCGCTAGGGTTATAATTTTGGACTGGATTTTATTAAAGAAAGTACAAAGGCTAATAGGTCAAAAAGAAAACACAACAATTTTAAACCGGGGAGAAAGTTATTTTTCATCATACTATATAAACCATATAATACATGTAATGTAGATTCAGCTGGAAGAATGAATACATTGATAAAACCAAAATACAAACATATTGTCAAGAAAAATAACTAATAACGAGATTAAAAGAGTACGATCTTGTTACAAATTTCGAAATATTGTTAAATTACTCTGAATCTTCTTCCTCGTCATCATTTTCTACATCATCCTCGGACTCTGAGTTGCCACTACAAAACTCAAGTTCGTCTTCATCATCGTCTTCGGATTCTGATGAATCAAACTCAAGTTCGTCTTCATCATTTTCTTCTTCCTATGATTCATCACTTTCCATCATCGCGAGATGACCTGGGCGGGGGAGAGGAGGTGGCAAATCTCCTAGTAAGAAATCCTCCTCGACTTCATCTACATTTTGAGGAATATGAGTGGCATCATCCAAGGGATGATTAGCTGATGAAACGTTTAGGTGGCACCGGCATTTCATCCTCTTGATAGCATCTATCTAATGATGATGCCGACTCTGTAGCTGTATGTTCGTGAATCATGCTCCTTGCCTTGGTCTTCCAGACAGCTCACCATCCGCTAAACTCAAATCGCCGACGAGGGTAGGGTATCATGTATACATGTTTTGCTTGAGATGCTAAGATGAACACGTCGTTGCCGACATGTCTGGACGAGTCTTTTACATCGACGAGGTCAAATATGTCATGCTTCTTAATACCTCGTATAGCATCTCGCCACTCACAATTAAACAGTACAACTTTGTTTCTCCCCGAATACTCCAACTCAATTACTTCTTTTAGGACACCATAAAACTCAAGGTTTCCTTTGAGATTGACACTGCTATTCCATGTTAATTTTGTCTCCCCATAAGATTTGGTATGGAAAACGTAGCCACTCACGAAATACCCATTGTATAAATTGACTTTCAAAAACGGATAATCAGCTAAATCTTTTAGCTTCGCAGCTTTGGCATCACCCGGATGTTCAGCTATCTATAAAACAATATTGAACCAATTTAATGCAATTTCCAGACTGATTTTTTTAAATAAGTGTATGAACTTGGCAATAAAAAATAGCTTACGTATTTTCTCAGTCATGAAGGAAATTTTTTTTCGTCCTAATCGAGATGAGGTCTGGAGATAAATCTCTAGCTAAATCTTCAAACATACTGCAATAGGAGTGAACAAGGACTCAATATGCAAGTAAACGCGCATTATTTAACCAACAAAACATAAACATATTTATAACTTACTTTACATAGTCCTCAACCTCGACACAGTTAAGAAGAACCCACAGTTTTGCAGCGTCATACTTCTTAGAAGTTAGCATACGCGTACCCAACCGTTTACCGAGGAATCGATCGGGATGTGAAAATACTGAGATGTTTCCATTAGAGTCGGGCCACCCACCATCATAATTGCGCTAAACCCTAGTCAATCTCGTATCAACATCAGTTTGAAAATATATTCCAGCGAAGGCAACAATCTCATCTATAATAATAGCCTTTGAAATTGAGGCCTCAACCTTGGCCCGATTACTCATCTTCCTCTTCAATCGGCCTAGATACCTATTCATTAATTAGTAAATGAAAACACAAATGTTAAAGAAGGTATGGTACGTTGTCGATTAATTATAGACAAATAAAATTTAAAATCAATACCTCTCAAATGGATACATCCATCTATATTGAACTGGACCACCAACTCTAGCTTCGTACGTCAAGTGGACCGGTAAATGCCCCATAGATTCAAAGAACGACGGAGGAAATATCTTCTCAAGTCTGCACAATGTCACGACAATGCTCTCCTCAAGCTTTTTCATGTCATCAACACGTAGTGTGGTAGATGTTAATGCTCGGAAAGACTCGCTTAGCTCTGTTAAGGCCACCCAAATATTGTCAGGCAAGAGGTCCCTGGAGCAATCGGAAGTAGTCTATCAAGCAAAACATGACAATCGTGACTCTTCAAACCCTGAACCTTCCCATCATCCACATTGACACAGTTACCAATGTTAGACGCATAACCATCTGGAAGCCGTAAGCTCTTCAGCCATTCGAGGGCGCTTTGTTTGTTCTCCTTTGTAAGCACGTACGCAGCCACCGGTTTTACTAATTTACCGTTAACCTCGGTCAACTCTAAGGTAGGCCGCCTGCAGATTTCCTTAAGGTCCATTCGACCTTTGTGTTGGGTTTCGAGGGTCCATGCGCAGCGGAATAATGCAATAACTCGAAAAACCCGAAGCCCTAGAATCCGTTCTAGATGAATAATTAAGAAAGATGAAATAGAAATACCAACCTTGAGTGCTTTTGTCGTTGAACGAATGGCGAATCACGAACTAAAGATCTTGACGAGCGAAGATCCTCTATGTGTATCCACGCGAGGAACGAACCCTAGAACTTTTCTAGGAGGATTGCTAGATCCTTTGATTGAAACACCTTTCAATCGATGAAGAAAAATGGAATTGGTTGTGTTTGATTCTCAATTCTCAATTGAAATCTCTCACTTTTGGTGTTTCTCTAAAGCCAAAACGTTCTAATGACGGCTAGGGCAACCAGGGGCAAGTATTTATACGTTACAAATAAAAGCCCTTTGCGAAAACCCTAAAATTAGGTCATTTACGTATCAGTCCAGTGCCGACGGGACGACTCGTCCCCCAGGGCACGAGTCGTCCCCTTGCAACCTTCCACTGATTCTGGCGTCCCCTTTAAGGGCACGACTTGGCTTTGCTCAGGTCACGAGTCATCCCTTTGGGCACGACTCATGCCCCAGAGCATGAGTTGTCCCTCAGGACGTCCCCTCTGAATCATCCGTTCCCCTTAAGGGCACGACTTGGTTCAGCCTGGGACGAGTCGTCCCCTGAGCCCAGAAAATCCATATTCTTCATTTTTGACAATTCGTTCGATGCGTGTGACCCCATAGGACTATAATATGTTGGCAATGAGTCCGATCACATCGATCCTCATAAGACATGAGCGGACTCTAGCAAGCCATCATGCCTACCCAAATAGTATAATATCAAGTTCGATTTTCCTACACAGAACATATCACAATCCCATTGTCACACGATGTTATATTGAACATGAGTCATGGTCCACGTCAACTCATATTGTTCAATGATTTCTCGTTACCAAGTAAATTGATTAATCGAATGATATTAATCACATTAATTCATTCGGGCATGGCCATGCACTACATCAATCTTACTTACGAGTGGCCTAGCAAACATATCTCTTTACGAGGGACAATTTTCCATCTTGACTTATCATTCTTCCCAACAAGAATCATACCATGCCAATGATAGCCCTTATTGTCATCCGGTTAAAGACAACGTTAAACTATATCAAACATGATATTCATCGAGCGGAAGACGATGATAATCTCAGGTCAAAGGATATCAATGATATAACTATATGAGATTTATTTATGACATATGACCATGACATAAATCTCATAATGGGTCAAGTCCAGTACCTTGTTCTCCAACAAGTACCCATGAATCTAATGTGCATCTCCATGCATATAATCATCACATGATTATCCATTAGACTTCATACTAGTGCTTCGTAAGTACTAGGGACACGATTATTATAACTAAACATGCAAACACATATAATAATCAAAGAAACATTCTCTTATATAAATGAACAATGACATTACATAAAGGTCTATCTCTATAGGCCTAGGGCACTAACACCTACAGTCTCCCACTTGCACTAGGCCCAATCATTCATGTATCTTATACCCATGGACCTAACATGACCATCATGTTTAGCTTGTGATAAAGGCTTGGTGAGAGGGTCCGAGATGTTGTCATCCGTTGGTACCTTGCATATCTTGACGTCCTCCCTTTCACAGATTTCTCTAATGAGGTGGAAACGTCTCAAAATGTGTTTGGATCGCTGATGTGACCTTGGTTCCTTTGCTTGGGCAATAGCACCATTATTGTGACAATAAAGCTCTATCGGGTTAGTGATACTCAGAACGACTTCTAAGTCACTAACAAACTTCTTGATCCAAATTGCCTCCTTAGCCGTATCCGATGCTGCTATGTACTCGGCTTCAGTTGTAGAATCAGCAACAGTGCTTTGCTTGGAACTCTTCCAACAAACAGCACCTCCATTTAGCATAAACATAAACCCAGACTGCGATCTATAGTCATCTTTATCGGTTTGGAAGCTTGCATCTGTGTAACCCTTTACAACCAGATCATCTTCCATTCCTCCAAATACCAAGAATACATCCTTAGTCCTTCTCAAGTACTTAAGGATATTCTTGACTGCTATCCAATGGTTCTCACCAGGATCAGATTGGTATCTACTCGTTGCGCTTAGAGCATACGAGACATCGGGTCTGGTACATAACATGGCATACATGATAGACCCAATTGCTGAAGCATATGGTATATCACTCATCCTCTTTCGCTCATCATTTGTCTTAGGACAATGAGTCTTGCTAAGAGTAATTCCATGTCCCATTGGCAAGTTCCCTCTCTTAGAATTTTCCATGCGGAATCTTCTAAGGACCTTGTCAATATATGTACTCAGACTCAAACCAATCATCCTTCTTGATCTATCTCTATAGATCTTGATACCAAGGATGTAAGCCGCTTCACCCATATCTTTCATTGAAAAACATTTTCCTAACCAAGACTTAACAGTCTCAAGTGCAGGAACATTGTTTCCAATGAGCAAGATGCCATCGACATATAACACCAGAAATAGAACTATGCTCCCACTTATTTTCTTGTATACACAAGGTTCATCTTCGTTTTTGATGAAGCCAAACTCTTTGACTGATTCATCAAAACGTAGATTCCAGCTCCGGGAAGCTTGCTTCAATCCATAAATGGATCTCTGCAACTTACACACTTTATTAGAATTTTTTGGATCGACAAACCCTTCAGGCTGTATCATGTATACATCCTCAAGTAGGTTTCCGTTAAGAAACGCTGTTTTGACGTCCATTTTCCATATCTCATAGTCGTAATATGCGGCTATGGCAATTAGGATTCTAATAGACTTAAGCATTGCTACGGACGAAAAGGTTTCATCATAGTCAACGCCATGAATCTGCCTATACCCCTTAGCAACAAGCCTAGCCTTAAAAGTATGTACCTTCCCATCCATGTCGGTTTTCTTTTTGAAAACCCACTTGCACCCTATGGTTTTTACACCTTCGGGTGGATCAATCAAGTTCCAAACTTGATTATCGTACATGGATTTGATCTCAGATTCCATGGCTCCTAGCCACTTGTCCGAATCAGGAGTGGACATCGCCTCTTGATAGGAAGTAGGTTCATCATTCTCAATGATTTCTACTTCATTACTTTCCGTCATGAGAAATCCATATCTCTCAGGTTCGGATCGTATCCTATCCGATCTGCGAAGAACTTGTGTATCTTGAACCGGTTCCACAATAGCTTGTGAATTTGGTTCTGTCTCTACTATTGGCTCTATGTCATTTTCAGGTTCTTGAATTTCTTCAAGATCAATTTTACTCCCACTAGTTTCTTTAGAGAGAAACTCTTTCTCTAGAAAGACACCATGTCGAGCAACAAACACTTTGTTCTCGGAACGGTTGTAAAATTGATATCCTTTCGTTTCCTTAGGATAACCAACGAA
Source organism: Adenophora triphylla var. japonica (assembly GCA_022495995.1). Taxonomy (NCBI): domain Eukaryota; kingdom Viridiplantae; phylum Streptophyta; class Magnoliopsida; order Asterales; family Campanulaceae; genus Adenophora; species Adenophora triphylla. Next base: position 240,281 of record JAFEMH010001088.1, read on the forward strand.
AATACATTTATCAGATCTGGGTGCAAGCTTATTTTCAGAAACTAATTTCTTCACATAAGCTTCACATCCCCAAATCTTCATGAAAGATAAACTAGGTTTTCTTCCACGCCACATCTCATGTGGGGTTTTAGGAGCCGATTTAGTAGGGACCTTATTAAGTGTGAAAGCAGCTGTTTCCAGTGCATGTCCCCAAAAAGAAATAGGAAGGTTAACTTGACTCATCATCGATCGAACCATATCCAATAGAGTTCGATTTCTCCTCTCAGACACACCATTCCATTGTGGTGTTCCGGGTGGAGTAAGTTCTGAAACAATTCCACAACTTTTAAGATGCTCGTCAAATTCTTGGCTCAAATATTCACCACCTCGATCGGATCGAAGTGTTTTAATAGTTTTGCCAAGTTGATTTTGTACTTCACTTTGAAATATTCCAAATATCTCAAATGCTTCACTTTTGTACTTCATCAGATAGACATAGCTATATCTTGATAAGTCATCAGTGAACATTATGAAGTACCGAAATCCTCCCCTAGCAATGCTATTCATCGGTCCACATACATCAGTATGTACGAGAGCCAACAAATCACTAGCCCTTTCACTACTCTTAGAGAAAGGTGCCTTAGTCATCTTGCCCAATAAACAAGATTCGCAAACATCATATGATTCATAATCATATGAGTCTAAATATCCATCTTTATGGAGTTTAGAGATGCGTTTCTCGTTTATATGCCCAAGACGGCAATGCCATTTATATGTGTCATTCACATTATTTGGTTTGGATTTCTTATTTACATGATAGATATTATCAACATTATTTTCAACATCCAAGACATAAAGGCCATTAAAAGAATGAGCAATACAATAAAGTACATCATTCAAATAAATGGAAAATTTCTTATTCGCTATAAGAAAATTGTAACCCTCGTTGTCTAAATAAGAAATGGAAATAATGTTTCTGCTCAAATCCGGAACATAATAACAGTTATTCAAAACTAAAATTAATCCGCTAGGTAAAGTGACTTCGTAAGTCCCTATGGCCAATGCAGCAACTCTTGCTCCATTTCCAACCCGTAGATCTACTTCACCCTCTTTGAGCGACCTTCTATTCTTTAGTCCCTGCACATTTAGGCAAATGTGAGATCTACATCCGGTATCTAATACCCAAGAATTAGAGGTAGAAAGTAAAATATCTATCACATAGATACCTGAAGTCATGGCAATCTCATTGCCCTTCTTCTTCAGTCCTTCCTGATAAAGCTTGCAGTTACGCCTCCAATGCCCAGTTTCCTTGCAATGGTAGCACACCGCATCCTTTTGGGATTTGGGTTTAGGCTTCTCAGCAACGGCAACCTTTGCCTCCGGTTTAGAAACTTTTGCTTTAACCTTGGGTTTGAACCCCTTTCCTTTATTCACCATCAACACTTGATTGGTTTTCTTGGTAATATTGTTCTCTGCATTCTTTAGCATCCCATGCAATTCAGACAGAGATTTATTTATCACATTCATGTTATAATTCAGAAAAAACTGATTATAACTTTCAGGGAGTGAATGCAATATCATATCCGTAGCCAGCTCTAACTGGATAGGATATCCAAGCCTCTCAAGGTGTTCGAGGTGACCCTTCATTTTCAACACATGAGGCCCAACAGGTTGTCCTTCAATCATCTTGCATGAATGAAGAGCCTTCATAGTGTCAAACCTTTCCGTACGTGCTTGCAACTGGAACATTTCCTTCAAATGATTTCCCAAATCATAAGCTTCTATGTGTACAAGGTCCTTCTGAAGGGCCTTACACATGGTAGCAAGCATCAAGCAACCAACATCAATAGAATCATCCACATGCTTCTTATGTTGGTCCTTTTCAGCTTTAGTTGCATTAGCCGCAGGCTCGGGTGGAACGGGTCCATCGAGAATGTACAACTTCATTTCCTGTTTGAGAACAATTCCCAAACTGCGGATCCAATCCACATAGTTGTTGCCATTCTCCTCTAACTTGTCCTTCTCAAGGACTCGATCGTGATGACATGTTTTGATTAGTGTTTACAGCCATTGATCTACAATGATATGCAACATATAAGTACCAATTCATTTAAGAGATTAATTAACGTATTTCACAAATACTCCCACTAAATTATATAACCTTCTTATACAAACATGCATAATATAATTTAATAGGCTAAGACCCAACTTTAATTTAATTTCAAGTCGGCTATGGCACGACTGCTCAAAATTAAACTAAAAAGGTAGATAACATTTATCAATCATATCTATATATGACTCTTAGATCATTATGAGATTATAGACATCATATGTCACATGTTTCAATCTCATCTTATGCCTTAGACCCAAAACTGTTTTGATAGCCTAATTGAGTTCAACCATGTTAAACGTATAGCAATCACCGTTTGCTCATCTTGATCATACGAAGATAGAATCAATGTACCTCGCTGTGGCGTAGCCTACATGAAACTATTCGTGTACTCACAAGTGTTTAAACATGGGTGGCATAAAACAAACTCAAATTACAAAGAAGGTTCAATTTTCATGTTTATCAATTAACATACCATGGTTGATTCATGAAAACTATATGAGCATAATTATGAACGTGGAATGATGCAACACAAATCACATTTGGTCAGTAATTACTAGTACGTGGCCACGTGCTCCAAATTTATCCCACACTTCCATCGAAGTGCTTGTGGGGAAGGTTTTGGTGTCCAACCAATATACTAAGTAACACTTCACAAATATCCCAGATTAATCATATTAATCATATTAATGAAATTGACATCCCATAATCTAGATTAATCATATTAATCATATATTTCAATTTCATAATCATGGTATATCATTATATACAATTACTTCATAAGCAAAACTCATACAATTTCACATTCTAGATCATGTACATCATGAAAATTAACATAATCACATTATCTAATTATCATGATTTTCTAATATAAACATCATGAACGGGGCTCTGATACCACTGTTGGGTTTCGAGGGTCCATGCGCAGCGGAATAATGCAATAACTCGAAAAACCCGAAGCCCTAGAATCCGTTCTAGATGATTAGTTAAGAAAGATGAAATAGAAATACCAACCTTGAGTGTTTTTGTCGTTGATAAACTTGACCCAACTCCAGATTGAACGACCTTGTTAATCCTTGATGAATGAACGGCGAATCACGAACTAAAGATCTTGACGAGCGAAGATCCTCTATGTGTATCCACGCGAGGAACGAACCCTAGAACTCTTCTAGGAGGATTGCTAGATCCTTTGATTGAAACACCTTTCAATCGATGAAGAAAAATGGAATTGGTTGTGTTTGATTCTCAATTCTCAATTGAAATCTCTCACTTTTGGTGTTTCTCTAAAGCCAAAACGTTCTAATGACGGCTAGGGCAACCAGGGGCAAGTATTTATACGTTACAAATAAAAGCCCTTTGCGAAAATCCTAAAATTAGGTCATTTATGTATCAGTCCAGCGCCGACGGGACGACTCGTCCCCCAGGGCACGAGTCGTCCCCTTACAACCTTCCACTGATTCTGGCGTCCCCTTTAAGGGCACGACTTGGCTTTGCTCAGGTCACGAGTCGTCCCTTTGGGCACGAGTCGTCCCTTTGGGCACGACTCGTGCCCCAGAGCACGAGTCGTCCCTCAGGACGTCCCCTTTGAATCATCCGTCCCCCTTAAGGTCACGACTTGGTTCAGCCTGGGACGAGTCATCCCCTGAGCCCAGAAAATCCATATTCTTCATTTTTGACAATTCGTTCGATGCGTGTGACCCCATAGGACTATACTATGTTGTGATGAGTCCGATCACATCGATCCTCATAAGACATGAGCGGACTCTAGCAAGCCATCATGCCTACCCAAATAGTATAATATCAAGTTCGATTTTCCTACATAGAACATATCACAATCCCATTGTCACACGATGTTATATTGAACATGAGTCATGGTCCACGTCAACTCATATTGTTCAATGCTTTCTCGTTACCAAGTAAATTGATTAATCGAATGATATTAATCACATTAATTTATTCGGTCATGGCCATGCACTACATCAATCTTACTTACGAGTGGCCTAGCAAACATCTCTCTTTACGAGGGACAATTTTCCATCTTGACTTATCATTCTTCCCAACAAGAATCATACCATGCCAATGATAGCCCTTATTGTCATCCGGTTAAAGACAACGTTAAACTATATCAAACATGATATTCATCGAGCGGAAGACGATGATAATCTCAGGTCAAAGGATATCAATGATATAACTATATGAGATTTATTTATGACATATGACCATGACATAAATCTCATAATGGGTCAAGTCCAGTACCTTGTTCTCCAACAAGTACCCATGAATCTAATGTACATCTCCATGCATATAATCATCACATGATTATCCATTAGACTTCATACTAGTGCTTCGTAAGTACTAGGGACACGATTATTATAACTAAACATGCAAACACATATAATAATCAAAGAAACATTCTCTTATATAAATGAACAATGACATTACATAAAGGTCTATCTCTATAGGCCTAGGGCACTAACACCTACACTTTGACCTTGTCTTTAGTTGTTCCCTTAAAATCCATCAATGTGTTAAAAATATTATCAAACACATTCTTTTCAATGTGCATGATGTCAAGGTTATGTCGAAGCAGATTTGTCTTCCAGTATGGCAACTCCTAAAATATACTCCTCTTAGTCCAATTATAGGAAGTCCCGAACCCTTGTATTTTATCCTTCGAAAACTTTTTCCCCCACCGAGGCTCGGGCAATTTATCAACCTTTTTGTAGACCGCTCCACCACTCAAACGAATCGGGGGCTCATCATGCTCACACATATTATTTTTGAACGCATTCTTTTGGGTCCTAAAAGGGTGTTCCTCTGGAAGAAATTGTCTATGGCAATCAAACCAACTTGATTTTCGAGAGTGCTTGAGGGTGAAAGACTTTGTGTTATCCATACAATACAGACAAGCCAATTTCCCGTGTGTGCTCCAACCCGATAACATCCCATATGCAGGAAAGTCATTGACTTTCCACATCAATGTAGCCTTTAGGTTGAAATTTTCTCGTTTGAAAGCATCCCACGTTTCAACACCATCCTCCCAAAGCTTTTTCAATTTGTCCATCAAAGGTTGAAGATAGACGTCAATGTTCTTTCCAGGGCTGTTTGGTCCATGGATGAATAACGACAAGAACATTTAAGGATCACTCATACACAACCACGGGGGAAGATTGTAGACAGTGGTTATAACCGACCAACAAGAGTAAGATTTTGCCCCAGGCCCAAACGGATTAAAGCCATCAGCGCGGATACATAACCGTATATTTCTAACTTCAGCCACAAAGTCAGGATAAGTATTATCAAAGTGTTTCCATGCTTCCCCGTCAGAAGGATGAATCAACACACCCTCTTCACGCACACTTTTCTTATGCCAACGCATTTCTTCTGTAGTAGTTTTGGACGCGTAGAGGCGTTGCAATCCTTGAATCAACGACATGTAACGTAACTGCTTATGTCGTATGTTTTGCTTATGTTTTGAACTACCCCTCCGCTTCGACTTGTATCTACTATGTCCACAAATTGAACAATCTGTCTTTTCTGAATTTTCCTTATAGAAGAGCATGCAATCATTCTTACACACATCGATCTTTTCATAACCAAGTCCAATCTGCCCAACCAACTTCTTTATCTCATAAAAGTTAGTAACCATCTTATTCCTCTTCGGAAACAACCGCTTAATTGCTTTCACGATACGATTGTAAGCTGACAGACTAATATTGCAGTCATACTTTATGTTAAGGAGCTCAGCCAAAGCCTCCAACACACTAATCTCACAACCCGGATAAACCTTCTCTTTTTCAGTGTCCATAGCATCAATGAATTTCTTGGCTGCAGGAGTTGGTTCCTGCTCGGGGTTCTTTGACCAGTCAAATTCAGGACCGGCTGCATCCCTAACCATATCTTCCATATTCAAAGATGGTTCTTCATCAACAATCATAGTTTCGGGTTGAGGTTCAGATGAAGGAACATGATTCCTTTGGGAATTATTCGTAACATCTGTACGCACTATGACGGCCTCACCTTGAGCTACCCACCGTGAGTACCCGGCTTGAAACCCATGCTGCAAAAGGTGTTTCTCTGTAGCCATCACGTGTAGGAACTTCTTATTACGACATTTGACGCAGGGACACCTAATTTTCTCACCATCCATGTAACTGGGATGAGCTCTAGCAAACTCAATAAACACATTCAAACCTCTTCTGAACTCATCTGTAATACCCCTTTGATTCGGCAACCTCCGATTATACATCCAACTACGATCATTAGTAGACATCACTCCTGCATTTAAAATCTATATATTAAACGTTATTCGACCCGATGTATCCTAACAAGTACAGAAGGATGGATTCAGAGGGCTTATAGATGATATGGAGCTGGATGATGAAGTTGTTTCCAAACATCATCTGCAGCTTGAGAGGAGCAGGACAACAAGGAAATATGCTTTTGCTTGTGCTATTTTTGCCTCTCTCAATTCTGTCATCCTTGGTTATGGTACATTTTTCTTTATATTTATATTGGAAATTGAATGAGAATTTGTTAAATTGAATGTGAAATTGGTAAATATACTTAAATTACTATCTAATTAATTAATTGGTCATTAATTGTTGGATTTATATTCCTTGTTTGGTGATTTTTTTTGGTTTTTCATAGGGTTGCTACTGATATTGTCAAGTATCCAATTTTAAGGAAGTTACTAAGTTTACCTCTAATAGATGCAATACTATGTGTTTATAAGGTAGATAGTAATTCAAGTATCCTAGTTACTCCCTATGTCCCAAAATGAAGAGCAACAAATTTGGCTACCGAGGCACACCTACTGCATGAACTCATATCAAACATGTTAAGGGTACGTCTCGAATTATGTTCATCTCATACAAATAGAACAAATAATGATATAAATAACATAAACAAATATACAACTCCATCTTCCCCATTTAAAAATTTCATTTCAAACCTCTTTAGCACTAAATTATTTACCTTACTACATCTTGAAAAACTAGCTACTGTATTCAATTCATCCCACATATTGAAAAACCAACTACTACATTTTGAAAAATTAGCTACTGTATTCAATTCATTCCAATCTCTTTCATCATTCCAAGGAAACAGGTCTCACAATTAAGAGATAGTGAAAAAAGGGCACATCAAATAAGCGAAGAAAGAAACAAGAAATACTCATACCACTGGAATATGAGTTGCGAGAGAGATTTGCTTGTTCTACAGATGAATATGAGCTGCCTGCGAGAGAGAAGAAACATTCAGCAAAATTCGTTTATCATCAACGAAATAATAATGTATAAATTGTATTTCAATATTGCAGCTTTGTTGTAGTGGAAATGGAATTGACCAAAAAAGATTGGAAAGAAACTCATAAGTCATACCACTGGAGGAACCGATGGAAGAAAGCGCCCGGTGAGAACCGATGGAAGAAAGCGCCTGGAGAGCAGCTGCTATGCGCCGCCGGAGATAGAGAGACGAGCAGGGAGGGAGAGAAAGGAGCGTCAGCTGAGGAGAGAGAGAGAGGAGCGGATAGTGAGAGAGAGAGGAGAGGAGAGCGGATAGTGAGAGAGAGAGAGAGAGAGAGAGAGAGAGAGAGGAGCGGATAGTGAGAGAGAGAGGAGAGCGGGTAGTGAGAGAGAGAGGAGAGGAGTGATTGAGCCCTAACTGTTTTCAAAATTTCAGATTGAGATAAGAGAGCCTAACTTTTCAAAATTTCAAAATTAATTTCAAAATTCAAACCTGAAATTTCAAAGCAATAATTTGGGAGATGAATGAATATTTTTTCAATGTTATTTGTTTCTCATTAGAATTTTTTTATATAAATAAATTTTGTATTCTTAATAAGATTAGTATTATAATTTCCATAATTTAAAAAAAACATATTTGTTACCTGATTGTTTTATTTTAAATTTCATTTTTTAAATATTAGTAACAGCCTGTGCGTCGCAGGGTGTAACACTAGTTCAAAAAATATCATTTTTTTGAATATTAGTAACGGCCCGGTCCGGTCCGTCCGGACCAACCCACAAGCGGGACGGGTTGTGAAGCCCGTCAGCACGTTTGATGAAACGGGCCTAAACCCGGCTCGGCCCATTTTTCCTGATCCAAGCCCGCCCGTTTAGCACGGACTATCCTTTTTATTTTTATTTTTTATTGGCTAGGAAATAATATTTTAGATTTTTTTTATTACTAATATTTTTTACAAAAAGGTATATAAAAAAGATAAAAAAAAAACTAAACCAATGAAGAGAATAGCGATATATACTAAAGAGTTTAGGTATATGATTTGTAGGGTATAGGGTATATGGGTATATTTTATAGTTTAGGGTTTAGTATTGTATAGTGGTATATATATAGTATAAGGTTTATAGAATATATAGGGAATGAGTATGGGCATTATAGGATTTAGGGTTTAGTATATATATATATATATATATATATATATATATATATATATATATATATATATATATATATATAATTTAGGGTTTAGTATTGTAGGATTTAGGGCTTATTCACTATTTTCGTCACTATTTAGCTACAGAATTCGTCACTGGTCAGCGACGAAAATGCCATACCAGAGACGAAAAAGTCCGTGTCTGTATAGCGATGACATGTCCGTTTCTGATCAGCGACGGAAATAGTGAATAAGCGACAGAAATGAAAGGATATTCTAAAAAGATGCTTTTCAGCTACGAAATTCAGAGACGGAATTTATTCCGTCACTGATTTGGTCCTTCCCAGACTAAGAGTCTCATTTCATAAATGACAAATTTTGAACAGTGTTTCAGACATTTATACCCTTATAATGTAAATATATTTACAAAAAAAAACATTCATTATGCCCTTATAATGTTAACATATTTATAAAAAAATCAATCAAAAAGAGGTTTTATCATAAATATTTAAACTTTTACATTCCCTCTCCTCTAATCTTCTATCCACTTGCAATTCTTTATTCAATTTTTAAAATTTTCTTAAAAAGCCTGAAATACTACCCTAGGACCCTTGAAGTGGGACAGAGAAAGTATAACTTTTCATATTCACTAAACTACTAATAAACCCATTTTAAATTGCATACTTTATACTTTGAGCATTAATTTCTCAGTCACCACAAATTGGTTTTGAGAATATATATATATATATACATCAGATTAATCTACTTTAAATGTAAATTACAAATATGCAATTCATTTTATTTACATAAAATGAAATTACATTTAATTTTTTTGTCAAAGTTTGATCAAACCCAATATTTGAAATCAAATCCAACAGTTTCAAATAAACTCGCTTTTATATGGATTTAAAATATACTATTTTCATTCTGGCTTTTATATGGATTTAAAATATACTATTTTCATTCTGTCTCATTTGTATGACAGGACTAACTATATTCAAGGAACTGTCTCAAATTTACGCTCTAGATATATGTATCTCTTGCAAAAAAAAAATATGGATACCGAAGAGTATTAATATTGAACCAACCATTAAATTGAATCGTGTAAGTACTAAAAAAACATTATCAATCAAGCATTTGATTTTATAGGATTTGGGGATGACCCGAGCCGCAACACCACCACCGGGCCAACACCAGTGAGCTTAGCTGGAAATGACAAGCTAAGCTAGGGGTTGCGGGTGGGTGGCGCTTCCTGTGCCGATCGTCTTCCCCCTAGTAAAAAAATTCATTTTCTTCCCATATACCTAGCATTAATGATCCCCAAATATAGTACTAATATTTCTTTCTCTATCCAAGGTCAACTTTCTAATTAATTGGACCTACATTTATGGATCCTAAACGTGGTAGCCAAGTAATTGGTTGAAATAGTACAATTTTTTTTTTTAATGAAAGTTAGTCATATAACCTCACAAACAAGATTAATGAAAGTTAGCCAAGTAATTGGTTGAAATAGTACAATTACTGTGTACACACATAACAACAGACCATTAGTACGCATAAAATAATGGAGCTTCCTAAGGTATTTTTGTCCCAGAGACTTTGGAGGATTTAAAAAAATGTTGTGTCTTAGGTAGTAATTAATGTTAGGCTCAGAGAAATGTATGAAAAAATCTCTCAATTTTTTTACCACCAATATGTTTCTTTTATGTCACTATTACTCCCGTGCGATGCACGAACAGTTACTAACGCTTAAAAGATAGAAAATGAAACAAATACAACAGAAAATAAAGATGTTTTTATACATTGTAAAAAACCTCTTTAAAGACTATTGTATACTCCCTCCGTCCCACTATACTTGACACTTCTTTCCATTTTGGGCCGTCTCACTATACTTGACACCTTCCAAAAATAACCAAATTTTTATATTTTTATATTCACTCTACCCCACCACTCATTCTCTCTCTTCATTTTCTACCACACATTTATTCAACCAACACTACTATTTATCCCACTCATTCTCTCTCTTCATTTTCCACCACACATTTTTTTTATTTTATTCTTTTTCCTTGGTTTTTGAACCCACCCCTTGGGTGTCAAGTATAGTGGGACGGAGGGAGTATACAAATATTATATTGGAATGAAGACCACTAAAATAAATCTATACTCCCTCCGTCCCTCTAATATTAGCACACTTTCCTTTTTGGGCGTCCCGCTAATATCCGCACACTCCCAAAAAGGAAACTTTATATTAATAAAATATTCACCCAACCCCACTCATTCTCTCTCTTACATTATTTTAATACTCACAACACCATTATAATTTATTACACCCTCCACTCATTCTCTCTCCACTCATTCTTTTACACTCACAACATTTTATTAAAATATCATATTCCTTAATTCCCGCGCAAACAATGTTTGTGCTAATATTAGCGGGACGGAGGGAGTATTTAAGGCATAGATAGTTTTGTTGTGAATATATAGCCCTCTACAAATCAAGCAGACCACAAGAATAATAATCGCACACAAACAAAGCAAAAGAAAATCAAAAGCACAGAAAAGACAAGAGAAATTGTTTACCCAGTTCACCAATTTGATTGGCTACGTCTGGGGGCACTACCAAGCCAGGATCTTGCACTATGTATGTAGAATTTGTGTTACAATTGAGTTGGGGGCGAAACATTGATTATATATGCCATAGGGAATAAACCAAAACCTAATCAAACAAGGAAACTGGGACTGCTGAAAAACGGGCCGAGCACGGCCGCCCACACCCCGAGCGCGGTCGCGCAACCCTCCAGAAACTCCAACGCCTTTGTAAAATCCCCCAGCGCGGTCGCCCTCACTGTCCAGCGCGGTCGCCCTCGAAGAATTCCACCCGAGCATCAGTCTCTGTCCAAGAGCGCGTTCGCGCACGCCACTAGCGCGGCCGCCCTTGAGTCCAGCAACCCCTGACGAGTTTTTCCCCCTTGCTTCGTTGTCTAGCCCGGTTGGTCCTCTATCCCAACAATCTCCCACCTAGAGATCAACCACACATATAAGCCCCGTATCCGTCTTCAACTCACCCTTGGTGTCCTCCTAGTGCTCACCTCGATCATGGTAGTGCCATCCTCCTCTTCTATTCTTCGAGCCCAATTGAAGCTTTGCACAGCTTCAATTTATCAAGATTCACAACCTTTGTCAACATGTCAGCCGGATTTTCTGATCCCAAATATCTTCTCTAGCCCCAAGATCTTCTCCTCCAAGAGATGTCTGATGTAGTGAAACCTCAGTTCAATGTGCTTCGTCCTCGAATGAAACGCCGGATTTCTTGCCAAATGTATTGCACTCGGCCGCCGTAGAGAACGTTACCACTTCGCGTTTTCCCAAGTTCACCCAAGAAGTTACGCGGCCATACCATCTCTTTACTCGCCTCTCGTCACCGCCACATATTCTCGTCAGTTGATCGCGCCACGATCTTCTCGCAATTTAGAAGCCCAGGAGATTGCAGTACCACCCAATGTAAACACATAACCCGTAGTACTTCTCCTCTTATCAAGATCACTTGATGCCAAGTCCGCATCAACATAACCCGCTAACACCACTTCCTTGCTCGAGAAACACAGAGCCTTACCAGCAGTACCCTTCAAATAACGTAGGATCCACTTAACTGCTTCCCAATGTTGCTTTCCTGGATAGCCCATGAACCGGCTGACTACTCCCACCGCATGTGCAATGTCCGGCCTTGTACACACCATTGCATACATGAGACTCCCCACAGCTGAAGCATATGGAGTTCTCTCCATCTTGTCACGCTCCTCCTTGTCCCTAGGCGAGTCTTTCTCGGATAGCTTGAAGTGCAAACCCAATGGCGTCCCTGTTGGCTTCGCCTCTTCCATACAAAACCTTGCTAAGACCTTCTCAACATATTCTGCTGGTGAAAGAACCAACTTGCCCGACTCCCTATCTCGATCAATCCGCATGCCCAAGATTTTCCTTGCCTCTCCCAAATCCTTCATCTCGAACCGTTCTGACAACTGAGTCTTCAACCTGTTTACCTCTCTACTGCTAGAGCCCGCTATTAACATGTCGTCCACATATAACAGCAAGATAATATACCCATTGTCCGTGTTCTTGAAGTAGCAACAATGATCCACCTCACATCTGATAAAATCAATGTCATGCATGAATCCATCAAATTTCCTGTACCACTGCCTAGGAGCTTGTTTAAGGCCATACAAGCTCTTAGTCAATCTGCAAACTAGCTCCCCGCTACCCTTAGACAAGTAACCCTCTGGCTGTACCATGTAAATCTCTTCCTCCAAGTCCCCATGAAGAAAGGTCCGTCTTCACATCCATCTGTTCAAGCGAGAAGTTGTCCGCCACTACTATTCCCAGAACCATTCTCGATAGTGGTCATCTTCACAACCAGAGTGAATACTTCGGTGTAGTCAATACCGTACTTTGCCGAAACCCTTTTACAACCCGGTCTTGCCTTGTAACGCTTGCTACCGTCTGCTTCCTCCTTGATCCTGTAAACCCACTATTATGCAGTGCCTTCTTCCCCTTAGGTAGTTTAGTCAACTCCCAAGTTTTGTTGGCCTTCAATGAGTCCATCTCATCATCCATCGCATATTTCCACTTGTTACAAAGTGCACTACGAATGACCTCCGCATAACATTCCGGTTCCCCATTATCTGTCAATAGCAAATAATAATTGGATGGAGTATACTGTCGGGCGATCCACGCAACCTGCCGGATCTACGCAGCGGAATATCCGGTTCCGAGTACGTGGTTCATCTTCGGTGACCTCCCGACCATGGTCATCATGAACCGTTCGCTCCCACCCGAGTTAGGAATATCCACCTCTACAATATCCGGTTCCGAACTAGTGTCATCAGATGCCCCCTTTCTGTCCTTGTACAAAACCTGTTCATTGAATACCACATCTCGACTACGAATAACTCTATGATTTTGGTCATCCCAAAACTTGTACCCGAAGTCATCCCCGCCATACCCAATAAATGTACACTTAACCGTATTTAGCATCTAATTTAGTTCTCTCAGCAGAATCAACATGAACATAAGAAACGCAGCAAATATGCGAAGAAAGGACAGATTTACACTGCTTGCCACTCCACGCTTCCTCCGGAATTCCATTCCCCAATGGTACCGATGGTTCCCGATTGATCAAGAAAGCCGCCGTGTCAACCGCATATGCCCGTAACGTCTTCGGAAGTCCACACTTCAATCTCATACTTCTAGCCCGCTCATTCAATGTTCTCGTTCATCCTTTCGCTACCCCGTTGAGTTGTGGTGTCCGCTTTGGAGTCTTCTCCATACGAATCCCATTCGCGGCACAATATTCCCTAAACTCACCAAGCTCATACTCCCCACCATTGTTCGATCTCAAGCACTTAAGCTTAAGTCCCGTCTCGATTCTCCACCAAGGCCCTCCACTTCTTGAACACCTCGAAAGCCTCATCTTTCCCCTTCAAGAAATAGACCCAAACCTTCCTTGTAGAATCATCAATGAAAGTCATGTAATATGACGCACCACCTGCAGATGTAACCGGAGATGGCCCCCACAAATCCGTGTGAACCAATTCCAACTTTGCTTCCCTCAAACCCCTACCGTCCTCGAGAAATTATTTCTCCCTTGTTTGCCAAACATACAATCCTCGCGAGATCCCCACGTTGACCGTCTTCAAACCCGGTAGTAGTCCCTTTGAACAAAGCACCTTCATCCCTGTCTCACTCATGTGACCCAATCGACGGTGCCACAAATCCGTATCACCCCGTCGCTGCCACCGCGATACCGTCCTTGGTGTTATTCGCCAAATACAAAGTCCCTCCTTATTACCCCGAGCGATCTCACAATCCTCCTTGGTAATAACCCAGTTCTGCACTCGAATGTCACCTTGTAACCTTCGTCGTCCAACCGCCCAACCGAAAGTAGGTTCTTTTTCAAACTCGGAATGTGTCGACCCCGTTCGTATGTAAGACCTTCCCGTCTCGATGCTCCTATTCGACATCCCCCTTCCCCTTGATTTCCAAAGGCTCGCCATCCGCCGAGATAGACCTTCCCGAAATCACCGGAAGTGTAGTTTTCCATCTCTTCCTTATGCCCGCAAGAGTGGAATGATGCCCCGAATCCGGCACCCATGATTCTAGTGCACTACTAACACTCAGAACCGCACATCATCACCTTCGATCGCCACATTCACTGATTGCCCTTACGATTTGGACAATCCTTCTTGAAGTGTCCCAATTCCTTACAATAATAGCACCGGATCCCTTCGCAACCTTCGGTTTGTCCTTGGTCTCATCGCCTTGCCCTTTCCACTCACCGCGTTCTCCCTTGATTCGGTCCTCCCTGGTTTGCTAGTAACCGGCTTCCCCCTACTAGTAGTAGCTAAAGCCGCTCCCGAAGTACTTGATGTCCCCAACTTCTTCATGCGATTTTCCTCACCTAAAAGAAAGTCTTTAACATCATCATATTTCAATTTCTTCTTACCTGCTGAAGCGTTGATTGCGGTCACCGTTCCGCTCCAACTTGCCGGTAAAGAAGCTAGCAACAAGCATGCATGAACCTCATCATCGAACTTGATCTCCACCGCTGTCAATGAATCTATGACATCCATAAACTCATCGATGTGCTTAGCCAAGGATCCTCCCTCTTGCATCTTGAGACTGCCCATCTTACGTATCAAATCAACCTTATTTGCAGCAGACGGAGTTTCAAATCTCTCAGTAAGATAATCCAATAGCTCCTTGGTGGTTGTCGCCTTCCTGGTAGTCTTCGCAATCCACTTCGACAAAGTAGATCTGACCACCCCTAGGGCTTTCTGATCCATGAGTTCCCATTCTTCCTGACTTACATCTTCCGGTTTGACACCCTTCAGAGGCTTGTAGAGATCCTTGTTGTACAAGAGATCCTCAATCTGCATCCTCCAATATCCGTAGTCAGACCCATCGAATTTCTCAACCGCCTGTTTGTCCTTGCCCATTCTTGATTGCTTGGAACAACTCCCTTGATCTTGAAACCAAAAGCTCTGATACCAGTTGTTGTGAATATATAGCCCTCCATAAATCAAGCAGACCACAAGAATAATAATCGCACACAAACAAAGCAAAAGAAAATCAAAAGCACAGAAAAGATAAGAGAAATTGTTTACCCAGTTCACCAATTTGATTGGCTACGTCTGGGGGCACTACCAAGCCAGGATCTTGCACTATGTATGTAGAATTTGTGTTACAATTGAGTTGGGGGCGGAACATTGATTATATATGCCCTAGGGAATAAACCAAAACCTAATCAAACAAGGAAACTGGGACTGCTGAAAAACGGGCCGAGCGCGGCCGCCTCACGGCGCGGTCGCGCAACCTCCGAAACTCCAACGCCTTTGTAAAATCCCCCAGCGCGGTCGCCCTCACTGTCCAGCGCGGTCGCCCTCGAAGAATTCCACCCGAGTATCAGTCTCTGTCCAAGAGCGCGGTCGCGCACGGCACTAGCGCGGCCGCCCTTGAGTCCAGCAACACCTGACGAGTTTTTCCCCCTTGCTTCGATGTCTAGCCTGGTTGGTCCTCTATCCCAACAAGTTTGTACGCATTTAAAACGCACGCGCATTATACGCGGATTTCTATTCTATTAAATAATATTCACGTTTGACGTCCTTTTTTCAATGTTACGAAAAAAGTAAACATGTATTTTTGATGTAAAACATAATTATCGCGTATTGAACATGATAAGTGTAATTTAGTTAATAAACATGTGATTAAGGAAATATAATTTGCAATATCACGTAATTTTTGTTGACAATTGGAGAAGAGTAATTTATCCTAGTTCTAAGTCTCTCGATCCTTCTCTTCTTCAACTGCAATTCAGAACTTTTCACTACAATAATTCTCCAAGCAAATTAAACTTTTGAAACTGTCAAACATCATCACTTTCAATTTTTGATAAGTCATTTTGTTCTTAAATCATATTCAACTTCTACATCCACGTTTAATTTTCACATACTTCATTAATATTAATGTTAGATAATATTCTTAAGATTTATGTATATAAATTAATATAGTAGTACTATTACCTCAGTCCCAATATAAATTAATATATTATTTTTTATTAAGATTTTGTCTAGAAAATTTAAATATTCATGCAATGCATATCGAAATAATTTGATTTTCTTTGTTCCGCTCCAAATGAAAACTTAATCTACCCCTTTTATTCTCTTCAACCTTTAATCTGCAATCCATACTAATTATTTTTTACTCCCAGTGAAAAATCCTATTTCACCCATTTAATACAATAAAAGAAAAAAATATCTAAATTATATTTCAAAATAAATTCTAACAACTTATTAATTTTTAATTTAAGAACGTTACAAATTATACTTTCACACATATATTAAACTGATAAATATTTTCTGGCAATGACTTGGTCTATATATTTTCTTCCTTTTTTCCTTTCTAATTCCTACTGTTAGTGTAACTAGCAGTACCCCCGTGCGATGCACGGTGATATAAGATTTTTTTTTAATTTACAAAAAAAAAAAAATTGGTTGTGATGAAATTATAAGTATAAGTGAAGAAGTAAAACAACAACTTTTTAAACTTACACATTAACAATTTTAATTATAATGATCAAAATATAACGATAAGTGATAATGGAAAATAAAATATTTTTTGAAATACATTGCAATTTAATTACACATGACTCAAATAAAAGTCTCTTATTATACATTCTCAACTACTTTCTTATATACAACATCCGATAACATTTGTGGATCAAAAGATCAATCAAATATGAACCAAAATTGGTCATTTATTTGAGACTGATGTAGTAATAATATTATTTCTTACTTAAACATACAATTTCTACTTAAAAAATACGATATTTACCTTTAAGTGAAATTAATAAAGAAAAGAATATTTCCTCCAATCTGTAATAAGAGGCACACATTTTTATTTTGTGAGTCTCGTTGATAAATTTTATTATTCAAAATGAAATTTTTATAATTATTTTTATTAAATTGTCTCTTTTAGTCAAATATTAAATATTTTCACTAAATAGAAAAAAGATAAAACATTTAAATAATTATTAAATATAATTACTAAAATTAGTATATTTCTCAAAAAAATATTTCAAATACAATTAAATTTTCTTTTGCTTATTCATTTTTTTAGATGATTAAATAGGGTGAGTGTTCAAATAAGTTGTTAAATCACTGCATTTAATTTAATACTCTTACATTTTAATTTTTAATTTCAAAACTCTCTCTGCCTCCCTTATTTCTCTTTCCTTCAAACATTGCTTCTCTCTCTATCTCTCTCTCTCTCTCTCTCTCTCTCTCTCTCTCTCTCTCTCTATCTATCTATCTATCTATCTACATCTCTACCTAATCTCTCGGTTTCTTTCTCTACCCATCAATGGCGCCGCCCTACCACCGCCACACCTTAAAAAACGTCAGCACCACTCGTTACCGAAAGAGATTCCAATCCTAAAAAACTCTCAAGAAAATCAAGACTCCCAATTTCAATCTGACGACCAAACCCAAACCCACTACCGCCTCCCATCGCCTCCATTTATCCCTCCTTCTCCAAACTACTCCCGACCGGCTTCCTCAATCCTCATTCCGGTAAGATCCAAATCCAACCCTCTCCTCCTTCCAAAGTCAAAATCCCTAGCCAAATTTCATCTTTTCTAACACTCTCCTTCGCCAATTTAATCCTTTCTTCAAATCAACAATCTTCTCAAA
The DNA here is from genome assembly GCA_022495995.1 of Adenophora triphylla var. japonica. Lineage (NCBI taxonomy): Eukaryota > Viridiplantae > Streptophyta > Magnoliopsida > Asterales > Campanulaceae > Adenophora > Adenophora triphylla. The sequence continues at coordinate 258,507 of JAFEMH010001088.1, forward strand.
TCCTCTCCATGACCACTTTCTATAAACCTACACCACCCTTTGAATACTTCATTATAGGGTAAAGCAAGGTTTAGATCTGTAAGTGATCAGGTAAGAAGATAACTCCGCCATGGCTGCAACCTCGATTGCAATATCAAAGATCTACATCCGGAGATTGCCAAGCCAAGAAACGAATAACCTTGATTACCTGAGTCTACTCATCAAACAGAGAGAGTAACAAACTTCGTGTGTGAAAGTGTGTGCTTCTGCGTGTTTTGGTGTGTAACTATGTGCTTGCGTGTGTGTTTGTGTTTCCTTCAGTTTCTGTGTGTCTGTGTGTTTGTGTGTGCTTTTTAAATATTGAGAAAGTATAAGGAGATAAGAAAGAAGGAATAGGCTGACTCTTTTAAATGAGTAGAGGACAACATGTGAAAATGTGCACCTTTACCTAATCCAATCAAAACACATGCAAATTTAAAAAAAAATGATCTAGTCAACAATCTAAAATGTATTCAGCAAGCTAATCTAATGTAGAGCTTCTCTTGCAAGTTAAAGCAATAAAATAGAAAATTCATCCATGGAAATTGATAAATATTTGTCTTATTCAAAGCAATGGGAAATGTGCACCTTTACCTAATCCAATCAAAACGCATGCAAATTTTTAAAAATTGATCTAGTCAACAATCTAAAATGTATTCTGCAAGCTAATCTAATGTAGAGCTTATCTTGCAAGTTAAAGCAATAAAATAGAAAATTCATCCATGAAAATTGATAAATATTTGTCTTATTCAAAGGAATGGGAGCAAGTACTTTTTTTAATCACAAAAAATGATAAAGAGAAAAGAAAGAGTAGGGAGCAAGTACTTTGTTTTCTCGTGGAGTGTGCATACATACAATTGTCAAAGTTTTACATATACGTGTCATTTTCTCTTTGCCAAATAAAACAAATGGAACTCATGCACACATTAACATCAGCAAGCATCTTTTTTTGGTAGACTAAATTTTTGTCTTATTCAAAGCAATGAAAAATGACAAATTTGCCCTTAATTGTGACAACATTTACCACTTTCTTCCTTTAATATATATAGAGATTTCACATTGATTGTAAGTACACTAGTATTTTCTTATCCGTGTCACTGGCATAGTAACAGTACACAAATTAAAGAAATGATGAAATCGCACTACAAGAAAAAGAGGAATATGCGATGGCCTATTGCGAGGGCAGTAAAGGCCGTCGCAGTAGACATGTTTAGGCGATGGCTAAGGCAATCGCAAACAAAATGGTCGCATTTTGGAGCGGCAGTCCAAAATTCCTTGAAAATTTTTGCGGCCCAATTTGGCGGGAGAGACATTTCAATATGCGACTGCATTAATAAATATGCAATGGACTTAGCCATCTCATAAGCTATTCAATAATAAATCAATTTTCAAAATAAAAAAATAAATAAGATTTAATTAATAAAAAAAAGCCATCGCAAATCACGAAACAAAACACGAAACGTAGGTTAAAAACAAATATACCTTTAGCGACAAAGCCTAAGGCGACGACCCTTTTGATGAATTTTCCAATTGTATAAAGAATATGCGATGGCTTATAGATGTTATGCGATGGCCGAAAGCCATCGCAAAAAGTAAGTTTTCTTCTAGTGCCGCCTTCCTCCCATCCAAAAAAAAAAAAATTAAAAAAATATACCCAATATCCTGATGATTACTTTGTTTCATAAACATTTGATTTGTTCTACACGACGGGTTGTACTGGCATTCCAATAAACATGCACTGGCACTCGAATCAAAATGCCCTGGCACTCGAATTAAATTTGGTTCCAACTCCAACTCTCTCTCGCTCGCACAGATCTCCATCTAGCTGTCGGTTCCGGGATTGTTGAGAAATTGACTATGGAGTGTGGAATCAGTAGGAATTGGATAATCAAAATCAAGTAACTGATCCGACTCCGAGAACAGAAAATCAATTGACTTCAAGTCCGGCTGCGCATCGCCGAGAATTTTAGCATAATTGCCCGTCGGAAGACTCCAGTGAGTCGGAACAGAGTTATTGATACCATGGTCTGTCCGTAGACCTCGTCGTTTGAGGCATCAACTAATAAAATTTCAGCGGTGGTCTTCACGAAGGACTTCACCGTTTCATAAAACGGAACCACCGGGACTCGGTCATGGCCGGAGAGTTGTGAAGTGACGACGGTCCGGGGAGTTGGCTGTAAGAGATCGCGTCGAGAGCTCTGTAATTTCACTGAAAAGCCCTCTGGTACAGTCTTTGCGTTTAGAGAGAGAGAGAGAGTAGTGAGAGAGAATGAGAGTGAGCGATGCGGGATGCTGGTAAAATATGTTTTTTCCTAACTTAACAAAAAAACGCATTTTTTACAAGTTTTTTTCATATTTAATTTATATATTTGATCAACTCTCTCCATAAATAAATGGGAGCAGGTAATTTCATGTACATTAGAAAAAGATAATCTGTCATGGCCATGTGGTAACTAGCAATAGAAAGTTGACTTCCCTCTAACATGAAAGCCATAAGATAAAAAAAAGCATTAAAATTAGAATCGTTTTCCATTTGCAATTAAAATAGATCATCACGACCACGTGCTTCTCCCTTGCATTCATACTCCAGCTCTATTAATAAGCTTGCCTTTCAATGTACACGACCATGAAGCAAAGAAGCTTCAAGTTTCCATGGAGCAATTTACAGGTTTTCGTCCCAAGGCTTCCAGGTAAATCTTCTTTTTTGGTTTTGTCCTTTTCTTTTTTGTTTTTCTGCCTTAAGAAAATTTACTTATATTCATTGTATTCAGTACGATAGCACAAGACGTCGACACAGTTGTGCTTGATATTGGTGGAGCCATAACTAAGGTACGAATAACTAAAATATAAGTGCTCATTTGGTACATATTCAACAAATAATCATTCCATAATTTGTTAGAAAACTTTATTTAAATTTAAAGTGTCATTACGTATAGAAATGACTGGGTTATAGATCCACCAAAGTGGGTAGCCTTAATCGGACCTGTGGTAACAGGTTAAGCCCTAAGGCTTGTTCCCGACCCTGTCAGGGGAGATGCCAACCATCTCTCCTTTCTACAAACACATATATAGAAATGACTATTACATTTTGTCTCAGTATGATATATGAGTTGGTCTATATATATGTAAGTAGGATTTTCTCGCAATGAGTATCATAGTTTTTTTCTCCAATAGTTGGCTACAAGAGTTTTTTTCAGCTTTGATAGCTTACGTACTATCAAAGTTTTTTTCTCTAATACTCCCTCCGTCCCATACCTACGTGCACACTTTCCATTTTGGGCGTCCCAAACCTACGTGCACATTTCCTAAAATGGAAAGGAATCTTTACTATTCCCTTCACTCATTCTCTCTCCTACATTATTTTAATCTTTCATGGCCTTGCATTATAATTTACTATTCCCTCCACTCATTCTCTCTCCTATTTTATTTCACACTCACAACACTTTCAATATAATACTCTCTCCTTAATTTACGTGAAAAGTCAAATCGAGCACATAGGTCCGGGACGGAGGGAGTAGTTGTTTATTAGATCGGGTTGTCAATTTTTTACTGTGTGCACACATGACAACCGATCATTAGTGTGCATAAAATGGAGCTTCTTAAGGTATTTTTGTCCCAGAGACTTTGGAGGATTTTAAAAAATGTTGTTTCTTATGTATGTAGTAATTAATGTTAGGCTCAGAAATGTATGAAAAAATCTCTCATTTTTTTACCACCAATATGTTTCTTTTATGTCACTAGTATTACTCCCGTGCGATGCACGGACAGTTACTAATGCTTAAAAGATAGAAAATGAAACAAATACAACAGGAAATAAAAATGTTTTTATATATTATAAAAAATCTCTTTAAAGACTGTATTGTAAATACAAATATTATATTAGAATGAAGGCCACTAAAATAAATCTATATTTAAGGTATAGATAGTTTGTACACATTTAAAACGTGCATTATACGCGAATTTCTATTCTATTAAATAATATTCACGTTTGACGTCCTTTTTTCAATGTTACGAAAGAAGTAAGGGCTAATTGCAATTTGGTGACCTAAGTTTTACACATAGTTGAAATATCATAGTCAAGAGTTCAATTTAGTCAATTAATGTCCTATGTTTGCAATTTTTAGCAAATTGATATAAAAACTAATGAAATCGTTAATTTTTTGAAGGGATGAATTTTATATGCTTTTTCACGTAAGTATGTAAGGGGTAATTTCGTCATTTCATTTATGATTCATGTGCAAGTTTAAGAGGTTTAATGCACATTTTTGAAAATGAAGGGTTGTGATGAAAAAATAAATCCCCAAAATCAAATTGCACCCCACCCTAACTCATTCCCAACCACGCCTTTCTTCTTCAACCATATGTCGGTCGGCCGGCGACTTGAAAGATAGCCGGAGATGAGGGATATTGCCGGAAGAAATGGCGGAGAGAGAGAAGCAGACGGATGCGGTGGTGGTTGGAGCGAGGTTTTAATATATCTTGGTTTTCCGGCTTCGCCGAAAAATGATGGTGCGGTGACGACCGGGAAAGATTGAAGAAAAAATGGGGGATCTTCACCCTGGCTCCCCCTTCCTTGCCTCCACCACGATCAATTTAGCCCTTAATCGTAGGATATTTATCTATACTTTTTTTTTTTTTTTTTTATTATTATGAATTTGTTTTTATTAATTATCTTTTTAGTGGTATATTTATTCATGCAATGCATACCAAAATAATTTGATTTTCTTTGTTCCGCTCCAAATGAAAACTTAATCTACCCCTTTTATTCTCCTTAACTTTAATCTGCAATCCATACTAATTTTCTTTTACTCCCAGTGAAAAACCCTACTTCACCCATTTAATCCAATAAAAGAAAAAAAATATCTAAATTATATTTCAAAATAAATTCTAATAACTTATTAATTTTTAATTTAAGAACGTTACAAATTATACTTTCACACATTTACAATTAGACTCACAATATAAGATACCACAACAAATTATACATAACATAATTATAAGTTGGCCAACTAAATAAACCATAGTAATTTTATTACTCTTTTTTTTAAAAAAAAAAAAAAAAAAAAAAAAAACAAACAAACAATAGGTATTGGGATTCCTTGAGAACTGTCCGCAAATATGGTACCATATTGACTAGCATTTGTAATGCATTTACACTAATAGCTAGTAGTGCATTGCCGGAATGATCTATGAAGTTGATACAGTTCTGTTTCTCTAATAGGTTTCGATGTGCAAAGTGATTTAGGGTAGAAACCAAAACTCCGGTTCCTTTAAAATCAAGTACCATACGTATTGGTAACCTCGGTTTCGGGCTTTTTCGGTTTGATTTTTTCGGTTTTGGTTCAGTTTTCGATTTTTTTCGGTTCTTCACTAAAAATCAACATTATCAAAATGACCCTTGGATTCAAAAAGGTCATTCATTTTGGGACGGAGGGAGTAGTTAGCGCCAAGGATGCTAAGTTGAAATAAATATTTTACATGGTAATGTCTTTCCATAGCTTAGGAGCTAAGATAATATTTATCTTCTTGAGTTTGATTTTTGAGATACTTTTTTATTCTTAAATGGTGAATTCTTCTTCTGCTCATTTTCTGTGCAATGAAATCTTTCCGACATGTGAAAAAACAAAATTATGCCTGTGCAAATAGTCACTCAAAACACTTCATCGCGGCACATGGTCTTTGGATGCTGAATTTATCAATACAACTTCCAAGAGTTGGGTTAAAATAAATATAAGCATGAATTTATGTATGCAGTTATATACATTTGTGGTAGTACTGCGTAAGTTTGATTAATAAAAACAGAACATAAGTTGTACTCTCATTCACATTGTCTGTATTGCTATTAGATCGTCTTTACTGCTATTAGATCGTCTTTTCATGTTTGAGCCTTTTGGAGTGTCTAAGAAGTTCATGCCAAATATCCAGGTGCTATGGATTAATAACTTGCCAACTGAGTGTTAGACACGTTTCCGTGGCTCTGTTTAGTATCACCCACGCATTATGCACATAACTGTTTTCTAGAAGGATCTCTAATGAGTTTCTCTCTCAACTGGTCTGTATTTCACTACACCTGACAAACGCTATCAGCAACATTTCTTCGGAGTACTTTTTTAACTCTTTAATTAATACTCCGCATGCTTTATTTGATTGCACAGTATGTCCATAGTCCTACTTTTATGTTTTATCATTTCTTTTATCTGCTTGCTGATCCAATATGACATAAAGAACACATACATCTTTTCATAAAGAACCCCACATGCTGGATATGTTGATTTTGTTTTTGTTTTTCTTTCTCCATTTTGTACAGTGAAAGTGAAAAATGATAATGAAATGTAATAAAAGTAGTATTACTGATGCAACATGGTGTAAAAGATTACGAAATGATAATTAGATTAAATCCTGTAAAATTTTAGGCAGGATAAATTATCCTTCAAGGTCTAACACCGTTAACTGTTTGCAGGCAGCACCAGTTAATATTATTGTAGGCTCACATGTCTGGGTTGAAGATCCAAGTCTAGCATGGATTGATGGAGGAGTGATAAAAATTAGTGGCCAGGAGGTTCATGTTCGTACCACAAATGGGGAAACGGTGAGTGCTAAAGTGGTGTTAGCTTACACAAATACATTTATGCATAACTAATTTGAGTATATGATCTTACCCGTATCAGTGCCATTTTAGGGCTCATTTCGTGAATTTCGAGTAATGTGAGGCATAACATGCTTAGTAAATAGGCTGCTAGGAGATTTTGTTTTGACCAATCAAGGCTGTATATGGAGATAAACAAACATGGCACAACAAGGGCATCCCAGACTATACATGGAGCCAGGACATTGTGTTTTGATCAATCAATGCATTAACTGTCATCGATACAAAGCATTTCAGAATCTGTTTCTTTTACTAGCTAGTACACATTAGATTAATCTTCTAGTGCTTGAAAGTACAAAAACTATCTTTTTGTTAGTAGTTCAACTATATTAGATCGCTGAGTTGAAGTATTCTTTTACTTGTCCCCTCCTTTCTTATCCCTTCCAAATCGCGTTTCAACGTGTGCTATTTGCTTTACCATTTAGCTGACCTGAAATTAAGCTCTCACCATCAAAGTCTCCACCTCGGCTGATTATTTTTTTCATTCCTGGTGTGCTCGATTTGTTGGTCAGGCACATCCTTGTATTCCTCACTGAACTGCCTGAAGCACTTTACTGACCTCCCTTTGATGGTTTTCATGAATTGGATTTTTGAAGGTTTGCTAGTAATCTGTAAGCACCCATTGTGATTTCTGGGATATGCTTTTGGAGCTCCAACCAAATTTGGGTTAGGGCAAAATATGATCACAGATTTGATTCAGTTTGTGATTTGTTGGCGCTTATCAATGATCATAACTCCATAAGCATTCTCACCTGCTTTCATGAATGTAAAAGTAGATAGAGAAGGAAATGGTGGTCGGTTTGGCAATAATGCCTTTTGGGGTAGAGTCCTGATGCATATCTGTTGTTTTCTTACATTCTTTTACTGTTGTGGAAGAGGGAAATGTTTATTTTTCTTTTTAATGCATTTTCTTCTTTAATTCATATATATCTGGAATACGGAGATACAATTTTTATGTATATTTATGTAAATTTGCATCTGCATATTGTCATTTCTTACATCTTTACTGTTTATTGCTTTCATTAGTTGGCCATATACTCCTCAACCATTAATTAAAGTAGATTAGGCATCATAAAGCAGGGGTGTGCCACGGTGGTGGGTTCTGGAGAGAGGTTGATATGAAGGACTTAGTGTGCTCCGTCTCTTATCCAATCTCTCCACCTCTCTGAGATTGATCTAGGGATCCATCCATTACTTGCCTGAAAGAGCAGTGTCAGTTTTAGACCTTACTCATCATTTATTTATGTATGAGGTATGAGAGAGTGCTTCCCCCCGATCTTGGTGAAGCTAAAAAACTATCAGATTTGTTTTACTTTCCGCATGTTTGCTCAGATCCCAGAAGAGTTGCATTATTTTCTCCAATTCTAAGATGGTCCTCACGGCCTAACAGATGGGGATTAATAAGCAACTAGAGAAACATGGACAGTTTTCCTACTCCAGTAGTTGAATTTAGATTTTATTCTTTTGGAATTCTGTTAGTGATTTGTGAGCAAGGTTACTCTTCGTAATATAGAATGTCCAGAATTTCTCTCTCTCTCTCTCTCAACATTTTGTTCCGTACAGTGTTCTTAGAATCTTACTAGAAACTGATTGACAGGTTGTTAAGAACTTTTCGAAAGTGTTCCCCAAGGATGAAGAAGCTTCTCCTGGAGGTGTGGATGACATGACAAAACTTTCTTATTTGCATGAACCCGGAGTCTTGCAAAATTTAGCAGCCAGATACGAGCTTAATGAAATTTATGTTAGTTATCCAACTTTTATCTTTCCTAACTTTCACAGCGTAGTTTCTCAGAACTGAAACTAATGAGCTGCCTACATATTTATTTGTCTCCACTTCTTTTGCAGACATACACTGGAAATATCTTAATTGCAATCAACCCGTTCCAAAGATTGCCTCATCTATATGATACTCACATGATGGAACAATATAAAGGAGCCACATTTGGAGAACTTAGTCCCCATGTTTTTGCAGTTGCAGATGTTGCTTACAGGTAATATAGAATTCTATCAGATGGGATTATCTTGGGGAGCTTCTCTTGACATGTTAAACTTTTCTGAATAGAGCAATGATCAATGAGGGGAAGAGCAACTCGATTTTGGTCATTGGAGAGAGTGGTGCTGGTAAGACCGAAACAACAAAGATGCTCATGAGATATCTAACACATTTGGGTGGTCGGTCTGGAGTTGAAGGACGAACAGTTGAACAACAAGTCCTGGAAGTAAGACTAAACATTCAATCTTGTTGCTTATGTATTTAAAAGCTAGATCTAGAATGGGTTGCCGACACTTGAAACATTTCCTTTTTCTCACATGATTCACATTTGTGATGCATTTTACCTCAATTGGTGTTTATAAACTTACAGTCGAATCCAGTACTTGAAGCTTTTGGAAATGCAAAAACTGTCAGGAATAACAATTCTAGGTGAGTGATTGCTTTCAAATTTTCAAGTTTAAATTGAAGCATTCGTAGGGGTATGTTGGTCTAGCGTTTTCATAACTATCATTTGTTTTCATTTTCAAATTAAAATTTAACGTTGCATATATGTTTTTATCCAAACATAGGCATGCTTGGTTATCACTTAATAAAATCGTACTTTGACATTTTATTCTTTTTCCATCTTAAAATTGGATATTTCTTTTGTAATTCTGAAATTGCAAACAAGATAAGGTTCTTAAAATGGGAAACCAACTGGCTCGTCAACTGTTTCAGTTTATCATAAATGCTTGTGATGCTTATTTCTCTTCTTCAAGGAGCTGACCATACTTTCGTTATGCCCATTGTGGAACCAATATGTAGTCGTTTTGGTAAGTTTGTGGAGATACAGTTCGATAAGAATGGAAGGATATCAGGGGCGGCAATACGAACTTACCTGCTCGAGAGGTCTCGTGTTTGCCAGATTTCAGATCCGGAAAGAAATTACCATTGCTTTTATCATATTTGTTCAGCACCGCCGGAGGTATTTAGATAGGCTTCATTTGCTGTTTTCCGCCTTTTTGTTTTACATTCTGTACATCTTATTTAATATTCAACAATTACTCGAGTGTTTTCACATTAATCCGCAGGATAGAGAGAAGTTTAAACTGGCAAGCCCTCAGTCTTACCATTACTTAAATCAGTCAAAATGTTATGAACTTGATGGAGTAAATGACGCTCAAGAATATCTTGAAACCAGAAGGGCTATGGACATTGTTGGAATCAGCGGCGAAGACCAGGTTAGCGTTTTTCGATATTTTATTATTACTTTGTGCTTTCACCAGATCTCTTACATGAAAAGCTATTTTCAGGATGCAATTTTTAGGGTTGTTGCTGCTATTCTTCATTTGGGTAATGTTGAATTCTCAAAGGGAAAGAAAATTGACTCTTTGGTTGTCAAAGATGAAAAGTCCAGGTTTCATCTAAACGTGACAGCTGAATTGCTTAAGTAGGTGTATTTTTTTCTTTTTCTCTATCCCACATATCTTTAAAAAAGCAATTTGGTCTTTGGTTGTTCGAACTTTTATCTTTATTAAACAGTACCCGTAATAGGTGTGATGCTAAGAGATTGGAGGATGCGCTGATTCAGCGTGTAATAGTGACTCGTGTGGAAGATATTACAAAAACACTTGATCCTGAAGCTGCACTTGGTAGAAGGGATGCTTTGGCAAAAACCATATACTCTCGCTTGTTTGACTGGTGAGGAGTTTACATGCTTTAAGTCAAATTTATATCGAAGTAGTTAAGAACTATACTTCTGGTAATGTTAGAGATGCTAATCGTTTGTTCCATATGATCAGGATTGTGGAGACAATAAACAATTCAATTGGCCAGGATCCCAATTCAAAATCACTAATTGGAGTTCTTGATATATATGGGTTTGAAAGTTTTAAGCACAATAGGTGATCTCCTGTTTGGAATATTCTTTTCAATGTAAATACATAAGCCTTGCTGTTTCTTATGCTGATGAGCGTTTACATTAAATAGTTTTGAGCAATTTTGCATCAATTTTACGAATGAAAAGCTCCATCAACACTTCAACCAGGTTAGCTTTCTTTTGTGTAAAGTTTTGAAACAAGATTGGTTGTGGAATTGCGTATCTGAATTTTATATAATGCTATCTTGCAGCATGTGTTTAAAATGGAACAAGAAGAGTACACAAAGGAAGCAATAAATGGGAGCTACATAGAGTTTGTTGATAACCAGGACGTTTTGGACCTTATTGAAAAGGTGCAAATCTTTTTCATAATAAGTTGTTTAGGTTTATATGCATGATTTATAGAAAGTTAGTATATTTCCACTAAAATTTAAAATGATCATCACACTTTGTCACTTGTTTGTTTAGGTGATATCTTTTGTTATTTTAAACAGTCTTGAATCAATTTATTTTGTTACTGATAGCTGATCATTTTGAATCGCTTGTAGAATCCTGGAGGAATTATTGCACTTCTTGATGAAGCCTGGTAATTAGATTATTCGTCTGCGCTTAATTCTTGTTGCCTCAAGTTGTATGCATTAGTATTTGGTTTGAATAATCTTTCTTTTGTACACTGATTATGTTTATCCATCTACTTGATGCAGCACGTTTCCCAAGTCTACTCATGAAACGTTTGCTCAGAAACTGTACCAAACATTTGCAAAAAACAAGCGCTTTGTTAAACCCAAGTTTTCTCGTACTAGTTTCACAATATGTCACTACGCGGGAGAGGTAAATTCTTACTGAATGCCAAACTTTGCAAGTCTTGTCATTCTTTTACAGAAATCTCTCTGATTTTGCAGGTGAATTATCTTGCCGATCAATTTTTGGACAAGAACAAGGATTATGTAGTCGCAGAACATCAAGATCTATTAACTGCCTCAAATTGCCCCTTCGTTGTTGGTTTATTTCCTCCACTTCCTGAAGAATCGTCAAAGTCATCCAAATTTTCTTCCATTGGATCACGCTTTAAGGTATATTAAGTGTTTTGACTGGAAGTTGGATTAAAGCATCAATATGACTAAACCTTTTTGAAACTCTTTTGGTGGAGAATCTCTTATAGGTGGAGAAAAGAGGGAAATCCTTGTAATAAGGCAAACTTAACTGGGCCTTGTCCAAGTTACTTGAAATTGGCAACATGAATCCATTTCCATATAGTCTATATACGTCTAACTGAACCGCATTCTATAAAGTCCTTGAGTATCCCTGTTGGCAAGTCAGATAATTTTGCCATGTAGTCTAGGAAAAGTAAAGAACCCCTCATACCAAGTCAAATCTACTAATACTTGTCCCAACTTCTTGAGAATTACTAGATGAACCCTTCATAAACTCTCCCTACTTGACCACTTTCTGTCAAGTCGTCAATTATCTTTGCCCGTCTCCCTTTGCTTTTCCCTACCTAAAGAATAGCCATTAATATTGATGATATCATCTAGGACTTGGAGAAAATATTTTTATATGGTGTTTTCATTGAACTTCTCATTTGATTATTGCTTTAGCCTTTGGTTGATTCAATAGTGAGCTTCTCACATGCTGTTGCTATGACAGGGCTTTTGTTTTTTGGTTAAACCTTTAGTAGTTTTATGGCCACATATAAGCTCTTGCCTTGGTGTTAATTAGTTGTGGATCACATTTTTTGTTTGTTAATTTCCAATTCTGGCTTCCCCCCCCCCCCCACCCCCATGGTGTGTAGATTTTTATTGTACTTGGACTCAATTTTTTTTTTTTTTGACAATCAGATGATCAGCTAGCGTATCCTCAAGTATTCTTTAATAGAATCCAAAAATGTACTATTATTAAAGTATTTTTCGCTAGTTCCCTTATCATGTCCACTACATGTAACCAAATTATGGCAGATGGAGTATGACATTTGTGTCCTATTTTTGTATCCTTTTGAAACGAGGCTACATATCCCATAGTTCTGTCAATCGTCAGTCCAACTTTTACGCAAGTTCCTGCATCCTACACACAGACAGCATATACTCTGGAAGCTATGTGAATATTTTTGCCATTATGCTCTTTGCTATGCAACATGAGGTCATCATGCAAGCCGTCCTCGCTCAAATCATTATCTGTTTTCGTCTTCCTCTCTGGGTTCCCTCTTCATCTACCTTTCTTGTGATTATTCTTATTAGTTGATAGTATTACACTCCTAACCATGCAAAATAACGAAAACATGAAACCCCCTAAATTTGTTTCCTGCAGTATATTGAAGTCCATTTGATGTGCAGCCTGTTCTTTTATAGTTCACCTCTCGTGTGTGTTTTGCATGCGAGGGGGAGGGTTAAGTTTTTTTTTTTCTTAGATTTTGTAATTTAACACTTACTGAAGTCCCTCCTCACTCAGAGAGCACATCAGAAGTTGGTGATTTAAGAGATTGATTAATACCATTCAGTGGTTATTGTAACCAATTCTTTTACTTATTCAACCCTTTCTTGATACATAAGGGTTAAGATAGAGCTTGTTGGACTTGAAAGATTTATCTTCTGGAAATGGAGGGAGTACTATTTTGTCCTCTTGTGGTGGTATGAACCTCAGAGCCCCTCAGAACCAGTATTCTTAGCTCATTCTATGGAGTGCAAAAGTCAGCTGCCTTATTGACTTATTATCAAAAACTGATTCTGAAGGTTAAAAAAAAAACTTATTTACTATGCTGTCTGGTGAACTCTTGATATTGGGCCGATAACTGAGAATTATGTTTATGTTATTGCAGCTTCAACTTCAGTCTTTGATGGAAACGTTGAGCTCAACAGAACCTCACTATATTAGATGTATGAAGCCGAACAATGTTCTCAAGCCTGCTATTTTTGAGAACCTCAACATAATTCAACAGTTACGATGTGGTGTAAGTATAGATTGAAAGCTTCCATTTTTTTGTGGTAGACTATCTTTGAATGACTAGGAAACCTGATCTATAGTATTTCCCCGTCTTTTTTAAAAATAAATAGATTTTATTCTGGTCATTCTTTTGAATATAGGGTGTTCTGGAGGCAATCAGGATCAGTTGTGCTGGTTATCCTACCAGACGAACATTTTATGAATTCCTTCTCCGCTTTGGTGTTCTCACACCTAATGTTTTGGACGGATAGTAAGCTTCAAAATCCTTCCATTTTCATACTTCTTTGTTTGCTTTATCTATTGAACACCACATTGTCTTGGTCCATTACCGTCTTTTTCCAATCTGCCTTCCAGATTTCTCCTGCCCCTTTACATCTTCATTTTCTTTTTCATCCTTGATTTTAATATTGATTTATAATTTCATAATTTGTTTTCATCATTATGTTTTTTCCACGTGTAGCTATGATGACAAGGTTGCATGTCAGATGCTTCTGGACAAAATGGGTTTACAAGGTTATCAGGTAATGCTCATGTTTCCTTTAACTAGAGTCAGTTCTGGTGATTGTTTTCTTTTGAGTTTGCTGCATGGTTTAAGTTCCTATTCCAGACTTTTGATGTGAAGTGTCTTACTACCCATGATTATTCACAACATTTGCCTTGGCAGATAGGCAAGACGAAGGTCTTCCTACGAGCTGGTCAAATGGCTGAGCTTGACGCAAGGAGAACTGAGGTTCTTGGAAGGGCAGCCAAAACCATTCAAAGGCAGATTCGTACTTACACTGCTCGCAAAGAGTTTATCTCGCTGCGCAAAGCTGCTATCCAGTTGCAATCATGTTGTCGAGGTATAATATTTCTGTTTACATCTTGTTGTGAGTTGTCACTAGTTTTCTTTTGTAGAGCTTATTCTTAATGAACGGCTACTCTCAAATATCTTTTCATAGAACCGCTTGAAACTTCTTTATGAACTGGAATATTAAATCCTTTATTGATCATAGTCAACATCTATGATGCTCGGACTCTTTGGTTAACCCCGCCGGACCCTTCTCAACAAGACTAAAATAGGAGGGTCCGCCACAGATCTCATGCTGAGTTGAAATCCCTTTTGAAGGGTTGCCAAAAATTCTTTATGCTGTAAAATTAAATCTTATTTTTTCAAAATAAGAGATGTAGTGCCGGAAAAAAATCTATAATGAGTAAAATAGTGTTGGAATATTTGATATATGTGGTAAGGAAGTTCATAGTCCTATGACCTTGGAGCGTCATGGCTTGAACTGAATTTGGCTAAAGGGAAAAACCCGTCGGAGTCACTGCCAAGGAGGGCGGCCGCGCTTGTTTGACGAGAACTCGCCATAAGTTTCTGTCGACTAGCGCGGTCGCGCATGCCTCGAGGGCGGCCACGCTCGCGTCGGGTTAGTGATTTTCCTGGGCCGAATTGGAGCAGTTTTTTAGGTCTCATTAGACTTAAAACCCTAGTTTACCATATGTATAAATATCCTTCTTCCTCCAGCCGAGTTTTACATGATTTTAACAAGAGAAAACTCAATTCTCTAGTTTCTTTCATTGTTCGATTACTCCGGGTTCATTAAAGATTTGTTCGTGAGATTCAAGGCGACTGAGATAGGACCGCCGGTGATTACCTACCTGTGTGCTGATTTGTGGTACGTAATCCGTGATCGTTTTATCCTCGGAGAAATTTGCCTGTACCTGAGTTGCACCAATTGGGGGCAATATTTTCTCTTAGGACAGTCTTCCTAAGGCGACTCGATCAAATCACGATAAGTTTTTCTAATCGTTTATTTTTCTTGTTTCTGTTTGTTTTCCGGATCCCTTTTCCTTGCTGTCGTTTTGCTATTGGCTTATTGGTACGATCTTGACTTGATTAATAAATTCCCCATTGTTGATTAAATTTATTGTTTAATCTGTGGTGTTGTTAATTTAATTTCCAACAGTCTAAGAGAAAATAGTTTATTTGATCATGTCTGCTGGTACCTCTAGTTCTCCCTTTAAGTCCCTTGTTGACACCTCAGATCTTTCGGAAAAGTTCGGTGGTAAGAACTTTAAGCGTTGGTCTGAACGCATGAAGATCTGGCTGTCAATTAAGGGCATGTCTGGTATGCTGTCATCTAAATGTCCCGCTCTGAAAGCCGATGATATCGCTAGTGTAGGCTGCGTTAAAGCTGCGGAAGGAGCGGGACGATGTTGTTCGAGGACGCATTACATCGGCTTTGTCGAATGCACTCTTTGATGTCTATTGCTCTGCTCCTCTCACCCGCTGTGTCATTTGTGGGAATCGCTTTCCACAGCACAAGACTGGCGACTCCGGTGTGGAAAAGTACCCTGGGTAAGTTCCCTGAATTATCGCAGCTGAGTGAGGAAAGTCGGTTACTGACCAGTGCACGAACTCCAAATCATTTTGCAATCACTCAAGGATGCCGATACGGGACTTCCCGATAAGTTCGTCGTCAGTGGCTATTATTGAGAAGTTTCCTCGATCTTGGGGAATTCGGTATGACCCTCAAGCATCGTCTTGGAAGCTTGACACTCAATGAGTGATGAATGCAATTGCGATTCGGGAGGTGCATAATGGTAACCAACCGAGCGTACTGTGGAGGTGCCGCTAATATGGTGACGTAAAAGCAAGTTTAAAGGAAAAGGTGCGAAAACTCACTCTAAGGATAAAGAAAACCATGATAAGATTAAAGTTAAGAAAAATAACTTTAAGAAGCCAAAAGCAAAGCTAACTGGAATTGTGGAGAAGGTGGACACTTTTCTAGGGAATCGCCCGTCCAAGAAAGGAAAAGGACCACAAGGCTCTGTGATGACCATCCTGCTGTCAACACGGTGTTGGGTCCGAAGGATTATGATGATCCCGACTCGACGCACCTGGAGTTGACGCTCGACTGCAATGTTACAAAGTATGTAACCTCTTATCCCGAAATCTTTACTGTCTATGAACCCAACGAGTGGCTAGTTGTGGCATGGGGCAAATGTGCACGTTTGTGCCGATAAATTGCTATTTGTGTCTTACCCGGCTGAGCGTGGTAGATCGGTGACGATGGGGAACTCTAGTGCCGCAAAGGTGCTTGGGACTGACGCGTGGACTGAAGTTTCCTAATGGGCGCATTCTTACCTTGCATCGAGTGTATCACGTTCCTGATATTCGTCGCAACATTATTAGTGGTTCTAGTTTAGTTAGGGAAGGATTTGAGATTTCGTTTAAATGTAATAAGGTCATAATTTTGGATTCTGGTAGTTTTGTGGGGAAAGGTTATTCCTCGGATGGTTTATTTAAAATTAGAGTTGAAACTGATGTTTGTTCGCACAATAATTTTAGTTCTATTGATTATCCTGTTTCTTATTCCATTGAATCTTCAAATGTTTGGCATGGTTGTTTAGGACATATTAATTATGATTCTGTGAAAAGAATGATGAATTTAGATATTATTCCTAAGCATGCTATTGATAAAAATTCTTAGTGTCATGTATGTGTTGTAGCTAAATCTACAAAAGGTCCGTTTAAGTCGGTTGTGAGAAATTCTGAAATTCTAGATTTAGTTCATACTGATATTTGTGAATTTAATGGCTTGTTGACCAAAGACAAAAAGAAATACTTTCTCACCTTTATTGATGATGCTAGTAAATACTGTTATGTCTACTTGCTTAATTCTAAGGATGAAGCATTAGATAAATTCATTATATTTAAGAATGAAGCAGAAACACAAACTGGCAAGAAACTTAAACGGTTAAGATCTGATAGAGGAGTTGAATATGAGTCTAACCCATTCATGTATTATTGCAAAGAAAACGGAATAGTACATGAAGAGACTCCTCCCTACACTCCTCAATCTAATGGTGTAGCTGAACGTAAGAATAGAACCTTTATCGATATGATCAACAGTTTACTCATAAGTTCTGGACTGCCCAAATATATGTGGGGAGAGGCTTTGAATACGGCTTGCCATATTCTGAATAGAGTACCTCCTAAACATAGAAAGGAAAGTCCGTTTGAACTTTGGAGAGGTCGACAGGCAAGCCTGAAACACTTAAAAGTGTGGGGGTGCCTTGCAAAGGTACTTGTACCCGCACATAAAAGGAAAAAGCTTGGACCTAAAACTGTGGATGCTATCTTTATAGGTTATTCTGAAACAAGTTATGCATTGAGATTTCTTATTATAAAATCTGAAATTTCTGGCATAGATGTGAACTCTATAGTTGAGTTACGTGATGCAACATTTTTTGAGGATGTGTTTCCTATGAAAGACGGACTTCCTAAGGAATCTAACCCAACCACTAATTCCATTCCTGCTCCAAGTAGAGGAGAGTCGACAAATGTGGGGGTTGATTCTAGCCGCAACTCATTCTGACGATGAGATTGAACCCAGAAGGAGCAAACGGGCAAGGACCACCAAGGACTATGGAAGTGATTTCATCACTTACAATGTCGAGGTGATCCTCTAACCTTCAAAGCTGCGCGGCCACTTCGATGCCAAGCAGTGGAAGGATGTCATAAGAGTGAAATGGATTCTATTGTCTCTAATGGGACATGGGAATTGGTCGATCTCCCTCGATTGTAGCACGATAGGATGTAAGTGGGTCTTCAAAAGGAAACTGAAACCGGATGGAACCGTTGACAAGTTTAAGGCTAGGTTAGTGGCTAAGGGATTCAAGCAAATGGAAGGAATAGACTATTTCGATACCTATTCGCCTGTTGCTAGAATGACTACAATCCGAATGCTTATAGCATTGGCCTCTGTATATGATCTTCCTATCCATCAGATGGATGTTAAGACCGCTTTCTTGCACGGCAATCTAGAGGAAGAAATTTATATGGATCAACTTGAAGGTTTTGAGGCCTCCGCAATGAGAGAAAGGTTTGTAAACTTGTTAAGTCCTTATATGGACTCAAACAAGCCCCTAAGCAGTGGCATGAGAAATTTGATAAAATTGTCTCATCGTTTGGCTTCGTTACTAATGAGTTTGATAAGTGTGTTTATAGCAAAAATATTGGTGATAGTAGCATTGTCTTATGTCTGTATGTTGATGATATTCTGTTGTTTGGAACGGATATGAGGACAATTAATACTACTAAGGAATTCTTGAAAAGTAAGTTTGAGATGAAGGATATGAAAGTAGCTAGTGTGATTCTTGGCCTTAAGTTGACTCGTTCAACTAGTGGCATAACCATATCGCAATCTCATTATACCGAAAGTGTAATTGAGAAATTTGGTTATAAGAATTGCAAAGTAGCTAAGACTCCATATGATCCTTCAGCTGCACTTACTAAGAATGAAAGTGGAGTACCGATGACTCAGTTGAGATATTCTCAAATTATTGGAAGTTTGATGTATCTTGCCAATTGTACTAGACCGGATATATCCTACTCGGTTACTAGGTTGGCTAGATATACTCAATGTCCAAATAAAGCACATTGGGAAGCTCTTGATAGAGTTCTCGAAGTACTTGAAGGAACGATTTCCCTTGGGTGCATTACGGTAGATACCCTTCTGTTCTTGAAGGATATAGTGATGCAAGCTGGATTGCCTTTAACTCAGGAGTTATGGGTATGCAGGGTATGTTTTCACCTTAGGCGGAGGCTGCGGTCGCTTGGAGGTCGACCAAACAAACTCTGTTGTCTAGGTCTACATTTGAGGCCGAACTAGTTGCCACTTCGACACTCTTTGGATTGGAAGGCCGAATGGCTTCGAGGACTTATGTTCGAGTTGCCCGTGGTCGGTAAGCCCACGCCCGTTATCTCTGTACATCAGCGACAACACTCGCCACACCGAGAAACCGAAAAGTGTCAAGTACAATCAGAAACCAGAGACACATCCAAATTAGACTAAAATCTATAAGGGATCTTGTGTCTTGGAAGGTGATAGCTGTTGATTATGTTGGTACCAAGGATAACACAACTGATCCTTTAACCAAAGGGCTAGAATTTGCTCCAGTTCAAAAATCTAGGTTGGGGATGGGTCTGAACCATGTCTGATTCATACGCAGTAGCAACCCAATCTACCTGAGTGGAGATCCCACAAAGGAGATTCAATGTGGTAATAACAAGCTGTGGGGTGAGTCGGAGCACCTAAAGTTAGATTGACATGTTACATGTCTGAGTCTATCCCCTGAATAGCCTAGAGGTGCTCGTGGTTGCTAATAAAGTAAAAGTTTGGAACTTTGAATGGGATCAAGTCTTTTAGACAAGATGCTAGCAGTACATCTTTTGAGATGCCCAGCTAAGTGAGTGTTGTTGGCCGCAACTAGAGGAATTCGGGTTATTCCTTGAAAGCACTCATGATAGAGGATCGGGACGTATGGCTTATAAGCGTCAAGTGCTCGATAGAGGGTCTATCATAGCTTTTCTCGTGTTTGTTACCAGCAAAGGCCTCTACATCCAAAGGCATCAGATTCAAGACACCCGTTCATCTGGTCCTGTGGAGGTTTGCGTTGGATAACATAGGTAGTGGTTCAAGCCGGAAGGTACCATTATTGAAAGCATGTCAATGGACAATCTGTACACGTCATATTTCTATGAACTTGTGGGGGATTGTTGGAATATTTGATATATGTGATAAGGAAGTTCATAGTCCTATGACCTTGGAGCGTCATGGCTTGAACTGAATTTGGCTAAAGGGAAAAACCCGTCGGAGTCACTGCCAAGGAGGGCGGCCGCGCTAAGGCCAAGGGCGGCCGCGCTTGTTTGACGAGAACTCGCCATAAGTTTCTGTCGACTAGCGCGGTCGCGCATGCCTCGAGGGCGGCCGCGCTCGCGTCGGGTTAGTGATTTTCCTGGGCCGAATTGGAGCAGTTTTTTAGGTCTCATTAGACTTAAAACCCTAGTTTACCATATGTATAAATATCCTTCTTCCTCCAGCCGAGTTTTACATGATTTTAACAAGAGAAAACTCAATTCTCTAGTTTCTTTTATTGTTCGATTACTCCGGGTTCATTAAAGATTTGTTCGTGAGATTCAAGGCGACTGAGATAGGACCGCCGGTGATTACCTACCTGTGTGCTGATTTGTGGTACGTAATCCGTGATCGTTTTATCCTCGGAGAAATTTGCCTGTACCTGAGTTGCACCAATTGGGGGCAATATTTTCTCTTAGGACAGTCTTCCTAAGGCGACTCGATCAAATCACGATAAGTTTTTCTAATCGTTTATTTTTCTTGTTTCTGTTTGTTTTCCGGATCCCTTTTCCTTGCTGTCGTTTTGCTATTGGCTTATTGGTACGATCTTGACTTGATTAATAAATTCCCCATTGTTGATTAAATTTATTGTTTAATCTGTGGTGTTGTTAATTTAATTTCCAACAAATAGTTCATATTACTTGCTTGTTAGTTTACCTATATCCTTCATGTTTGCCAAAATACCCGTGTCAATAAGACACAACATGGGTGTGGGTACGGCAGCCATACACTAAATTAGGCAAACTCTTAAAGATATAGTTTGATTCAGCAGTTGGGTCCGCAACCCTATCAGATCCTCTTAGCCGAGTCCAGGTATATTGCTTGCTTGGACACATAATTTTCCATCTTAAGGTGGAAGGGGTGTGAGCAGGCAGTCTTTCTTACTCAAAATGCTTCTAGTTTTTCTGCTACTGCTTTGTCTAGCCTAAAAACTTTGAGACAGCTTTAATCCCTTCTTTTTCTCTCATTCAATCAGCTCTATCGGCTTGCAAGATATATGAGCAATTGCGACGAGAAGCAGCTGCTGTAAAGATTCAAAAGGATTTCCGATCTTTTGTTGCTAACAAATCCTATCAAACCCTCAGATTGTCTGCTATCACATTGCAGACAGGCTTGAGAGCAATGACTGCTCGCGATGAATTCAGATTCAGAAAGCAAACTAAAGCTGCCATATTTATACAGGTCCTAGCAGCATCTTTGAACTATCTGCCTCAAAGTTAATGATAGTTCCAGTAACTAAAATATCAGTACATTGATTTTTTATGGCTTGCAGACTCGCTTCCGTCGTCACAGAGAATATTCATACTACAAGAGCCTTCGGAGGGCTGCTTTAATAACGCAGTGTGGTTGGAGGCAGAGGGTTGCAAGGAGGGAGCTTCGAAAGTTGAAAATGGTTTTATCTCAATCTATAATGTGTTTTTGACTTATCTACTATCATGAATTTAAGGCAAGAGAGATAACTTTGGAGTTCCTAACCATGAATGTACTCTTTTTAGGCTTCAAGGGAAGAAGCAAAGGACAAGCTAGAAAAGTGTGTCGAGGAACTGACTTGGCGCTTGCAGTTAGAGAAACGAATTAGGGTATTTATTTCATTGTTTCTGGTTCAGTTTGAGGCTCAAATCAATCGATGTTCTTATCGGACTTCTGTGTGTTTAATACAGGCTGAACTGGAAGAGACAAAATCCCAAGAGATTGCGAAGTTACAGGATACCTTGAAGTCAATGCAAAGCCAAATAGACGAAGCAAATTCTAGAGTGATTAAAGAACAAGAGGCAGCACGAAAAGCTATTGAAGAAGCTCCTCCGGTCATTAAGGAAACCCCTGTCATAGTCCAAGACACAGAGAAGATTGACTCTTTGACTGCTGAAGTAGAGAGTTTAAAGGTAGGCAGTATAGATGGATTATAGACTTAATAGTATCTATTGGTTCATGCCCTAAAATAAAATTTTCACTTATGGTGCATAATCAATTTTAGTATCCCTTGGAGTCTGTGCATAAGCATAATAATAACATGATCAACTTAATTGGGCATAAAACACCCAGAACAAAGTCATTTTTTTACAACTTCCAATTCATTCGTTGATGCTTTAGATATGGTTTCGCTTTGGAAGCCTTTATGTGGTCTGAAGGTTCTTGTTTCTCTGATTACTGAGTTCTTATCCTTTGGTCTCGGTGAGCTGAAACATAGTTTGATGAACCTGTAGAGTGCTTAGAAATTCCTCTAGTTTGCTGCCCATCCTCCTTTCAATATTTATTGCCCAAGCATGTTATGTTTAACTATTGGCTCAACAAGTTGTATCTTGCTGCTTTGTAGTCTCCACCTACAAGCCCATCAGTGATTATGGTGTATATCATACAGTTATTCTTGTAGATTGAATGTAATGATTCATAAAAAAAACATGGATTGTGGGTTTAAAATATTTATAATTTGTTCAGGCTGTGCTGCTTTCGGAGAAACATGCTGCAGAAGAGGCTAGGAAGGCTAGCACGGATGCTGATGTCAGGAATGTAGAGCTAGTCAAAAAACTTGAAGATGCAGAGAAGAAAATAGATCAGCTTCAGGAGTCTGTGCAAAGGTTTGTGATCACTATGATGATTGCACTTTTAGAAAATCTATATATATATAAAGGTTGAAGTGATTTTAGCACTTAATTTTTCCCTCCAAAACTTTGAGACATCACATGACTAATATACCCTTAAATTAGTGATAGCAAATGACCTATTTACCCCTATTCAAATCTGATACAAATAATGAGCCTTTTTGAAATCATAAATTTTTTCATGCCTCATTATTACATTTAATGCTAAATGGGAAATGCTACATTATGGTTTAAGAAGCAATCAATTTGACACAACCTTTGATAACTGTCATTATTCAAACCTGATACAAATAGTGGCACTTTTAAATTTTCTCTTTTCACATTTTTTTTCCTTTTTCTCACTTATTTAATCCGAAAAGTATGAAACCAATACTCCCTATCACTGCCTTTTTTTTCACTAGCTTTTTTCTTCGAATGATGTACTACTATTAGCTAGAATATCAATGTTGATATAAGAGAATCAAAATTTTATATTGAATTCTTAAATAAAGAAATAAGGCAATAAAAAACAAAAATATAACCAATGAAATCAAAGTTAAAGTATTATTTTTCTGCCAAAAAATACACATGCTCAAATTAGAACATTTAGTAAAATACTTAGAACTAATTTAAAAAAAATATTTTTCTCGATCTCAAAAAGACAGGATAGTTCTAATTTAATTTTGATAGTAAGTTTGATTTATTTTTGACCAAAAAATTGATATTAACACAACATTAATATCAATAGCATTTTTAAAAGTTCATTTGAGTTATTAAGTTTCATTATTTTCTAGATCAATGTTCAATTAAGTTAACATTAAAAATAAAGTGAGTATATTTTTTTGGAACGGGGTAAATATAAGATTACAAAAAGTTGAAGACATTTTACTACAATGTCCTACTACTTTCGTTTTAAAATAAATATAAAAAAAAATTGAGATGGGGAGAGAATTTTTTTTTCAAACCCAGTATTTTTGCATTTAAATAGTGGTCAATAGCCAATGATTTGGTCTTCACTATTTACAGTATTTACAGACACAAATTTTAAGAATTCACTCTCGCCCTGATTTTTTTTTTAAGAGCGCACTATGACAGACAACAATTTTGGGACACGGGCAAATGAACATGCTATTTTACTATTAAAAATGCCTATAAATACGAAAAAACTATAAATTTTCCATTTTCATAGGCAAATGAACATGTTGTTCGTCGATTTTATCTTTTCACTCACTCATTTTGGTCTGTTTTTAGTAATGGTTAATTGTATGTTATTTTGTGTAAGATAAATAATTGTGATGGATTGAAGATTTTAATATGTGACGAAAGAAAAAGACCGTGGATGACACCACAAATGTTGTATACAAGATTTTTTTTAAAGTTTGTAATTTTTATTACTAATGCCAGGATATATTTTTGTTGTATACTTTTTATTTTAATTTTTTTTCCTAAACTAACCTTTATAGTTATAGTAACTTTTTTAATTTAATTTCTCCTATTTATTAATTTTTTTTGATCGTGTGTTTAACACACGGGTGTTACGCTAGTTGTTTTAATAATAGTATTAGTTTACAGTTGAAATGCATGTACATGGACCTTTCTCTCTAATGCAGTAAAAATTGCTGCAAAAGATAAGATTATTTCTGTGAATAACAATAGAGCCTAAATGTAAAAATTGCTGCAAAAGATAAGATTATTTCTGCGGAACAAGGCATGAACGAAGGTGCAAAACCATGAAGTACTGGAAGATATATTTGATTTGATTTGATTTGTATCTATATTAGGTAGATAGAGATTGTATATATATATATAGATATATGTTAGGAGTTATTTGAGCGTATCCTCACCTTGTATAACTAGAGTCCTACTACCTCTAGCTATACAAGGTGAGGATACACTCAAATAACTCCTAATATATATCTAGATCTATACAATCTCTATCTACCTAATATACAAATCAAATATATCTTCCATTACTTCACAGTTGCAACTTGGTTCATGGCTTGTTCTTCAGGAGTGTAGGATGCCAAGGTTGGACTGTTTACACTAAAATGACCAAGGGAGAAATCCCAAGATTTTACTGATTTATTTAAAACAAAGCTGTCATGTACTGTATACAACAAGGGCATTTATAGACTAAATAAGCTACAGTTCATGCATCTAATATGACAATTCAATCTTCCCTCTTTCTCTTTTTGTTACTCTTTTGGTCTACTGAAAATTGCTCCATTTTCCTTTTTGCCTTTGCTTAGATTCGAAGAAAAATTCTCCAATATAGAGTCAGAAAATCAAGTACTTCGACAGCAAGCTCTGACAATGTCGCCTACTGGAAGATCTTTATCTGCACGGCCAAAGACAATGATTATTCAGGTGCCAAAGGAAAAGCTAAGGTTATCTCTGTTCTTGTTTGTGGCAGGGGTTATATTTTGAGTTTCTTTTGGTGAAAATGCAGAGAACTCCTGAGAATGGGAAAGCTTTAAATGGAGAAGCAAGACCTTCACCTGTAAGTAACCTCCGTTACTAGTCTTTTTGATAGAAACATCAAGTACAATATCAAAATTGAGATTGATGATGTCATATCACTCACGGTTTGCTATGTGAAACAGGACATGACTCTTGCTCTATCAGTCCCTCGGGAGCCTGAATCAGAGGAAAAACCACAGAAGTCTCTAAATGAAAAGCAGCAAGTATGAAAACGTTGACTATAATTAAGCAAAGTAGACGCAGTATATTTATAAATTTTACTGGATCTCCATTTATTTTTTATATATTTCATTGAGATTGAGATTACTATTACGTCTTCATATGATTTGACCGCAAAATCTCTTGTTCCACTGCAGGAGAATCAAGATCTGCTTATCAAGTGTATTGCGCAAGATCTAGGATTTTCTGGGGGCAAACCGATTGCTGCTTGTGTTATATACAAGTGCCTTCTTCATTGGAGGTCTTTCGAAGTTGAAAGGACCACTGTATTTGACCGTATAATTCAAACCATAGCTTCAGCTATAGAGGTAAGAGTACTGAGAATATCTTTTTCTGTTTGCTATATGAAACCAGATTGCTGATTATGTTCTGCATCTGATTGTGTTGTAACAAGTCATTTTATTCTACATGCAAGTGAACAATGTTGAACCTTATTACTTTTTACTTTTTGTATTAAAGGTCCCGGATAATAATGATGTATTATTAGCCTACTGGTTATGCAATACTTCCACATTATTGACGTTACTTCAACACACCCTCAAAGCAAGCGGAGCAGCAAGCATGACTCCTCAACGCCGGAGGTCATCATCAGCCTCCCTTTTTGGAAGGATGTCCCAAGTACGAGTCCTTCATATCTTGAATTCTTTTCCTGGCTTTATTCTCTTCTAGCTTTTAATTGTCTTACATCTATTAAAATAGGGATTGCGAGGGTCTTCTCAGAGTGCTGGTCTCTCCTTTATTAATGGTAGATATCTTGGTAGATTGGATGATTTACGTCAAGTGGAGGCCAAATACCCAGCTTTGTTGTTCAAACAGCAGCTTACTGCATTTCTTGAGAAGATATATGGAATGATAAGAGATAATTTGAAAAAAGAGATATCTCCTTTACTTGGATTGTGCATACAGGTATTTATAACAGGAGATGATGGCAATCAGGAATGATGTATAT
Organism: Adenophora triphylla var. japonica; assembly: GCA_022495995.1. NCBI lineage: Eukaryota > Viridiplantae > Streptophyta > Magnoliopsida > Asterales > Campanulaceae > Adenophora > Adenophora triphylla. Next base: position 284,873 of record JAFEMH010001088.1, read on the forward strand.
ATATATGTTTTTCGTGGCTAATGTATAGTTTTAGTCAATCTCGAGAATATACTTCGAGGGATTTTATGCATCTAATCTCAGTTGCTTTTCAATGATAACCAACTGAAATTCGATGAAGATACTACTAGTGCTCAAATCAGAAAAACATTTTTGGTTAAGTAAAGCTAAAACCGATACTTTTCGTAAGTCTAAATATTAGTTGTTTTATTCCTCACTGTGTAAGAGTACACCTTGACCTTGACCTTGACCTTGACCTTGACAAGGTTCAAATCAGAAAAATTTTTTTGGTTAATTAAAGCTAAAACCGATACTGCAAAAATTTCCGCATGAACATTCAGTTCATGGATCTATTTTTTGACTAAGTTATCTATTCTATTCAATGAAGGCTCCTAGGACATCTGGTGCAAGTTTAGTGAAAGGGCGTTCTCAAGCTAATGCTGTTGCTCAACAAACACTGGTCGCTCATTGGCAGAGTATTGTAAAAAGCCTTAATGGCTATTTGAATACTATGAAATCAAACTATGTGAGCTCAGAAGCCGTTGTATGGATACACAAGTTATAATCGTATTTGTTAGGAAAATAATCATCACTTTTTCTTTTGTTGCTTTACAGGTACCTCCATTCTTGGTCAGGAAAATATTCACACAAATATTTTCATTTATCAACTTGCAGCTATTTAACAGGTTCATGTATTAGATTATTGCTAATACCACCAGGATTTGGTAACATAAGATTCGCAGAACTATTGCTGATGGTTATCTCTTGTATGGTGGCAGTCTTCTTCTGCGGCGTGAATGTTGCTCATTCAGCAATGGGGAATACGTAAAATCTGGCTTAGCTAAATTAGAACAATGGTGTTGTTACGCAACGGAAGAAGTAAGTTATTATATCAGGGTTCGAACTTAGTATCTGCACTTGCATTGATTATCTTTTTCTTAAAAACATTTTTATTTTTTTCAGTATGCAGGCTCCGCTTGGGATGAATTGAAGCATATTAGACAGGCAGTTGGATTCTTGGTAAATATATACTTCAAGGGCTTTCTGTAAATAACTCTCACGCATTACAATGACATATTGACGTGCCCTTGTTTCCTTGTTGTATAATGAATCAGGTTATACATCAAAAACCCACAAAGGCGTTGAATGAAATAACCAATGAGCTTTGTCCTGTGAGTTTTTTTTTTTCGTTATATGTTCCTTTTTTCCTATTAATGGTCTCCTTTTCATGTTTTTATTATTCTTTCCCTTTTTTTTTCTGTAGGTTCTTAGCATACAACAATTGTATAGAATCAGTACAATGTTTTGGGATGACAAATATGGCACCCACGGCGTTTCTTCAGATGTAAGTTACCTGTTGACTACGACTAAGTTATGGTAATATGCGGTCTGTTCTGAATAACCATCTTGAATTCGTGCATGTAACTTTGCATTCTTCAAATCTTCTTGTCATGCCTGTATTCTTCGAACATCCAATAAATTCCTTTTAATACAGGTCATTTCAAGTATGAGAGTATTGATGACTGAGGACTCAAACAATGCTGTTAGTAGTTCATTCTTGTTGGATGATGACTCAAGGTAACTAGACCAGTACTTTTTACATTCTAAATGGCGGATTTAGGTTCTATTTTAATGACATGAAGGCTTTCAAGGCTTTAAAAGGATTACTGAGCTGCTGTTTGACTAACTTATGCGTAGGGTTTTCATAACTAAAAATGATCTGCTGGTTCTGTTTTCTTTAGGAGACAATCTTCCGCGTAGCTTAGGCAGTGTTAGGCACCCTGATGAAATCTCAAAAATATTGATCAGACACACTCTTTGTTGGAAATTTAGGTCCCATATGAACAGAGAATTGAACAATTAAACACTGAACTGCTTCTTGGCTGTATGAGTTTCAGCATTTCGCTTTTGCCCTAGTATCTATAACTTGATTCAACTTCAGCTCCTGTCAAAAAAAAAAAAAAAGGGGCGAACTCCGTTATCATACATTGCACTCACAAGTGTGTTTCACTTTCACCATCATGCTTTTTTTTTTTCCAGAAAAACCCTTGTACTTCGGAATATATACCATTTTGGCCAGCTCCAAATCTGTCCCTAAATTTTTGGGTTGGAATGATACATTTTCCAAACTACAGTGGTATTTTTGAAAGGAAAATGTATAATGGTAAAAGTAAAACACCCTTGAAAGTACAATGGATGAAAACGGAGTTTGGCCTTTTTTAACAAATCTCATCCAAAAGTTAACTTACGTCAAATATTTATATAACAAATATCATCCAAAAGTTATCATGTGCACCTCACAACAAATTATGAAGGGTATTATATATAAATATTTTTATTTGGGTGAAAATATAATGAACATTTTGAGTTTTAAGTACAACAAAACAAAGGGCAGTTCAAGGCTTCAAGCCGTGTAAAAATGATATGCCTATACGCTTTGAAATTTTCTGTATGCGGTTCACATAATAACTTTTGAATGAGATTTGTCTTCTTTCTTTTTTTTTTATTAAAGATGTAAGTTAGCTTGTGGATGAGATTTGTTAAAAAATTTATTCCGAAGTTCAAAAGTGGAATCAAGTTAAAGATGCTAAAAAGGGAAACTCTTGGACCAAAGTGAAATATGGCGAAAGACAGAAAAGGGCAAAAATGTTTTCCCCCCTCGAACATATTTTTGAAATTTTTTTGGGCAATCAATTTGGGATTGAGGGAGTACTATTTATTGGAAATTTATCAAATGGTACTACCTGTGTCCCACAATGAATGTCCGAAAATTTTCAAATTTGCTATTGATCAAGAGTAAATTTTAAAAAAGTTCAGACTTTCATTTTGGGATGGAAGGAGTAGTAGCTTTACTTGGTAGCTATGAGGCTCGGACTCTTTCGTTTACCGTGCCGTACACGTGTTGGACACTCCTATTCAAGTAGTTTCGAGATGAGTCCGGCGGGTGGGATAAACCAAAGAGTTCGAGCATCATAGCTCGGTAGTACTATTGAAATAGTCCTTTGAGGACATGTTCTCAAAATCCTATCTGGTCGGTGTTTGATCACTTTGCAGCATTCCATTCTCTGTGGATGATATCTCCGAGTCAATGCCACAAGTGGACATAGCCGACATTGAACCACCGCCATTAATCCGTGAAAACTCAGGATTTGTATTTCTACATCAACGTGCTGAATGATGATAAGATTAATGGCATCTAAAACTTTTCTGTGCATGTATAAATTGATGATGTAGTTACATAGGATTTGAAGTGGCCTAGAATGATCAAACTGCATGTATAAAATTAGCGATGCTAGTTAGTGCTCACCAGCTGACAATTATCTCTTGGGAGTGCATTTTGATTTGTATTATGGATCTTTTCGACTGTGGGAAAGGAAGAATTTTGGACTTCTAACTCAGCAGGTACAAGTTTATGGAAGCTAGAAAAATTAATCCTTTCACGATAAACCTTTTTTTACCACAAAGGTCAGTAAAGGTCGTGGTCGATATCACAAGATATATGGAAAATCTCAGCGTAACTCTACTAAATTGATGATCTATCTCGTAACTGATTCAATTACATGTTCTTGATGGAAGCATGCTAACTGTAGCTACTGTTTCTTGTCTTCTGCTTTTCTTGGCTGAAAAATAAACAACATCAAAGTTTGATTTTTTTTTTTTTTTTAAAAAAACTAAAATTTCTTTGAATAATTTGCAATTTCCGCATAATTAAATCTTACTCCCTCCGTCCCGAAATGATCCTCTGATGTAATCCGGTCCAAGAATGAAAGTTTCGTGTAGCTAGGTAGCTTCAATCACACAAAAGACAACGGATGTGAGTACAGATGTGTTTCACAACTGTCCACACATCCACAGATAATGCAGCGGAATAAAACAAATTAAAAGTAATAACTCAAGAATTATTTACGCCTTTTTACGATCATGAGATCAAGAAACTGGCACGCCCAAAAACTTTTCACTATAAAAACTTTTGTTGCTTACAAAAACAAATAAGTGAAAAACTAAAATATGAAAATACTAAACAAGTTCTAATCACCTTCTATGACAAGAACAACTCCTCTTTCCCAAGTAGGACCTATTCTAGTCAGAAGTAAAACAAAGAACTCTATGAAAATTTAGATGTGAGGTAAGGATGTGAGGCACAACCTTCACTCACAACCTAAAAACAACTATGTTGAAAACTCGTGAAGAATGTGTAATTTTCTCTCGGAATTTTCGCCAGCTTCTCTTGTGCTGAATACCATGTATTTATAATGCACCATGGAGAAGATCTTCAAGTAATCAACATCTTCCTTTGTGAGATCTATTTTCCTATAAGAAAACATAAACACACTCACAAGGAAATAAACTATTAGTAGGTTAGTCCTAATATAAAACTATGTACATAAATAAAAGATATTTACTCTATTTACACTGTCCTAGTCAAAGTAGGACAATAATAAATCTTCCATGAAAGTCTCAAAATCTTCTTACCATAATAGAAGTCTTTTTGAAATAAGGAAACAAGAGTTTGTTCCCTAAAAGCTCACTCTTTCAATCTCCCCTATTTTGGACTTTCTGGTCAAAACCAAAGAATTATGATAGTCACATTTTGTAACCACAAAACATAGATAAAAACATAACTCCCCTTGAATGGATGTGTGTCCAGATGTGTTTACACATCCACACATAAAAACTACATAGACCAAGTTAGAGCGTAATAGCAAAATAGCTTCATTAAAAACAAAAGCAAAACAACCATTCAGCAATATCCTAATTAAAGTTATTACAACCCATTGTTTAAAACTAAAAAAACAGAAAATAAAACTTGTCTTAAGAACCATCAAAGAGAAACAACTATTAAAAAGTCTTCTCCCCCTTAATTCATAGTTCCCAACTCCTCCAAACAAGAAGAAGAATAGCAGATCCCAAACTCGCTTTCCAAAGCAGCCAGAAAGTGCAGTGTTCATCTGAAAGGTTAGCATGCCATTTGAGGAGTCTAGCCTTAAGGGCCTTGAGATTATTGGCTTGAGCAATGGAGGCTTGAAGTTGATCAGTTAAAGCAGAGGAATGAGATTCAAAGAATCGCAATTTCAAAGATCCAAATCCTTCATTTGAGCATCAAAAGGATCTTCAGATGTGGGTTCAGTTGTGTCCACATCTGGCATAGAAATTTCAGGGACAATACCCAAAGGGAGATCAACATATCTTTGCTTAGTGTCTAGAAGGGTTTTGGTCTCCTTAAACATATCAAACTTTTCAACCTTTTCTTCACCTTTTTCAGGCTTAACACCATTGGCAATCAAGATTTGAGAGATCAGAGAGGGATAGGGTAAGGACCACTTCTTAGAGGGGGACTCTCCATAGGCACAAATCTTCCTAAAAATGAAATCTCCAAAGTTGATATTTCTTTTAATGCCTAACCTATACAGTAAATCAGCTTGCACCCTAGTCACAGAGGTCTTGTTATTTGAGGGGCAAAGGTTGGCAACCAGAATAGTATGGAGAAAACAGTAAAGGGAGGATAAAGAACCACTTCCCAAATCTTTTGGTTTTACAGGCCAAGAGGTTACTTTGCCATGGGTGATGGCAGACACAAGCTCTTCATCAGAAACAACAACCAACGTTAGGTCAAGAGGTTACTTTTGGTATCTTGCACAGGCCAAGAGGTTACTTTTGGTATCTTGCACAGAGACACACACTGTACATAATATCAGGTCTACTTGCAGTGAGGTAAAGCATCTTCCTATCATACTTCGTACAAGGTTTGGTCAACACTCTCACCATCTGAATCATGACTTAACTTTTGGGAAGATCCCATTGGTGTTCTTTGATGTGAAGAGTGTTCAAGTTCAAACTTTTTCACAAGATTCTTGGCATACTTAGACTGTGAGATGAACATGCCATCTTTGAATTGTTTAATCTGTAGGCCTAAGTTCAACTCACCTACCATACTCATCTCAAATGTGGAAGTCATGCTATTCACAAATTCAGCTAGCATAGGGTCAGAATTTGACCCAAACACAATATCATCCACATAGATTTGTGCCACAAGAATCTCCTTTTTGTTTTTCCTCACAAACAATGTTTTATCAACCTCACCTCTCTTGAATCCTAGTTGAAGCAAATGGTCAGTCAACCTACCATACCAAGCTCTAGGGGCTTGCTTTAGCTCATACAGAGCTTTCTTTAGCTTATACACATGGTTAGGATAATTAGAGTCCACAAAGCCTTTAGGTTGTTCAACATAGGCTTCCTCATTCAATATCCCATTTAGAAAAACACTCTTAACATCCATTTGATGAAGAGTAATCTTGAGGTAACAAGCAATGACTAGCAGAAGCCTAATGGACTCAATTCTTGCAACAGGAGCAAATGTCTCCTCAAAATCAATTCCCTCAATTTGAGTGTAACCTTGAGAAACTAACCTAGCTTTATTTCTAGTGATCACACCTTGCTCATCAGTTTTGTTCTTGAAAATCCATTTGGTTCCTATGACATTTCCATGTGAAGGTCTAGGGACAAGAGTCCAAACCTCATTCTTTTCAAATTGAATCAACTCATCTTGCATAGCAAGAATCCAATACCATCTTTCAAAGCTTCAAAGAATATTCTTAGGTTCAATCTTAGAAACAAAACAACAAAAAATTACCTAGGAGTATGCTGAGGAGCAACTCCATAAACCAGTCATCTTTCTATAATCAACTTTGTCCTTTTGTCTATTTCTCACTTGAGCATGCACATCTCCCACAACTTGTGAAGTGGGGTGGTTTTTCTGGATTTTAGAAGGAATATCCTTTGATCTATCCACATACCCATCCACATTATCATCTGAAGCACCATCCTGATCAGATTCAGAGGAACTGTCCTCGCCATGTGTGATTTTGAGTGGATGTGGGAGCAGATGTGGGTTCAGATGTGGAAGCAGATGTGTCCACATCCTTAGTTACATCCTTATCAGGTTCAACATGTTTTTCAGCATTGGAAGCTTCTTTTGGTTTTTCAAAGACTCGTTTCTTCATCCTTCCAAATTCAAGAAGCAACCCGAAACATCATCCTCAAACGCCTTGAGGTTAAGATCAAGTGAGTCATCAAAAATAACATTAGCAAATTCCATAATGGTCTTAGTTTTGAGATTAAAAACTCGTAATCTCTACTATTAGTGGAATAGCCCATGAAAATTGCTTTGTCACTCTTGAATCAAATTTGGACAAGTATTCTCTGTCATTGAGAATGTAACAAATACATCCAAACACATGAAAGTACTTCACAAAGCTTGGTTTCTTTCCAAGGAGGATTTGATATGGAGTGACAAGTGCTACTCAATCCTTAGGAACACTCTATTGCTAATGTGACAAGCAAGTGTTCAAAGCTTCGCCCATAGTTTCTTGGACAGTTTTTAGAACTTAACATGACCCTAGCCATTTCTTGCAAGGTTCTATTTTTCTTTCAAAGAATTCCATTCTCACAATGGGGTGATTGGTGCGTAAAACTCATGAGTGATTCCCTTAGAATTGCAAAAATTAGTAAATATTTGGTTCTCATATTCGCTCATGGTCGACCTAATCCTCACAAATTTTTAAGACCATAAAGATTTCTAACCCTTTTGTACCAATTTTTGAACTCACCAATGGTTTCAGATTTCTCTCTTAAGAACATTACCCAAGTGTACCTAGAATAATCATCAACACACACAAAGGCATACTTTTTCCTACCAAAGCTTTCTACTTCAATAGTTCCCATCAAATCAGTATGAATCACTCCAAACACCTAGAAGTGGAGCATTGTTGGACCTTTTATGTGATGCTTTTGTTTGCTTTCCCTTTTGACATGAACCACATACAATGTGGCTCTTGAAGTTCAGTTTAGGGAGGTCTTTAATAGCTTCAAACCTTTGAAGTTCTTCCGCAGTTCTACAAACCTAGCATGCCCTAATTTTTGGTGCCACAGATTGACATCATTAGCTTTTGAGCTTAGGCAAGAGAGATTGTCACCAAATTGGTAACAATTGTCAGCAGATCTAGGACTAGTAAACACACATTTATTATCCTTATCAAACACTTCACACAAGTGCTTATCAAATTTCACATAAAGATCATCATCACACAGTTGACTGATGCTTATCAGGTTGGCTTTCAAGCCTTCCACATGGTACACATTGTGTAACTTTGGGAGACCCTTGACATCTAGGGTTCCTTTCCCAACAATCTTTCCTTGAGCACCTCCACCAAAATTTACTTTCCCTCCACTAATCACTTCATAGTCAAGAAGGATCGCTTGGTTTTCAATCAGTGCCTAGAGCACCCACTATCAAAATACCAAGAGCCGCAGACAAGACTCTTGAGGGACGAGTATACAACATTGCAGGTGGCACTTGGTTTGGCCACCCACCGCTTACGCCTTTCCTTTTGGGTTGCAGAGGTCTCAGACAGCCAGGATGTGTGTTCGGATGTGCATACATCTTCTCACACATCCGAGGCCGATTGAAGTGACCGTACTTTTGTTAGCCTTGAGTTTGTAAATGTAGGGTCTAATGTGACTAGGAGCAAGACAATAATGGCGTATGTAGTGCCTCTTCCTAGGTATTTTCTCACTCAAAAGGATTTTTTCTTTAAAAATTGGTTTTTCCACACCTTTTAAAGTGGAAGTCTCACATCCCTCCTTTACAAAATTAGGTTTTTCAAATCCCAAACCAGTTTTGTTAAGCTGACCTATAGAAATAGCTTCATCAAGTTTCATTTTACTTTTATTTAACTTGGTAAAAGTGTTTTCAGCCTTTTCACATTCATTTTTGAATTTTTCAAGGTCAACTTCTCTTTTGGTCACAAGGACTTCAAGTCTTGCAATAGTATCTTTTTGAACATCATTTTCTTTTGAAAGAACAGCTTTTTCATCTTCACAAGCAGCCAATTTATCAGAAAGAGATTTATTTATCTTAACAAGTACCTCAATCTTGTCCAATTTTTTCATTCAATCTGTATGCAACTCCTTGTATGTTGCAAAAAGTTTCTCATAGGGGATGTCCCTATCTTCATCATCAGAACCTCCTTTTACTGTGAAACAATTCAAGACTGTGTCGATGTGTCACCGCATGTGTACACATCTCGAGACCACATCCAAGGAATTTTCGTAACTTCCATCTTCTATATATGCGTTAAAAGGCATTAAACACAGAATGGCAATTGATGATAGACATGTTAGCTACTTCATCTTCATCCTCACTGTCACTAATGGTAGCAGTTAAGCTCATTCCCTTCTTTTTGAGTGTATTAGCACACTCATTGGCATAATGACCAAAGCCACGACATGCCCTACATTGAACAGACTCAGAGGATTTGTTATTTTCAAAGCTTGGTTTCTTGAATCCATTATCAGTGCTAGGTTTTGGCTTTTCAGCAGCACTGGGAGTAGGTCTATTTGGAAATTTACTCATCCTTTTATTTTTCAGTATAGAACTGAATTTCTTTGAAATAAAAGCTATATCCTCATCTTCAAGATTTGACTTGTCAATCTCAGAGGATAATTCCACAAGCTCTTTTGGTAATGCAGCAGCACTTCTGAGAGCAAGACTGTGGGATTTGTTCTTTTTCTGAGCTTCAAGGTTTAGCTCAAACACAGTCAAAATACCTACAATTTTGTCTAGACCTACAGTATTGGTGTCATTAGTTTCCTCAATCACAGCCACTTTTATGTTGAACCTCTCAGGTAAGGTCCTCAAAATCTTACTCACAAGTCTTGCATTGGAGATAGATTCTCCTAGACTTGTGCACTCATTTGAAATCTCATGAATCTTAGCAGCATATGACACAATGTCCTCAGTTTCTTCCATTCGAAGTAACTCAAACCTATCCATTAAAATTCTAAGCCTCGTAGCTTTTACACTTGGTGCTCCCTCACATTGATTTTGCAAAACATCCCAAGCAGCTTTGGCTACACTCTCATTAGTGATAAGCTTGTACATATTCCCAGAAACATGGCTGGAAATAGCACCCATAGCTTTTGAATTGTAGTTAGCAGCCTGAATTTCTTCAAGAGTCCATTGCTCTTCAGGTTTTCTTTCGAATATAGACTCACCAACACCAGAGGCAGGCTTCTTCTCCACAGTAGGAGGTTGCCATGCAACAAGGATACACATCCAAGCCCTTTCATCAATACTTTTGATGTAATTACGTATTTTAGACTTCAAAAGAGAATAGTTCATACCATCCAAGACAGGAGGCCTGTTTTGGTGATTTTGGCATTCTATAATGACTACACTTTCTGGATCAACACTCAGTAATATATCGAGAGTTGGCTCTGATACCAATTGAAAGTTTCGTGTAGCTAGGTAGCTTCAATCACACAACAGACAACGGATGTGAGTGCAGACGTGTCTCACAACTGTCCACACATCCACAGATAATACAGCGGGATAAAACAAATTAAAAGTAATAACTCAAGAATTATTTACGCTTACTGATGTATGAGATCAGCAAACTAGGCTTACGCCCAAAAACTTTTCACTATAAAAACTTTTGTTGCTTACAAAAACAAATAAGTGAAAAACTAAAATATGAAAATACTAAACAAGTTTTAATCACCTTCTATGACAAGAACAACTCCTCTTTCCCAAGTAGGACCTATTCTAGTCAGAAGTAAAACAAAGAACTCTATGAAAATCTAGATGTGAGGTACGGATGTGAGGCACAACCTTCACTCACAACCTAAAAACAACTATGTTGAAAACTGTGAAGAATGTGTAATTTTCTCTCAAAATTTTTGCCAGCTTCTCTTGTGCTGAATGCCTTGTATTTATAATGCATCATGGAGAAGATCTTCAAGTAATCAACATCTTCCTTTGTGAGATCTCTTTTCCTATAAGAAAACATAAACACACTCACAAGGAAATAAACTATTAGTAGGTTAGTCCTAATATAAAACTATGTACATAAATAAAAGATATTTACTCTATTTACACTGTCCTAGTTAAAGTAGGACAATAATAAATCTTCCATGAAAGTCCCAAAATCTTCTTACCATAATAGAAGTCTTTTGAAATAAGGAAACAAGAGTTTGTTCACTAAAAAGCTCACGCTTTCAAAGAACATTTATTTTTGTATTTTAATTAGTATTTTAGGATTTAATTTGTTTTAGTTTATATTTTATTTCTTATTTTCGTCATTAATTTTAATAGGATGATTAGAGGTGATTTTAGAGTAGATTTTGAGGAGATTTACTAGTTTTTGAGTCCTATTAAGTTACCATATAGGTTAGAAGTAATTTGCAATCTCCGCATAATTAAATCTTACACACTCTCTCTCTCTCTCTCTCTCTCTCTCTCTCCCTCCCTCTTACTCCTTTCCCCTTTCACCTCCGTCATCGGCGCTCTGAGTCCTACTACTCCTCCAGATCCGTCTCTCTCTCTCCAAATAAAAGAGAATTTCTCCGGCCATCTCTCTTTCTCCACTTCGACCTCCTTGACATTCATCGCCGCGCCGCTCTGTTCCTCTTATTAAAAGCTCTCCCTCTCTTTCTCTCTCTCTCTCTCTCTCTCTCTCTTCATCTTATGTCCAGATCTTGTTTGCGTTGTTCCAGCAATTTCCTCTAGCTGCATCACATATCTGAGCAACTTTGGCTACTTTTCATTTGTGCTGTGTTCTTGTTTATTTTGATTAGGAGGATGAGGAAATTAGCCAAGGAGAGGGCTGAAATGGAGGATTGGGAATTGGAGTATTGGCCTCATAGAATTCCTTATCAAGAAATTGAGTCTGCAACAAAGAATTTTTCTGATGAGAATGTGATTGGGATTGGGGGGAATGGGAAGGTGTATAAAGGGGAGTATTATCGTTTTTTTCTTAAAAAAATTGTGATAAAAATGACTTTTATACTTGATTCAATAGTAAAAAATATTTCAAAATTGATTCAATGAATGTCCAAAAATATTTCTAATTGATTCAATAGTAAATTTAAATTATTTTTTGACATTTATTTTGAAAAAAAATGTAGTGCAAATATGAGTAACATATACTCCCTCCGCCCACGTAAGTGTGAATTTCTTTCCTTTTTGGGACGTCCCACATCAGTGTGGACTGTCAAAAATGGTAAAGAATATTCACTATTCCACCCACTCATTCTTTCTCCTACTTCACTTTTACACTCACAACATTCTCTCTCCTAACTATACCTCCCACTCATTCTCTCTCCTATTTAATTTTTCGTACTCACAAATACCTCCTCCACTTATTTCTCTCTCATACTTTTCCTTAATTCCCACACCCAAAAAGTAGGTCCACACTTACGTGGGACGGAGGGAGTAAGACTTATAAAACTTTTTTTTTATAAAACTTATTAAAATAGGTCTTATAAGTAACATATAAGACTTATTAAAAAAAGTCTTATAAGACTTTTTTTTATAAGACTTATTAAAAAAGTCTTATAAATTACTTATAAGACTTTTTTTAAAAAGTCTTATATGTAACTTATAAGACTTATATGTTACTTATATAAAGACTTTTTAAAAAAGTCTTATATGTTATAAGACTTATTAAAAAGTCTTATAAGTAACTTATAAGACTTTTTTACAACACAGTTTATAATCCCAATGTTCAAATAGGTCTTATAAGTAACATATAAAACTTATTAAAAAAAGTCTTATAAGTTACTTATAAGACTTATTTAAAAGTCTTATAAGTTACTTATAAGACTTATTGAAAAGTCTTATAAGACTTATTAAAAAGTCTTATAAGTTAGTTATAAGACTTATAAAAAAAGTCTTATATGTTACTTATAAGACTTTTTTAATAAGTCTTTTACTTATATAAAGACTTTTTAATAAGTCTTAATTATATGTAACATATAAGACTTTTTAATAAGTCTTATAGTAAGATAGTAACTTATAAGACTTTTTTAATAAGTCTTTTTACTTATAAGACTTTTTTAATAATTCTTATAAGCAAAAAGACTTATTTAAAAAAGTCTAAGAAGTTACTTATAACTTATAAGACTTTCTACAACACAGTTCCCAATGTTCAAATAGGTCTTATAAGTAACATATAAGACTTAAAAAAGTTTTATAAGTAACATATAAGACTTTAAAAAGTCTTATAAGTTAACTTATAAGACTTAATAAGTCTTTATGACTTATTAAAAAAAGTCTTATAAGTAACTTATAAGACTTATTAAAAGTCTTATAAAGTTAACTTATAAGACTTAATAAGTCTTTATGACTTATTAAAAAAAGTCTTATAAGTAACTTATAAGACTTATTAAAAAGTCTTATAAGTAACATATAAAACTTATTTACAACACAATTAATAATCTCAAAAATAAAGAAAGTATGAATTGATATTTTGAAAAAGGGAGAGGAAGAAGTGGGTTGGGTTTGATGAGGGAGTGGATTGTTTGGGGAAAAAATTTCATTTAACACAATTGTTATTTTTTTTTAAGATTATGATTTTTCTTGCCGATAAATTATTATTATATTGAAAAATGTGGCTCAAAATTGGACGTTTATTTGCTTTACAATAAAATATTATTATAATTATTTGGTAAGAACATAATGTATTTGCAAAAATGTCGTAGTCAACCATTATCAGCCCGCTTGGCTTGGTGGACTTTGAAGTGCATCTTCTTGCTGTGCTCTTCTGTAATTCTTTTATATTCATGCAACGAGGTACTTCGCAATCTGAATCTATACAGATCTTAGAGTGCTCCGACAGAATCAGCCACACATTTTTGCAGAGGCTGGATCTGGAAGGATGAAACCGAGGAAGAGGAAGGTGGGGGAAAGAGACAGAGGAGGTGAGGCGGGAGTGGAAGAGGGGAAAGGATTTGATATTGTTGCCGGAGAAAATGGCTAGCGACGGAGGAGGTGATTTCAGATCTGCGATTTACGAAAGGAATGGCGTCGTCACCGGAGCACCGGAGGTGGAGAACAGAGAGAGAAATTGTGTGTGTGTATTTGCTGCGTGAATTACTGGAGGTGGGAGGGGTGGTATGTGTGATTTCACATGTCCAAAGAAGGCATTTCAGACTTTTTGACAACGAGGGGTGTCCGTGGAATTAGGATGATGTCGTTTCTTAAAATGAGATTAAATCTCGCCTCAGGGGTTCTAGGGTCCGTTGGCCTATTTATAATAGTATATCGATAACAAGTTTTAAATTTTCATCATGATTATCAAAATAACATAAATTATTGCTTAAATTATCATCGTGTTAACTACAAAAAAAAATAAAAAAAATGGAACATCATTCTATAAAAGAGGGAGTATAAAATGGAAGCAGCAGAATGAAAACGCAAGGAGGAAAGCAACTTGAATAACCACAAACAGAGGGAGGCAGATGTCAGTAATGTAAGAACATGGATTGCAAAATGTGTATACTTAATAAATATAAGTGACATGTAGACGTACATGTATAAATCATTAAAATAATGTTATTGTAAAGTATAGAAATATTAATTAAATGTGTAAAATTCTTGAGGTGGAAATTACCTATTTATGATGGGCAGAATGGTAATTTCACACCGCTTAATTTAAAGGGTGTAGTCCCTTGATGAGGTGCCATTGTTTCCTATATATAGAGGCCTACCATCAGCCTAGAAACACTACATTATTCTTATATACTCTCTCAATAATATGAGTTTTAAGGAGGGCATTCATCATTAAGAAGATCTACAATTCCCTCCTTGATTTTCTTCTTCTTCTCTTCCTTCCTTGGCAAGAACAACATCAAGTAACAAGATGAACTCAACAGGTATCACGCTTCCGCCTTCATCTTCTTCTCTTACTTAATCTAGACTTGAGTGCTTTCGGGTTATTGGAATAGGAATGTTCCAACAATTGGTATCAGAGCCTGGTTAAGTTTTGGATTAAGTTTGAATTCATATAGAATATATTTTGCTTTACTTTGATTCTCAATCCTGTTGATATCATTATGTTATGATGTTATTTGAATGCTCTAATTTGTTTCTAGAGTGTTAGCATTCATTACTTGATTAAATTATGAATATGGATTGCATTTTTGCACAAAAAGGACATGATGGTTCATGCAAGATTATCCCATTGACACAACAGAGCGTTTTATGTCGCACAACCGTGTTGGATCTACTTGCATTCATGTCTTGGTTAAGCGTTAATTTTTGCTTGCCATTCATCTTTTGTGTGAAGAAAATTTTCCAGTGAAAAGGGCCTTGCTCGACCAATTATGAAAAGGTGCCTTTTGGAAAAAGCTGTGAATAGTGACTGCACGGGCGTGCAAGTTATAATGCACGGCCGTGCAAACACTGTTCACGTATTTTCAAAATTTTCCAATTTGATTCGGCCGTGCACTAATGAACTGGTGCAACTCTAATTCATTAATTTATAGAGTATTGTGTTAAATTATAATTATAAATTTTGGTTTTACTCAAAAGACTTTCAATTCTTAATGTAAGATTATCCCATTTTGAACATAGCCACCATCATTGGATGTGTTGTGAGTTTGTTCAAATGCATAGCCACGCATTTATAAAAAATGTGTTGTGAGTATGCGGATCTACTTGCTTTGGTTGAATATTGATTCGCCATTAAGTTAAGAATTGATAGTCAAAATCTGGAAAATTTGACATTCAGGGTCTGCTCGGCCGAGCACCTTCCTTGACTCGGCCGAGCACTCCATTTGTATCAGCACAACGTTTGAAATTTTTTGAAAAGGCGCCATCCAACGGTCATGATGCTCGGCCGAGCACCCCTAAAGACTCTGCCGAGCACCTCTAAGGACTCGGCCGAGCACCCCTAAGACTCGGCCGAGCACAAGGGATCAGCAAGGGATGTTCTCTGGAGTCTTTTGATCGGCCGAGCACCTTCCTTGACTCGGCCGAGCATGACTCATTATGGCCAGATTTTCAAAATTTTCAATATTTTGCTATTTTGGTCAATTTTCATTCATTATTTGAGTAAAATATATATTAATTTGTGCCCTAAAGTGTGATTAATTATATGCTTAACAATTTCATTCATTTCTAAACAATATTGTCGCCAAAGTGATTTACGTTGTTTAGATACGAAATTGCAAAGTGATGAATGTTTATATTAATATGTGATAACATGCTTGTTTCCCAAAGGAGACCTTGTTGTTGACTAAATATATATATTTATGGGGTAATAATTGAATAAAACGTTTGGTCATTTTAAATACTTTGAACCATCCCAAAGGAAAGCGGGTATTTAAAATGAGTTGTTTATATTCTTTATTGTCGGGTAACAAATTCTTTAAATGTTAGGACATTTTTAATACTTGAACCGGCCCAAAGGAAGGCAAGTATTTGAAATGTATTGTTTAAAGTCATTTATTACCCTAAGATAAATTAAATTGTGAGTCAATTCGCAATCCAAAGATTAGTTTTGATGTCATGTTAATTATCTTTTTTTTTTATGGGATTCATTGATATAATTAATCACTTTATTCATTATGTAGTTTCTTATATATGTTTTGTATTCATTCTTCGTTCTTATTCCCAACAAATTTGGTAAACGCTTCATCTATTACTACTGCTATGAACAATGTTTCAATGCTTAATGAGATTAACTTTAAAACTTGGAAAAATAATATAACGATGATCTTAGGCTGGATGGACATCGATCAAGCATTAGGGGAACCAAGTCCCGCTGCTCTCACTAAAGGAAATACCGTTATAGAACGGAAAAATGTTGAGTAATGGGAACGGTCCAACCACGTGAGTCTAATGATCATGGGGAAAATGCAGTTTCAAAGACTTTTTTGGACAATGTCTCTGAGATCGAAAATGCTGAGTTTTTTCTTGAATTCTTGTGGAAACTTGTTTCCATTCAGTACAAGGGTGAGGAAAATCTTCGGGAGTACATTATTGAATTATTTCAATTTTCGATCAAACTAAAAGCACTTAAGTTAGAGATTTCGAAAGATTTGCTCGTGCACTTAGTTTTGATTTATCTTCCTCCTCAATTTGGTCCTTTTGAGGTGACCTATAAATGTCAAAAGTATAAGTGGAATATTAATGGATTACTTTCACATATGACATTAGAGGAAGATAGGATGAAATATCTTAAATTAGAAAGTACTCACTTAGCATTTACTTCTTCTCGTGGGATTAAGAGAAGAGGGAAGGAAATTGCGGTTGCAAGTAAGAAGCGTAAGGGATCATTTAATGATCATAAAGTCAAGAAATGCTTCTTTTGCAAGGACCTTACTCGCATGAAGAACAACTACCATAAGTATCGTGAATGGTGAATTCAGAATGGTATGTCATTTGGTCTTGTTTATACTAAGGCAAATTTGGTTTCAATTCCTTAATATACATTGTGATTGTATTTGGTGCAACAACTCACATTAGTTCATGTATGCAGGGTTGCCTGAATTACCGAATCCCCAGTGAAGATGAGAAATACATCTATATGAGAGCTGAAAATCCGGTTGAAGTTATAGGCATAGGGACTTTTAGATTAATGATAAGTACTGGCTATTATTTTGTACTAAATAATATGTTCATTGTACCGTCCTTTAGATGGAATTTAATATATATCACAGTTTTGGACAAGGAAGGTTACTCTTGTTCTTTTGGTAATAATAATAAATATGATCTTTATTTTAAATTCCTAACTTGTCGCTACTAGTACTTTGTCATATATCGATAATCTTAATTTACTTGACACAGTCAAGAAAATGAATGAGTCCCATAATAATGAAACCAAAACTAAAGCCACTAAGCAAAAGTTATCAAGTGTAAATTCTTGTATTCTATGGCATAGGCGTTTGGGTCATATCTCCAAAGAGAGAATTGATAAAGCTTATGTTAAAGGGAATCCTAAAACAACTTGATACTCCAGATAGAACCTTTTGCATTAAGTGTTTTAAAGAAAAATTTACAAACATTAAAGGAAATAGGATCTTTGAGAGTATCAAACGTCTTGGAACTAATTCATATGGACATTTGTGAACCATTCACTAAACCTTCATGGAATGGTCAACAATATTTCATTACGTTCATGGATGATTGCTCTCATTATGAATACATTATTTTCTTCATGTAAAGTCTCAATCATTGGACGTATTGGGTGAATAACGTCCGGGTCCTTTATACTCGCTATCTTGAAGAGTGTGGGATTGTCCCTCACTACACCATGTCAGGCAAACCTAGCATAGTGTAGTGGAAAGATATAATAGAATCCTTAAGGATATGGTAAGAAGTATGTTTTCTTGTACTTCTTTACCTCACTCATTATAGGCGATGCATTAAAGAACCGCTACTTATATTCTCAATAGAGCTGCTTCAAAGGCTACCGACAAAACTCCGTATGGACGTTAAGACCGTTGGCAGTTACTTTGTAGGGTATACTAAGAGATCTAGGGGATATAAATTTTATGACCCAAAAACTAGAACATTTTTCGAGACTGACAATGCTAGGTTCTTTGAGGATGTTGAATTTAGTGGGAGAAATAGTAATGATTTTGAATTTGAAGAGTTAAAGGAACCACTCTATATTCCTTAAACTTTAGTCCTGTTGGAAATCAAGTAATTGTACCTGAAATTCAACAAAGAACATACAATTCAAAATAATATAGAGACTCCCGTAAATAACGGATAACATGAAAATGTTGGACATGAGGAAATTCAACAACCTCAAAATAAGGATGAACCAGTGCCCTTAAGGAGATCTACTAGAGAAAGAAGAAGTGCTATTCCGGATATTCGTATCTTGCGGAGAATGAGGACACCTTAGGTTTAGTGGGAGATGATCTAATCACCTTCCATGAAGCCATTAATAGTCCTAATTCTCATAAGTGGATCAATGCCATTAATGAAGAGTTAAAATCAATGAAAGACAATGACGTTTGGAGTCTTGTCCGATTGCCTGAAGGTGCAAAACCTATTGGCTGTAAATGGATATTTAAAACCAAAAGGGATTCGCAAGACAATTTGGAAAGATATAAGACACGTCTTGTTGCTAAGGGATTTACTCAAAAGGAAGGCATTGATTATAAAGAAACATTTTCTCCGATATCTTATAAACCCTCTTTTATGATCATTATGGCATTAGTGGCACAATATGATCTTGAGCTTCAACAAATAGATGTTCAGATGGCTTTTCTCAATGGAGGCATTGAGAAAACCATCTATATAAGGAAACCAAAAATGGTGACCGATTCAGATCAAACTAATCAATTAGTTTGTAAACTTAAGAAATCCATTTATGGTCTCAAGCAAGCTTCTCGTCAATGGTATTCAAAATTTAGTCAAGTTATTCTTTCATTTGGTTTTGAAACGAATCTTGATGAAGATTGTGTATACCATAAGTTCAGTGGGAGTAGATTTATAATTTTGGTCTTATATGTGGATGATATTTTACTTGCTAGTAATAATAAGGACCTTCTAAAGGAAAATAAGAAATTTCTCTCAAACAAATTTGAGATGAAAGATCTTGGTGAGACATATTTTGTATTGGGAATCCAAATTCATCGTGATCATTCACGAGGTATTTTAGGATTATCACAAAAGAGCTATATAGAGAAGGTATTACAAAGGTTTAGCATGGAAAATTGTAAACCACATGACACCCCTGTCTCTAAAAGAGATAAATTCAGTTTAAAGTAATGTCCTAAAATTAATTTTGAATCCAAGTATACGGAAAATATGTTGGATTTCGAGGGTCCATGCGCAGCGGAATAATGCAATAACTCGAAAAACCCGGAGCCCTAGAATCCGTTCTAGATGATTAATTAAGAGGAATGATTTAGAAATACCAACCTTGTGTGCTTTTGTCGTTGATAAACGTGACCCAACTCCAGATTGACGATCTTGAGAATCCTTGATGAACGATCGTTAAATCACGAACTAAAGATCTTGAAGAGCGAAGATCCTCTATGTGTATCCACGCGACGAACGAACCCTAGAACTCTTATAGGTGGATTGCTAGATCCTTGATTGAAACTCCTTTCAATCGATGAAAAATATGGAATTGAATGGTTTGATTTCTCAATTCACAATTGAAAATCTCTCCTTTTGGTGTTTCTTTAAACCCAAAACGTGATAATGACGGCTAGGGCAACCAGGGGTAA
Organism: Adenophora triphylla var. japonica; assembly: GCA_022495995.1. Taxonomy (NCBI): domain Eukaryota; kingdom Viridiplantae; phylum Streptophyta; class Magnoliopsida; order Asterales; family Campanulaceae; genus Adenophora; species Adenophora triphylla. The sequence continues at coordinate 304,901 of JAFEMH010001088.1, forward strand.
GTATTTATACCTTATAAATAAAATCCCCTTACGAAAACCCTAAAATTAGGTCATTTACGAATCAGTTCAGCGCCGACGGGACGGCTCATCCCCCAGGGCACGAGTCGTCCCCTTGCAACCTTCCACTGATTCTGGCGTCCCCCTTAAGGGGAATAGTTGGTTTATATTCAGGTCACGAGTCGTCCTGGTGGGCACGACTCGTCCCCATGGGCACGAGTCGTCCCCCAGGATGCTCCCTCTGATTCATTCGTCCCAGGCCAAGGGAATAGTTAGTTCAGGCCTGGGGACGAGTCATCCCCTCAGCACAAAATCTCCATATTTTCCATTTTTGACAATTCGTTCGATGCGTGTGACCCCATAGGACTATATTATGTTGGCAATGAGTTCGATCACATCGATCCTCATAAGACATGAGCGGACTCTAGCAAGCCATCATGCCTACCCAAATAATATAATATCAAGTTCGATTTCCTACATAGAACATATCACAATCCCATTGTCACACGATGTTATATTGAACATGAGTCATGGTCCACGTCAACTCATATTGTTCAATGCTTTCTAGTTACTAAGTAAATTGATTAATCGAATGATATTAATCACATTAATTCATTCGGGTATGGCCATGCACTACATCAATCTTACTTACGAGTGGCCTAGCAAACATCTCTCTTTACGAGGGACAAATTTCCATCTTGACTTATCATTCTTCCCAACAAGAATCATATCATGCCAATAATAGCCCTTATTGTTATCCGGTTAAAGACAACGTTAAACTATATCAAACATAATATTCATCGAGTGGAAGACAATGATAATCTCAGGTCAAAGGATATCAATGATATAACTATATCAGATTTATTTATGACATTTGACCATGACATAAATCTCATAATGGGTCAAGTCCAGTACCTTGTTCTCTAACAAGTACCCATGAATCTAATGTGCATCTCCATGCATATAATCATCACATGATTATCCATTAGACTTCATACTAGTGCTTCATAAGTACTAGGGACACGATTATTAAAGTAAACATGCAAACACATATAATAATCAAAGAAACAATCTCATATATAAATGAACAATGACATTACATATAAGTCTATCTCTATAGGCCTAGGGAACTAACACCTACAGTCTCCCACTTGCACTAGGCCCAATCATGTATCTTATACCCATGGACCTAACATGATCATCATGTTTAGCTTGTGGCAAAGGCTTGGTGAGAGGGTCCGAAATATTGTCATCCGTTGGTACCTTACATATCTTAACGTCTTCCCTTTCACAAATTTCTCAAATGAGGTGGAAACGTCTTAGAATGTGTTTGGATCGTTGATGTGACCTTGGTTCTTTTGCTTGCACAAATGACACCACAATTATCACAACAAAGTTCCACCGGATTAGTGATACTTGGAACAATTCCAAAACACCAATGAACTTTTGATCCAAACTGCCTTTTCCAGCTACATCATATGTTGCTAAAATTAAGCCTTAGAAGTAGAATCGACTATGATTTTCTGCTTGGAACTCTTCCAATAAAATCGCACCTCCAATAAGCATAAACACAAATCCTAATTGCGATTTTAATTAACTTTGTCAGTTTGGAAGTTAGCATCCGTGTAACCTTTACAAAAAGATTAACTTCCAACCTTTCAAATACCAAGAACGTATCCTTAGTTCTTCTTAAGTACTTTAAGGATCGTCTTGACTGCCATCCAATGGTTCTCACCAGGATCAGATTGGTATCGACTCGTCATGCTCAAAGCATACGAGACGTCGGGTCCAGTACAAGTCATGGCATATATGACAGATCCAAATGTCAGAGCATATGGAACTTCATCCATTCTCTTTTGCTCATCAGTTGTCATGGGACACTGAGTCTCGCTAAGAGTAATACCATGACCCATTGACAAGTTACCTTTCTTAGAATCATCTAAGAACCTTATCAATATGAGTATTTTGACTCAAACCAACTTATCCTTTTAGATCTATCTCTATAGATCTTGATACCAAGGATGTAAGCGGCTTCACCCATATCTTTCATTGAGAAACCTTTCCTTGACCAAGACTTGGCAATCTTAAGTGTCGAAACTTTGTTTTCAATGAGTAAGATATCATTGTCATATAACAATAGAAATAATACTATGCTCCCACTGAATTTCATGTATACACAAAGTTCATCTTCGTACTTGATGAAGTCAAACTCTTTGACCGATTCATCAAAATGAAGATTCCAACCCCTCGAAGCTTGCTTCAACCCATCTTATGGATCTTTGCAATATGCATACTTTATTAGAATTTCTTGGATCGACAAACCCTTCAGGCTGTATCATGTATACATCCTCAAGTAGGTTTCTATTAAGAAACGCTGTTTTGACATCCATTTGCCATATCTCATATTCACAATATGCGATAATGGCAATTGAAACCCTAATAGACTTCGGCATTGTAACGGGCAAAAGGTTTCAACATAGTCAATACTATGAATTTTCCTAAATACCTTTGCTACAATCCTTAGTCATGAAAGTATATACCTTCCATCCATGTCAGTTTTCTTCTTGAAAATCCATTTGCACCCTATGGTTTTTACACCTTCAGGTGGATCAATCAAGTTCAAAACTTGATCATCAAACATGGATTACAATTCGGATTCCATGGTTCATAACCATTTATCCGAATTAGGAGTGGACATCGTCTCTAGATAGGAAGTTTGTCCATCATTCTCAATGACTCCCACTTGATTACTTTCCGATATGAGAAATCCATATCTCTCAGGTTCGGATCGTATCTTATCAGATATGCGAAGAGCTTGTGTATCTTGAACCGGTTCCACAACTCCTTGTGAACTTGGTTCCGTCTCTACTCTTGGTTCCATGTCATTTTCAGGTTCTTGAACTCCTTCAAGATCAATCTTACTCCCACTATATACTTTATTGAGAAACTATTTCTCAAGAAACGAATTATATAGAGCAACAAACATTTTGTTCTCTTTGCGGTTGTAAAATTAATATCCGAAATTAACCTTGTCAGATTTGGTGCTAACTTATAAGAGACAAGTCTCTTTACATAAGATTCGCAACCCCAAATCTTCATGAAAGACATTCTTCCATGCCACATCTCATGTGAGGACTCAGGAACCGATTTAGTTTTGACACAATTCAGTTTAAATGCATCAATTTCTAATGCATATCCTCAAAAGGTAATAGGAAGGTCAACTTTGACTCATCATCGAACGAACCATGTCTAACAGGGTTCAATTCCTCCTTTCAGACACACCATTCAAAATGGTGTTCCGCATGGAGTTAACTCTGAAACAATTTCACAGTTTTTAGATGATAGTCAAACTCTTGGCTCAAATATTCATTACCTCGATCTAATCGAAGTACATAATAGTTTTTGCCTAGATTACTTTGTAATTCATTTTGAAATATTCCAAATATCTCAATCGATTCACTTTTGGACTTCATCGGATAGACATAGTCATATCAAGATAAGTCATCAGTGAATGTAAATGAAATACCGAAATCTTCCCTCACAATGCTACTTAATGGTCCATATACATCTTATGTACGAGGCCCAATAAGTCACTAGCCCTCCCACTACTCTTAGTGTAGGGTGGTTTGGTCATTTTACCAAATAAACGAGATTCACATACCTCAAATGATTCATAATCATATGAGTCTAAATGTCCATGTTAATGGAGTTTAGATTATACGTTTCTCATTTATATGACCAAACCGGCAATGCCATATGAACGTGTTGTTCATATCATTCGATTTAGATTTCACACCTATATTATAGATATCTTCAATATTATTTTGTATCTTAACATCAAGGATATGAAGACCATTCAATGATATATGCATTACTATAAGGCATATCATTAAATCAATATAAAGCTTCTTATTCTCAATAAGAAAATTATATCCTTCATCATCCTCATAAGAAACAAAATAATACTCCTACTCAAATTCGGAACGTAGTCACACTTGTTCAAAACAAGTACTAGTCCACAAGGTAAAGTTACTTCATAAGTCCCTATGGCTAATGCAGCAACTCTTGCTTCATTACCACGCATAGGTTTAATTCACCTTCTTTGAGTAGCTTTCTATCCTTTATTTATTGCACATTTAAACAAATGTGGGATCTATATCCGGTATCATATACCCAAGAACAAGAAGTCGAAAGGAAAATATCTATCATATAGATATTTGAAGTAGTAGCAATCAAATTTCCCTTCTTCACCTTTTAGGCCTTCGTTATTAGCCTTGCAACTTTGCTTCCAATGACAATCTCATTGCAATGATAGCAAAAATGCATTCTTTTGAGACACTTTGGGTTTAGCCTCTTAGGCTTTTGCAACATTTGCCCCAGGTTTAGCAACCTTTGCTTTACCTTCTTTGCCTTCCCTTTTGAACCCCTTTCTTGTGTTAACCATTAACACACTTGCGGATTGATCCTTTTGCATCTCATGCATTAAAATCCTTCACCACAACATATATCTTTTGCCTAGCTTGCACTTGGAACATTTCCTTTGTGCGATGTGCTAGAACAAAAGCAGCTCCCATGTGTTCAAGGTCCTTCTCAAGAGCCTTACACATGATGGCAAACATAAGGCAAACAACATCATAGGAATCATCTCTATATTTCTTATGTTGCTCCTTATCTGCCCTTTGCAACATTTGTAGTGGGTTCAGCAGGAATGGATTCGTCAAGAACGTACAATTTTGCTTAAGAACACTTCTTGAGCATCTGATCAAATCAGAATAACTTGTACCGTTCTTTTCGAATTTGTCCTTCATAAGGACGAATCGCAATAATAAGGATTAATTATAGTTTAATGCTATTTCTACAACAAAATATGCAACACAAATGAACACATATAAGTACCGATTTCATTTAAGAGATTAAATAACGTATTTCATAAATACTCCCACTAAATTATATAACCTTCTTATGCAAATATGCATAATATAATTTAATAGGCTAAGACCCAACTTTAATTTAATTTCAAGTCGGCTATGGCACGACTGCTCAAAATTAAACTAAAAAGGTAGATAACATTTATCAATCATATCAACATATGACTCTTAGATCCTTTATGAGATTATAGACATCATATGTCACATGTTTCAATCTCATCTTATGCCTTAGGCCCAAAACTGTTTTGATAGCCTAATTGAGTTCAACCATTTTAAAAGTATAGCAATCACCGTTTGCTCATCTTGATCATACAAAGATAGAATCAATGTACCTCGCTGTGGCGTAGCCTACATGAAACTATCCGTGTACTCACAAGTAATTAAACATAGGTGGCATAAACAAACTCAAAATTCAAAGAAGGTTCAATTTTCATGTTTATCAATTAACATGGCAAGGTTGATTCATGAAAACTATATGAGCATAATTATGAGCATGGAATGATGCAACACAAATCACATTTGGTTTGTAATTACTAGTACGCGGCCACGTGCTCCAAATTTATCCCACACTTCCATCGAAGTGCCTGTGGGGAAGGTTTTGGTGTCCAGCCCATATACTAAGTAATATTTCAAAACCCATATTATAGATTAATCACATTAATCACATAATTCAATTCACAATCATGACATATCTACATATACAATTACTTCCATAAGCAAATCCCATATAAATTCATGTTTTAAATCATATACATCATGAAAATTCATATAATCACATTACATAATTATCATGATTATCTAATATAAACATCATGAACGGGGCTTTGATACCACTGTTGGATTTCGAGGGTCCATGCGCAGCGGAATAATGCAATAACTCGAAAAACCCGGAGCCCTAGAATCCGTTCTAGATGATTAATTAAGAGGAATGATTTAGAAATACCAACCTTGTGTGCTTTTGTCGTTGATAAACGTGACCCAACTCCAGATTGACGATCTTGAGAATCCTTGATGAACGATCGTTAAATCACGAACTAAAGATCTTGAAGAGCGAAGATCCACTATGTGTATCCACGCGACGAACGAACCCTAGAACTCTTCTAGGTGGATTGCTAGATCCTTGATTGAAACTCCTTTCAATCGATGAAAAATATGGAATTGAATGGTTTGATTTCTCAATTCACAATTGAAAATCTCTCCTTTTGGTGTTTCTTTAAACCCAAAACGTGATAATGACGGCTAGGGCAACCAAGGGTAAGTATTTATACGTTATAAATAAAAGCCCCTTGCGAAAACCCTAAAATTAGGTCATTTACGAATCAGTTCAGCGCCGACGGGACGACTCGTCCCCCAGGGCACGAGTCGTCCCCTTGCAACCTTCCACTCATTCTGGCGTCCCCCTTAAGGGGAATAATTGGTTTATATTCAGGTCACGAGTCATCCTGGTGGGCACGACTCGTCCCCATGGGCACAAGTCGTCCCCCAGGATGCTCCCTCTGATTCATTCGTCCCAGGCCAAGGGAATAGTTAGTTCAGGCCTGGGGACGAGTCGTCCCCTCAGCACAAAATCTCCATATTTTCCATTTTTGACAATTCGTTCGATGCGTGTGACCCCATAGGATTATATTATGTTGGCAATGAGTTCGATCACATCGATCCTCATAAGACATGAGCGGACTCTAGCAAGCCATCATGCCTACCCAAATAATATAATATCAAGTTCGATTTCCTACATAGAACATATCACAATCCCATTGTCACACGATGTTATAATGAACATGAGTCATGGTCCACGTCAACTCATATTGTTCAATGCTTTCTCGTTACTAAGTAAATTGATTAATCGAATGATATTAATCACATTAATTCATTCGGGCATGGCCATGCACTACATCAATCTTACTTACGAGTGGCCTAGCAAACATCTCTCTTTACGAGGGACAAATTTCCATCTTGACTTATCATTCTTCCCAACAAGAATCATATCATGCCAATAATAGCCCTTATTGTTATCCGGTTAAAGACAACGTTAAACTATATCAAACATAATATTCATCGAGTGGAAGACAATGATAATCTCAGGTCAAAGGATATCAATGATATAACTATATCAGATTTATTTATGACATTTGACCATGACATAAATCTCATAATGGGTCAAGTCCAGTACCTTGTTCTCTAACAAGTACCCATGAATCTAATGTGCATCTCCATGCATATAATCATCACATGATTATCCATTAGACTTCATACTAGTGCTTCATAAGTACTAGGGACACGATTATTAAAGTAAACATGCAAACACATATAATAATCAAAGAAACAATCTCATATATAAATGAACAATGACATTACATATAAGTCTATCTCTATAGGCCTAGGGCACTAACACCTACAGTCTCCCACTTGCACTAGGCCCAATCATTCATGTATCACTTCCAATAAGAAGGATCCTCCGTTCCATACGGTTGCTGAAGCTTTTAGTATTTGAAAAGCAAGGTGTAACTCGTACGATAAGAATATGGGGACCGTTAGTGCCATGGTTGCTACTGTAAACAAGCCTTGGAGCAGAATATACATCAGTAGTCGGTTGTTATCACCAAGTAAACCACTTAAACGCCACCATAGGTTGTTTGCTTTTTGCGCTTTTTTTGAGAGTTCCCTATTTGAAAGCCCAAGTAATCAAAATCAACAACCAAGTTCCACAATATATTAATTAATATGCAAGAACTATATATAGAGAGAGATTCCATCGGCAAACTACCCCCACCCCCCAACACCAGAAAATGTCCATTTGACAAGTCAAACTTTTCAAAGGTGAAGATTTATATGCTTAGTACCTGTGTCGCTTGAGATGGGAAATGGCGGCAATCACCAGAGGGGGTGGGGGAGGTAGAGAGAGAGATAAAATTCAATATTGTATGTGGTGGAAGAAGCAGGTCGAGTGTATTTTGGGTTGGGTGGGGAGGAGTAATTTCGAATTTTCACTATTACTTAGGGCTCTTAGGGAAATAAACAGTGTATCATATGGATCCAATGAGAATAAACAAAAATTTATGTCCTCTTTAAGAATTGTCTTTTGTTTGGGGAATTTGGGAATATATTAAAAAAATAAGAAAATTGATTTTATGTAGAATGATTTTTTTCAAATAATTTTCTATGTAGAATGATTTAATTTTGGAATAACCTCGGATTCAATTGAATTTGTATGTAAAAAAAATGTCATATTAGAAAATTATTGTTTTTATGTCGCATGCTTTACATGTTTATAACTTGTTCAAACTATACTATAATTATTAGAGGCTTTGACCAAATAGTCCCCCATCCAAATAAAAACTATCTTTAAGGACTAACATTATCAAAACAGCCAAAAAGTCCCTCTATTTTTTCTGGACTAAATTGCCCCTTGTGCCCTCTCACGTGCCTGTTACACGCTGGTAAGCGCCTCACCATTTCTTTCTCTCTCCTTTTCTCTCTCATTTTCTCACTTTTCCTTTTTTTTTCTCTTAAATTTTTAAAATGCAATATCTCAAAATCTAAAAGTCGAAAAAATTATCCGAAACCACTGTTTTAATCGCATCGCCAAGATGAATCAAACAAGTTTACCCATCATATATTTCAAATTTTATAAATAAAATAAAATTATTTTTCAACAACTGTGAAATAGACCTCACTTTTGTTCTATAAAAGAATGACATAAAAACAGTGAAATCTATCACACAATTATGCACAATAACTATAACTGAGAAAGTGACCTCAACAATCATAACTGAGAAATTGACCTCACAGTGGTGCATAAATAATCATAACTGAGAAATTGACCTCACAGTTGTGCAAAAACAATCATCAACAACTGATAAATAACGGGTAAACCATTTCACATTCATAAATAATTGTGAAACTGACCTCACAGTTTTAGAAGTGTGAAAATCATTTCACAGTTATTCACATCTCAACCAACAACTGTGAAATAGACCTCACTGTTGTGCACAAACAATCATAACTGAGAAATTGACCTCACAGTTGTACACAAACAATCAACAACTGATAAATAACGGTAAAACCAAACATACTAAGTAGCAAATTAACTGTGAAATTGACCTCACAGTTCTCAGTTTAGAAAGGTCAACAACCAAACCATTTCACATTTATAAATAACTGTGAAACTGACCTCACAGTTTTAGAAGTGTGAAAAACATTTCACACTTATTCACATCACAACCAACAACTGTGAAGTAGACCTCACAGTTGTTTTTCTACTTAGTATGTGCGGTTTACTCGTGATTTATCTGTTATTCATGAATATTTGTGCACAACTGTGAGGTCAATTTCTCAGTTATGATTGTGAGGTCACTTTCTCTGTTATTGTGCATAGCTGTGAGGTCAATTTCATTGTTTTATGTCATTCTTTCATAGAACAACTGTGAAACTGACCTCACAATTTTAGAAGTGTGAAATATTTTTCACACTTATTCACATCAAAACCAACAAATGTGAAATAGATTTCACAGTTGTTCTATAAAATAATGACATAAAAACAGTAAAATCTATCACATATTTATGCACAATAACTGAGAAAGTTACCTCACAATAACTTACTAGACTACAATAGAATTCCTAAATAAGTTCCATAAAATAAATCTAAACCAGCAACAACAAAATTCATAACATTACAAATTATAAGTTTCTCTTCCAACAAAATAGGTAAATTGTCTGTGTTTCATCAAGCGTTTGATCACCCAAACTTCACAGCGACACCCAAAGAGAGCGGACCAAATGCAGCCCTATTTTGTGAAATTACTTATCTCCGGAAACTAGACAGCAAGTATCACATCCATGCATATATAGACCCATGAATCTTGAAGTTCCTGGATTCGCCTCATTTGAACCCAACCAACAACAATGTAAGAGGAAGTAGCAGTGGGAAAGAAGTTGTCAATTAATGGAGTAAACGATGGAGTTAAAGACTAATCGAAATAGGATAAGCAGACTTACAAGTATATATATCATTTTCATGTCGAATGGTGAAAGAGAACTCTTCCCCTGGATCCTTTGGATTGATGTTTGTGAATACAAATTTTACCCCTGGATAAAGAAGAAACATGTAAGCTATATTACCACAGAAAATGATAAATCTCATCAAATCAGTTCATTTACATACCACGTCCGCATACTATTCTGAATCCAAGGACCCTATTGTACCAAGAAACAGCCTCTTCTATTTCTCCTCTACATTCAGCATCGTTATTCCACTTTTCTTCACATTCTGCAATAACTTTTAAGAGCATAGAAAGGAAGCATAAGGCGAGCATAAACAAAGTAATATAAATGATAATTATGATATAGTAGAGTATCTATCAATGAAGAAAAGAAGAAGGAAAAAGAGAGAAATGTCGAGGCTTGACAAAAGTATCTGGTTTTATGACTTTATCTATGTAAAACAAGTTGCACCCTGTCAGAAAAATCGTAATGTTGTCAAATCAATTTCTCTATGAAGGTTAAAAACTCTTTATTTCAATTAAGTTTCTAATCTATTCAACGTACAAACATAAAGGGAAAAGATGTGATACATGATACTATAAGTAATAATACTTTCCTCCATGGTTGGTAGAGAAATAAATTATGAGGGACGTTCTACTATATTTTGTGAAGCTCTGGATTGACACAGGGAAATTTATGGATATCAAGATCATAGATAACTAAAAAGCCCAACAACAAAGAAGTAAAGATATAGAATTTCAGTGCATGAAAACAATTCAGACTAGTAGTTCAATTAAATACCTTCATATTGGTGGGATATAATTGCCGCATATTCATCTTTTCGCGCCCTTTGATCTGCCACAATTTTTTTTAGCTCTTCTATTTTAGTTTTTGTGGCTGCTATGGAGTCTGCTGCTGCCAACTTCTTTGCCTCTTTATGGGTCTTCACTGCAAATGTAGTACAAAAGAAGAACAAACAAAATTCAGAGAAGCACATGTTTTCTTCTTCCAGTCAAGATATCCATCAGCATCACGACCTTAAGCCCCTGCATCAGCATACATGCCCCTTAAGCAAGAATTACATAAATCTTCAGGCACTAATAATGAAAATCGAGATAGAGAGAGTGATTACGTTCCAGGGACGACAACTTCCATCCAAGGAGAAGTGGTAGCGGAGGAGGATGAGTGGTGGTGAGCTGAACTCCAGTGAGATGAGCATCAATGGATCGAGGAGCAAGCCATCCACTGTCTAGCACTATCTTCCCAATCCGCGACATATAGTCAAATTATGCCGGAAAACCTTGGCATCAAAGTCAGAACCGACGGAAATCGAGGAAGATGAAGGAGTGAATTCGCCGGAGACAGCTGAGCATCAGACGGAGATAGGTTTAGGGCAGCGAAAGAGCTTGAATTCAGGTATAGAACGGTCTGTACAGATGGAGAAACGGGTGAATTGGAGAGAGATAGCCACGGCGAAACCGAACCCTAGCTCAATACATCCTCTGAGCTCGTTGAGATCCTCATCGGTGAGGCTTTTCCGCCGTGTTTGCTCTGCTTTCTCAATTGCCCGCGACTGCCATGGATTCCTGAATTGCGTCTAGAGAGAGAGAATGAATTGCTAGAGAGAGAATGGAGGGGGAGTTTGGCCATTTAATGGTTATGAAATATTTTAAAAAAGGAGCTAGGGATTTATTGGTAAAATAGATTTAAACTTATGGACCCCAAGGTAGAATATAAAATGTGTTGTTTTTTTGGATAAATTTTACTTTCTAATAGGGACTTATTGGTAAAAATACCTAATTATTATTACTTTTTCAAACACATAATAAATATCACAAACTTTTTTAATTCGTGCCAAAATAAATATCGCATTTTCAAATAAGAAAAAAAATACAATTTACTATAATACAAACAATATATATTTAAATAAAGCACGTAATTTCAAAAACTTTGATATATGTCAAATATGATATTTATTTTGAAACGGGACATATTTTAAATGAGACAGTTTTTGGACAAATTTAAATCGAAAACTAAAACAGTTTTATTGAGATGGAAAATTACGTACAATTAATTTTATGCATTAGTATTAGGATTTGATTTTGAAAGGTAAATCCGAGTGAAAATTATATCTAGGAGGGTCTAAATCAAAAACAGAAAGATTTTATTATGGAGCTATAGAAAAAATGAAGCTATAGAAATAGATCTTATCTCAAGTTTGTAACATCACAAGAACAGGAGTGGACGGGGATTAGAGCCGTCAATTTGAACCACGTTGACCGGTTTATTGGTGGTTTTGACCGGTTAAAAATTGGCCGGTTAGCCGGTCCGGTTTGATTTTTGGCCATGTCTAGATGAGATGGGATAATATATTCTAAGTTCATATAAAAGCGAAACTATTTGAAACATTCAACTTAGGACGCGGGACAAAGTGGGATGGGACGGGATGTCCCGCATTTTTTATTTTTACTTTTAATCCCTAAATCCTAATATTTTTGAACTTTTGTTGCATTTATTTATATTATGTCAACTACTTGAATGTAACAAGTTGAATTTTCTTATGACCTTTTATCATGATATGAACATATGTTAGTTTCTAGTATTGCTATGTAGGACATGTATGTGTCGTGTGAATACGACGAATTTGAAGTCTGATGACAGTTCAATATATATGTGCGTGTGTGTGTGATATCCCTCGTTGGAAATATGTGGGCATCAATTGTGCTATACAGAAGGCCCATATACTACCATTAAGCATCAAATCATCAATTGGAATTTTAGAGGCATGTGATGGGCTGTGGTTATCCCAATTGAGGAGGTGCTAAGTGGGCCAGTGTGTGGTGCCTACGTTGTCACGACCCTAGTCCTAGGCATAATTGATATATGCTTGAATTGGTAAATATGGTGTGCATTTCATATTATTATATGATAAAAATTGCAAACAATAACACTCAACTATACACTTTTTGTGGATTATACCACCAAACTATATTTTTTTGGATCCAACACATCCAACTTAATTTATTTTGTATTCATTACCACTACTACTAACGCAGTTAGTTTTCTCAGTTAAATAATCAATTTGGAAATTTTATAAACATATGGACCAAACTGGAATTTCTAAAAACACAAGAACCAACTTGAAAATTTTCCTATTTGATTTGAATGACTTTTAAAATAGATTTTTTTTAAAATGATGTTTTATTTTAAGGAAATTTATACTCCCTCCGTCCCACCCGACTTAGGACAATTTGCCATTTTTGGTGTCCCATTCGACTTAGGACGTCCCAAAATAGTAAGTTTATATTATTTTTAAATTCAATGGGACCCACTTTTCATACTCACAGCAACAATCTCCTTACTATTCCTCCCACTCATTCTCTCTCCTATTTTACTTTCCATACTCACAACACCTCCTCCACCCATTCTCTACTCTCATATTATAGTACTATTTCTTAAAAAAGAGAAAAAATTCTAAGTTAAGTGGGACGGAGGGAGTATTTTTTATATGTTTGATAAATTTCTTAAAGTGTGTGTTGTTTTTTTATGAAAATTAGTTTTTATTGGTGTATTGTTAATATAATAACTATGTTTTTTGTATATAATTTTCTTAAAATAGTTAAATGGTGTTGTATTTTATTCACCTAATATTTATAAAAAATATATTTATTCTATTATCAATACACCATTAAAAATTAATTTTCATAAAAAAATACAACACACATTTAAAGAAATTTATCAAACACATAAAAATTATATAATTTTCTTAAAATAAAATATCATTTTTAAAAACATCTATTTTAAAAGTCAGACAAATCAAATAGAAAATTTTTCAAGTTGGTCCTTGTATTTTTAGAAATTTCAATTTGGCCCATATATTTATATAACTTCCAAATTGATCATTTAACTGAGAAAAACTAACTGTGTTAGTAATAGTGGTAATAAATGCAAAATAAATTAAGTTGGATATGTTGGATCAAAAAAAAAAAAGTTTGGTGGTAATATCCACAAAAAATGTATAGTTGAGTGTTATTTTTTGCAATTTTTCCTATTATATGTTTTGCATTTGGTTGGTAGCAATTATGTGTTAGTTAGCATTTTTAATCACTTATATGATATTTTAAATATATTAATAAATCAAATATAATTATTTAATGTCTTATTGAAAATATTAGGAGTGTGTAGTAAAATGATAATATTGGAAAATTTAATGAAATATTTTAGAAATGTCAAGGTGCTTAAGTGTAAGAAGTATAACTTAAAGGATTTAATGTGGGAATTGTTTAATAGGTTGAAGGAGCCTAGGTATAAATTGTTATGTTTATCCTTATGATTTTTAAGAAACTTCATCATTTTGACAAAACCCTTTTCTCAGCTCAAACCCTTGGTCCAAAAATTCCAAAATCTATTTTCCTACTTAAAAATCCTCCCTAAATTCTAGAAAAATCCATTCGGCGATCCGTTCGTTTCCTTGTGTTCGGGAGAAGAGGGGGGTCATTTCCATCCGATTGAAGTTTCAAGTTTTTAAAATTATTTTCAGGTAAGTTATTATATTTTCCTTGAATTTCAATTCATTTAGTGTTAAAATGGATGTTGTTGTTGTTTAATGGTTGCATGGGATTTTGGGATCATTTTCTTGAGTTTGGAAATGGTAAAAATGGTTTTGGCTAACTTGGAAATGGTTTGAGGTCATTTTGGTTGGGATATACTGAAGTTGGGGTTTTGGTAGTGTTGTTTAAGTTGGAAAATTGAACTTGTAATGTTTCAAGTGAAGTTGCTGAAGTTTCAGCTGATGTGCTGAATTTTGCCTAGGGCACGAGTCGTGCCATGCATTCGTGACAGGTCATGCCTTGGGTTGGACAACTGTATCAGGCTGCATGGTTAATGGTCACGAGTCGTGCCCTGACCAGTTTTGCTGAGTTGTTTTCAAAGCAATGTAGGTCCAACTATATAACATATATTTCAACCAATTGAACACTATGATCAAAGTACAATGTATGAACAACAAAAGTATATCTTTCCATACCAATTGTGATAATTGGAAGATGGTTAAATATTTGGTTAAAGTAGGTTGGAACCATTGATTCCATTGAACCTAACTTGTTTAATATCCTTATGTGATTGATGATACATCCTTGAATGGTTATTATAAGTGTGTAGACCTTATGTGTTGCACCTTTTGGATTTGTTTGACATCTTTATGATGTGCTTGATTAGGGTTCCCTACTTTGGAATCCTAAGTTGAACTGAATTGGTTCAAGGATGGTTTAGCCTTAGTGCTACTTTTGATTGATTCTTGTTATCATTTTGCTATCATTTTGATATGCGATATTGGTATGGTTCCCTACTTTGGAATCATCAGTTATTGTAAGCAAGTATTTAGTACTGTGCTTCTGTTTAAAGTCCTGCTGGTACTTGATTGTTGGGCAGTGTTATGGGATTATAATGGCACCCGAGCCGAGTTCCTTATAATCCATACACTGGGTCCCTTTTTCCCTACCATTAGCCATGGTTTGGATAGTGAGCTAGCTCCCCTTTTTAGGGTGTAGTCTAGTTGCACATTGGGGTATGACTTTTTGTCATTTCGCCAGCTTGTTGATATTGTGATTGGGTTCCGGAACCGCTTCTTCAGCTGTTGATGCTGCTCGAATCGTGATATCCTTTTGAGGATGAAACCTTGGCTCAGTATCTTTTTGAGTGTTACATTAATGCACTTATGTGATATATATATATATATATATATATATATATATATATATATATATATATATATATATATATATATATATATATATATATATATATATATATATATATATATATATATATATATATATATATATATATATATATATATATATATATATATATATCTTTTTTTGTGTTGACAAGAATGTGATATATATGTGATGAGTTGATGTTATATGCTTTCATAATGTGATTGCATATCATATTGCTGCATATATAATAACTTGCTGAGATTTTTCTCACCCCGTCCTTTTATTGCTTTCTTAGATAGAGCCGAGCCAGGGGCTAGGACACGTTGAGCGCCGAGAGGGCGCCTAGTAGGGATTGTATTTTGAGAAAGGTATTTTGTAAGGTTATATTATGTAAATGTATAACCTTGGGGAAGTATTCCAAGACTTGTTATGTTGTCCTTATTTTGCAACTTTTTAAGGATTGTAAATATTTTTCATTTTGGAACTATGTTCCTTGGTTTGTAAAGGAGTGTATGTTGGTTTGTGCAGCTTTAAGTTTGGATTTTCAAATTAAAGTTGTTACTTCAAGTTGGAATGTTATGAAAGTTTCTTTACCTTAAACAGGTTTTGAAATTGACAAATTTTAGAAGGGACATTTCGAAAGTTTTTCTAAAATAAAGGCGTCTTCAGAGCATGTCCCGACGTGGGGCCAAGTAGGACCACGGTTCAGGGCGCGTCAGTTGGTATCATAGCCTTAGGTTTAGATAGTCTAGAATGACTACGTGACCTAGGAGGGTAGTATGGATTGAGTGAGTGACATTAAATGTTTTATGCAGGTACTCATTTGTTATGGCAGGAGCTGAAGGTGATCCGACCGGACCTTTAGGCCGTGGAAATGTAAGGGAGGAGACCCGTGACATGTTCCAAGGAATGTTAGAGGAAGCCATGAAGGCCATGAATGATCAAAGACAGCAAGGAGAGCAGGCAGCGCCAAGGGTTGGATTGGATCAGTTTTTGAAGTTGAAACCTATTGGTTATGATGGTGAGCCGGATGTGTCAAAGGCGGAGAGATGGATTGAATCCATGGAGAAGATCTTTGATGTGTTGAGGTGTACAAGAATGTGATATATATGTGATGAGTTGATGTTATATGCTTTCATAATGTGATTGCATATCATATTGCTGCATATATAATAACTTGCTGAGATTTTTCTCACCCCGTCCTTTTATTGCTTTCTTAGATAGAGCTGAGCCAGGGGCTAGGACACGTTGAGCGCCGAGAGGGCGCCTAGTAGGGATTGTATTTTGAGAAAGGTATTTTGTAAGGTTATATTATGTAAATGTATAACCTTGGGGAAGTATTCCAAGACTTGTTATGTTGTCCTTATTTTGCAACTTTTTAAGGATTGTAAATATTTTTCATTTTGGAACTATGTTCCTTGGTTTGTAAAGGAGTGTATGTTGGTTTGTGCAGCTTTAAGTTTGGATTTTCAAATTAAAGTTGTTACTTCAAGTTGGAATGTTATGAAAGTTTCTTTACGTTTAACAGGATTTGAAATTGACAAATTTTAGAAGGGACATTTCGAAAGTTTTTCTAAAATAAAGGCGTCTTCAGAGCATGTCCCGACGTGGGGCCAAGTAGGACCACGGTTCAGGGCGCGTCAGTTGGTATCATAGCCTTAGGTTTAGATAGTCTAGAGTGACTACGTGACCTAGGAGGGTAGTATGGATTGAGTGAGTGACATTAAATGTTTTATGCAGGTACTCATTTGTTATGGCAGGAGCTGAAGGTGATCCGACCGGTCCTTTAGGCCGTGGAAATGTAAGGGAGGAGACCCGTGACATGTTCCAAGGAATGTTAGAGGAAGCCATGAAGGCCATGAATGATCAAAGACAGCAAGGAGAGCAGGCAGCGCCAAGGGTTGGATTGGATCAGTTTTTGAAGTTGAAACCTATTGGTTATGATGGTGAGCCGGATGTGTCAAAGGCGGAGAGATGGATTGAAGCCATGGAGAAGATCTTTGATGTGTTGAGGTGTACTGAGGATGAACGAGTTAGGTTCGCGGCTTACAAGTTTTCTGGTGCGGCGGAGCATTGGTGGAGAACTTTAAAGGCAAGTTGGGATGAGGCTCATGATCCATATACTTGGGAGAATTTTCTAAGAAAGTTCAAGGAGTATTTTATTCCTACTGTGGATCAAGACAAGAAGGAGATGGGGTTTCTTAACCTGGAGCAGAATTTGATGACAGTGGCTCAGTATGTGGCCAAGTTCACAGAGTTATCAAGATATTGCACTCATTTGGTGGCAACCAAGGAGAGAAAGTCCATGAGATTCATTCGGGGATTGAAGACAGTGATCCGAACGCAGTTAGTATCCCACAAGTTTCAAAATTTTCTAGATGCCGTGGATCATGCTTACCATGTGGAGCATGACATTGAAGAACATAAGAGGAAAACGGAAGTGGTTAGTACGGGAAGGCAAGGAGGACAAAGTAGACCACAATAACAAGGTCGAGATAATCAAGGAGGACAAGGATTGACATCACAGTTTAGAGGGCAGCCGCAGGGTTCTTCAAGTGTTAGAAGGCAGGGTTATATTCCGGGGAATGCACCAAAGAAAGTTTGTAATCATTGTCAGAAGGAGGGGCATATCAAGGATCATTGTTGGAAGAAACAGGGTAAATATTTGAATTGCGGGCAGTTGAGGCATTTTCAGAAAGATTGTCCAAAGCCAAGGAAGCAACCATCCGGGAGTAGCGCCGGGACTTCTCAAGGATAGAAGAGGGATGCTTCAGGGAGGCCTAAGGTTCAGGGTCGGGTCTTTGGGATGAATCAACAACAAGCAGCAGATTCCTCCACAGTCATCGGAGGTACTATTTTTATATCAAGAATGAGAGTACACACACTTATAGACCCTGGCTCATCTCATTCTTATGTGTCCATACATTTTGCATCGCAATTGCATGTTTCTGTTGAGTCTATGCCTTATGTACTAGAAGTATCAACTCCTATGGGAGAGTGTTTGGTAACCAATGAGGTGTTACGTACCTATGATGTGCATATTTGTGATCATGTGTTACCTGCTGATTTGGTAGTGTTACCTATGTATGATTTTGATGTTATTTTGGTTATGGATTGGCTAAGCAAATATCATGCTTTAGTCGATTGTCATAAGAAGGTTGTTACCTTTTCAGTCCCGAATATGCCTAAGTTTGTTTTTGAGGCTATTCCTTCGATGGGACTATTCGTGTTATTTCGTATGTGAAAGCTAGAAAGTTATTGCTTCGTGGTTGTACCAGATTCTTGGCTAGTGTCCTTGATACAACTAATGTGTTGCCTGAATTTGGGGATGTACCGATAGTTAAGGATTTTTCGGATGTGTTCTCTTCTGAGTATGTGATGCCTCCGGATAGGGAGATAGTTTGGGATTGATTTGCTTCCGGGTACAGCTCCAATATCCAAGGCACCTTATAGAATGGCCCCAGCTAAATTGAATGAGTTGAAGGCTCAGTTGTAAGAGTTGCTTGATCAGGGATTCATCCGACCTAGTGTCTCGTCGTGGAGAGCTCCGGTATTATATGTTAGGAAGAAAGATGGGTCATTGAGATTGTGCATTGATTTCCGGCAGTTGAACCAAGAGACGGTGAAGAACAAATACCCTTTGCCTCATATTGATGATTTATTTGATCAACTTCAAGGTGTGACAGTCTTTTCGAAGCTTGACTTGAGAAGCGGGTATCATCAGTTGAAGGTTCGTTCGGAGGATGTTTCCAAGACTGCCTTTCGTACTCGATATGGTCATTTTGAATTCCTTGTCATGCCTTTTGGTTTAACAAATGCTCCCGTTGTTTTTTATGGATTTGATAAACCGGGTTTTCAAACCCTATCTTGATACTTTTGTTGTCGTGTTTATTGATGATATTCTCGTTTATTCTAAATCTCGGGAGGAGCGTGAACAACATTTGCGAATGGTTTTGGCGGTGCTCCGAGAGAAGAAGTTGTTTGCCAAGTTTAATAAGTGTGCGTTTTGGCTTGAGGAGGTTTCTTTCCTAGGCCATGTTGTGTCAAAGAATGGAATTTCAGTTGATCCTTCTAAGATTGAAGCCGTGGTTAGTTGGAAGAGGCCGGAAACAGTCATCGAGATTTAGAGTTTTCTGGGGTTAGCCGGGTATTATAGAAGATTCATAAAAGGATTTTCAAAGATTGCTACTCCGTTGACTCGGATGAATATACCTTTTTGTGTGGAATGAGAAGTGTCAAGCTAGTTTTGAGGAATTGAAGAAGAAGTTGACTTCAGTACCTATCCTTGTTTTGCCAAATGGGAATGATGGGTTTGTTATTTATTGTGATGCTTCGAAGGAAGGTTTGGGGTGTGTGTTGATGCAAAATGGGAAGGTTATTGCTTATGCCTCGAGAAAGTTGACTTCTTTTGAGCAGAACTACCCGACTCATGATATGGAGCTTGCGGCTATCATCTTTGCCTTGCACAAATGGAAGCATTACCTTTACGGGGCGAAGTTTGAGATTTTCACGGATCATAAAAGCTTGAAGTATCTTTTCTCGCAAAAGGAGTTGAACAGTAGGCAACGTCGATGGATGGAACTTTTGAAGGATTATGATTGTACTATTTCCTATCATTCGGGCAAAGAAAATGTGGTGGCGGATGCTATTAGTAGAAAATATTATGTCGCTTCATTGATGGTTCGGGAATGGAAGATGTTAGAGGATGCTCGAGATTGGTGTCCCCGAGAGTCGAAGCATGGAGCTATCTTTGCAAATATTAGTGTCTTACCAAGCTTGATTCAACAAATAAAGGAGGTTCAAAAGGATAGAAAATCATGGACAAAATCGTGGATGGAAATTTCAAGGAGTTCTCTCTTAGTCCCGATGGAGTGTTGACATTTAGAGGCCGATTGTGTGTGCCAAATCTTGATGAGGTGAACCGCCAAGTTCTTGATGAAGGCCATAAGTCCAAGTATACCATTCACCCCGGGAGTACCAAGATGTATCAAAATTTGAAGCAACATTTTTTGTGGAATAATATGAAGAGAGAAATAGCGGATTATGTGTCAAAGTGTTTGACGTGTCAACAAGTTAAAGCCGAGCATCAAAGACCCGCCGGATTGCTTCAGCCGTTAGAGATTTCGGAATGGAAGTGGGAGCATATTACGATGGATTTTGCCACAGGATTGCCTCGTACTAGTAGGAAGCATTATGCCATTTTGGTGATTGTGGATAGATTGACGAAGTCCGCTCATTTCCTACCTATTGACATTAGCTATTCGATGGAGAGGCTTACGAAGTTGTATATTCATGAGATAGTAAAGTTGCATGGGTTTCCGGTTAGCATTGTATCAAATCGTGATCCTAGATTTACCTTTAGATTTTGGCAGGCGTTACAAAAGGCTTTGGGTTCAGAATTGAGATTTAGCACAGTGTTCCATCATCAGACTGATGGCCAATCCGATAGAACAATTCAGATTCTTGAAGATATGTTGTGAGCTTGTTCAGTTGACTTCTCGAATTCTTGGGATGTTCATTTGCCTCTTGTTGAGTTTTCTTACAACAATAGCTATCAGTCAAGTATTGAGATGGCCCCTTATGAAGCCTTGTACGGGAGGAAGTGTAGATCTCCATTTTGTTGGGATGAAGTCGGTGAAGCTAAGCTTTGGGGTATTGATATGGTTCGGGATTCAGTTGAGAAAGTCAAGATTATTCGAAACCGATTGATTACGGTCCAGAGTAGACAAAAAAGCTATGCGAATTAGAGGTGACGAGACCTTGAGTTTCAGAAGGGAGACCTTGTGTTCTTAAGAGTGTCACCTAAAGTGGGGATTAAGAGGTATGGGAAGAAGGGTAAGTTGGCTCCAAGGTTCGTTGGTTCTTTTGAGATTATGGGTTGGAAATCTTGCGTATCGTCTTGCTTTACCTTCATCTCTTGGGAAAATGCATAGTGTATTCCATGTTTCAATGCTTCGAAAGTATGTGTATGATCCTTCTCATGTGTTACCGAGGATACCCGAGGATATAGAACCAGATATGTCTTACGTGGAGTAGCCGGTCCAAGTGATTGATACCAAGGTCCAAGAATTGAGAAATAAGAGTATTCCCCTCGTGAGAGTTGTTTGGAAGAACCATGACATGGAAGAATCAACTTGGGAGCTTCGGGAAGAGATGGAGCAGAAATACCCTTGGTTATTTGACCTTCTAGGTAAGTAAGCTAAAATTCTAGTAGAATTTTCTTTTAGGGGGAGTGAATGTCACGACCCTAGTCCTAGGCATAATTGATATATGCTTGAATTGGTAAATATGGTGTGCATTTCATATTATTATATGTTTTGCATTTGGTTGGTAGCAATTATGTGTTAGTTAGCATTTTTAATCACTTATATGATATTTTAAATATATTAATAAATCAAATATAATTATTTAATATCTTATTGAAAATATTAGGAGTGTGTAGTGAAATGATAATATTGGAAAATTTAATGAAATATTTTAAAAATGTCAAGGTGCTTAAGTGTAAGAAGTATAACTTAAAGGATTTAATGTGGGAATTGTTTAATAGGTTGAAGGAGCCTAGGAGTAAATTGTTATGTTTATCCTTATGATTTTTAAGAAACTTCATCATTTTGACAAAACCCTTTTCTCAGTTCAAACCCTTGTTCCAAAAATTCCAAAACCTATTTTCCTACTTAAAAATCCTCCCTAAATTCTAGAAAAATCCAATCGGCGATCCGTTTGTTTCCTTGTGTTCAGGAGAAGAGGGGGGTAATTTCCATCCGATTGAAGTTTCAATTTTTTAAAATTATTTTCAGGTAAGTTATTATATTTTCCTTGAATTTCATGCTCATTTAGTGTTAAAATGGATGTTGTTGTTGTTTAATGGTTGCATGGGATTTTGGGATCATTTTCTTGAGTTTGGAAATGGTAAAAATGGTTTTGGCTAACTTAGAAATGGTTTGAGGTCATTTTGGTTGGGATATACTAAAGTTGGGGTTTTGGTAGTGTTGTTTAAGTTGGAAAATTGGACTTGTAATGTTTCAAGTGAAGTTGCTGAAGTTTCAGCTGATGTGCTGAATTTTGCCTAGGGCACGAGTCGTGCCCTCTGGCATGAGTCGTGCCCTCTGGCACGAGTCGTGCCATGCATTCGTGACAGGTCGTGCCTTGGGTTGGACAACTGTATCAGGCTTCATGTTTAATGGTCACAAGTCGTGCCCTGGCCAATTTTGCTGAGTTGTTTTCAAAGCAATGTAGGTCCAACTATATAACATATATTTCAACCAATTGAATACTATTATCAAAGTACAATGTATGAACAACAAAAGTATGTCTTTACATACCAATTGTGATAATTGGAAAATGGTTAAATATTTGGTTAAAGTAGGTTGGAACCATTGATTCCATTGAACCTAACTTGTTTAATATCCTTATGTGATTGATGATACATCCTTGAATGGTTATTATAAGTGTGTAGACCTTATGTGTTGCACCTTTTGGATTTGTTTGACATATTTATGATATGCTTGATTAGGGTTCCCTACTTTGGAATCCTAAGTTGAACTGAATTGGTTCAAGGATGGTTTAGCCTTAGTGCTACTTTTGATTGATTCTTGTTATCATTTTGATATGCAATATTGGTATGGTTCCCTACTTTGGAATCATCGGTTATTGTAAGCAAGTATTTATTACTGTGCTTCTGTTTAAAGTCCTGCTGGTACTTCATTGTTGGGCAGTGTTATGAGATTATAATGGCACCCGAGCCGAGTTCGTTATAATCCATACATTGGGTCCCTTTTTCCCTACCATTGGCCATGGTTTGGGTAGTGAGCTAGCTCCCCTTTTAGGGTGTAGTCTAGTTGCACATTGGGATATGACTTTTTGTCATTTCGCCCGCTTGTTGATATTGTGATTGGGTTCCGGAACCGCTTCTTCAGCTGTTGATGCTGCTCGGATCGTGATATCCTTTTAAGGATGAAACCTTGGCTCAGTATCCTTTTGAGTGTTACATTATTGCACTTATGTGTTATATATATATATATATATATATATATATATATATATATATATATATATATATATCATTTTTTGGGTTGACAAGAATGTGATATATATGTGATGAGTAGATGTTATATGCTTTCATAATGTGATTGCATACCATATTGCTGCATATATAATAACTTGCTGAGATTTTTCTCACCCCGTCCTTTTATTGCTTTCTTAGATAGAGCCGAGCCAGGGGCTAGGACACGTTGAGCACCGAGAGGGCGCCTAGTAGGGATTGTATTTTGAGAAAGGTATTTTGTAAAGTTACATTATGTAAATGTTTAACCTTGGGGTAGTATTTCGAGACTTGTTATGTTGTCCTTATTTTGCAACTTTTTAAGGATTATAAATATTTTTCATATTTGAACTATGTTCCTTGGTTTGTAAAGGAGTATATGTTGGTTTGTGAAGCTTTAAGTTTGGATTTTCAAATTAAAGTTGTTACCTCAAGTTGGAATGTTATGAAAGTTTCTTTACGTTAAACAGGTTTTGAAATTGACAAATTTTAGAAGGGACATTTCGAAAGTTTTTCTAAAATAAAGGCATCTTCAGAGCTTGTCCCAACGTGGGGCCAAGTAGGACCACGGTTCGGAGCGCGTCAGTTGGTATCAGAGCCTTAGGTTTAGATAGTCTAGAGTGACTACGTGACCTAGGAGGGTAGTATGGATTGACTGAGTGACGTTAAATGTTTTATGCAGGTACTCATTTGTTATGGCAGGAGCTGAAGGTGATCCGACCGGACCTTTAGGTCGTGGAAATGTAAGGGAGGAGACCCGGGATATGTTCCAAGGAATGTTAGAGGCAGCCATGAAGGACATGAATGATAAAAGACAGCAAGGAGAGCAGGCAGCGCCAAGGGTTGGATTGGATCAGTTTTTGAAGTTGAAACCTATTGGTTATGATGGTGAGCCGGATGTGTCGAAGGCGGAGAGATGGATTGAAGCCATGGAGAAGATCTTTGATGTGTTGAGGTGTACCGAGGAAGAACGAGTTAGGTTCGCGGCTTACAAGTTTTTTGGTGCGGCGGAGCATTAGTGGAGAACTTAAAAGGCAAGTTGGGATGAGGCTCATGTTCCGTATACTTAGGAGAATTTTCTAAGAAAGTTCAAGGAGTATTTTATTCCGACTGTGGATCAAGACAAGAAGGAGATGGAGTTTCTTAACCTGGAGCAGAATTTGATGGAAGTGGCTCAGTATGTGGCCAAGTTCACGGAGTTATCTAGTTATTGCACTCATTTGGTGGCAACCGAGGAGAGAAAGTCCATGAGATTCATTTGGGGATTGAAGACAGTGATCCGAACGCAGTTAGTATCCCACAAGTTTCAAAATTTTCAAGATGCCGTGAATCGTTGAATGTAAGCTCGCCGAAGAATATAATTTTGAGAGTCGCCACGCCGTTTTAAAGGAAACATTGAAAACCTTTTTGAAAAGAGAATTTGGGTTCGGGGGTCAGGTTACGTGTTGGGAAGAACCAAGAGTTCACCCAACATGCCTCGTCCGTAGACGAGTCTTTCTATGTTCAACATTCAAAACATTCAAACGTGTGTGCAATTTGTGTGTGACAAGATACGTGACAAAATTCATATTAATGCTTCATTTTATTGCTCAACAAGGGGAATTACAACTTGTGAAACATTTACCATGGGAGGCCTGTTGGTCCCAAAGGTGGCAACAAGGGTGAAAATACAGCTAGAGGGGGGTGAATAGCTGTTACAACAAATTTTTGCCCTCTTTTAAAAACTAAACCTCTAAGCTTACAAAACCGCTTGCAGTTGATAATAGACTTCAAGTAGAGATGTAAAATGCACAGCGAAATAATAGATATACAAAGCGGTTTTGGGAGAGGCGGTTTGTAAAGCGGTTTTGATGGTGCGGTTTTGGTAAGAGCAGTTTACAAACAAGTGTGGTTTTTTGACAATGTTAACTCCAAACACGATTCTTAATAATGGATAACTATAAATAAGATCAAACAGAGATAGAGATAAATAATTAGTAAGCACAAGAAAAATAAATGCAGAAATATAAGAACACACGATTTGGAGTGGTTCAATCGATAAACGATCTACGTCCACTACCAAGATGGTTAGTATTGGATTTTCTAAGATTTAGATTTTATATTGAGTATGAGAGAGATTACAAGTTACAATGTATTCAAACTCAGATCTAAAATCTATTCTATGAAGATCAAATCCTAGACTATAACCAGTGTATCTCAAATGAATAATCTATGTGATTAAACAAGTGAGGTGTGTGTGTGAGAACAAGATCAAGGCTCTATAAATCTTTGAGATGGAGAGCACAATGATTCTTGATGGTGTTAAGGCTTGATTTCTGGGCTGGGAAAGTATTTCTTGAAGTAGAAGATGAAGATTCAAAGGGTTGAATAATTTCTGGGCAGAGCTTCAGCTTCTTATGAACACAGCACTTTCAATTTTCTCAAGCAATCTTCAAATGGTGAAGATTAGGGGTATTTATACCCAAGCACCAAGGAACTAGCCGTTGGACACAGCTGTTGCAAGGACAGTACTTGATGCTTTCCTATTGGTCCATAGCAACCACTTTTGTCCTTTGGTACAGCAGTTGCAGATAAAGCTGATCAGGCTTCAGCTGCAAGCAATGAGGTTTGGACACCTGTCACCTTTTCAAGATCCTTGCAGATCTCCTATTACATTGAATCATGTGACAAGATATGGTGGTTGACTTTTGATATTGCTGATTTGGATTACAACGATAAAAGGTGGTTCACTTCAAGTCTTCAATCATTGGATGCGGTCTTGGTGTACATGCGGTTTGACAAGTGCGATTGGTAACACCAGTGAGGTTGCAGAGTGCGGTTGAGGTTTTGAACTACACAGGTGCGGTTCACAAGATGGAACTGTAAAACAGTTGCGGTTCTCTATAAGGCGGTTGCACTGGAGTTTGTTCAAAGGTAGTTTCAAACAATGAATTCCACAAGGCGGTTTAGCACATGCGGTTGCTACAGGGTGGTTTGAAGCTACTTGAACTGCAATCCTCAAATCCAATGGGTCTTGTGCCAGTCTTCAAGCCTAAATTTAACCTATTCTATAAAATGGACTTAGCTAAAAAATTGAAGTCTAAGCTTCATTACATAGGGTCCTAAAGTCCTTAAAATGGACAGGAGGTTATGGTATCAATCAAATCTCATACAAAATAGGAGGGTTAAAATATGCATACCCAACAATCTCCCCCTATTTGATTGATGCCATTACCTACTATAGAAAAAACAAACATTGTACTTGGTAAAAACATGTCCATAAGAATTAACATGGTAAGTCATGTCCCAAGTCAATGCACACACTTAGCTTAAGCTATAAAGTTCTATACTATTAAAAGATTGGAACTTACAACTTGAAGAGTATAGAAATGCATTCAGTGCACTTGAAAAGTATGAGTTTAAGTTTAAAGTGCGGTTTAAACTGAATGTTTAACCTTCATTTAAAAAAAATGATTTTAAGTTAGAAAATATTTGAATTTGGTTATAAACCATAAGCGGTTTCATTGTTCTACAAACAAGCAGTTTGATATGAACAAGGTTTTGGAACCAATGATGCATTTTTCATTACTACCTCGAGCAGTTACAGTTACAAGGTAGAAAAGCAAAATACAAGGGTTAAAAAAAAACAAAAGAAGTTGGACAAAAGAAATACATGAAGTGCGATCCAACAAACAAAAGAGTTTACCAAAAAGAATTATAGAGCAGAGGTGGTTCATTGTTGGTGCGGTTGGTGACCCTGCTGCTGCTGCTGTGATTGGTTGACTTCAGGATTACGAGCTTAGTTTGATGCAGAGGTTTCAGTCTTCAAAGCTCTTCTAATCCTTCTGACTTCATCAGCGGTCCTTCCTTGAGCGGTCACCAATCTTCCTAAAGTGTTTTCTTGAGAAGCAAGCTTAAGATTGGCATCACTGACTGCCTTGGAATTTTTTGAGACTTGAGCAGTTAGATCTTCAATTAAAGCATGGAAGGAGGAATTCAAAGAATTGAACATGACATAATTCTCCCCCTGAACTACTGCGGTCTGATTGGAAATAGCTTCTGACATAGGATCTAGATCAACAATCACCTTAATGGAGGATTTCAGCTCATTAACTGTAGCTTCCAGTTTAGAGGTGAAACCTATCTTGATATTTTCTAGGTGGTCGTTGAACTCATCCCTGATCCCATTCAACTTGGCCATCAAGGCATCATCAAGAGAGTTTGTTTTGACATCCAGCTGAGATTTGACATTATCAACTTCAGATAGGACATTTGCCTCAACTGCATTTAGAGCGGTTTGAAAGTCTTGAGAAGGAAGCGGTTGAGAATTGATAGCTTTGAGGATCTCATCTTGAAGGAAATCAAGGGCGGTTTTGGAAGAGTTGGAGAATTGAATGAGCATTTCCTTCAGGTCAGTATCTCCAAATGATTGAATCTGAATGATTCCCTCAGCTAAATCTTTTCGAAATCCTTCAAAACAGGATTCAGCTGAGGATTTGACAATGTTTGCTATATCCTTCTCCCCCTTAATGGCATCAAGTCTTAGGGCAAAATTTTTCATGAAAGTTTTGTGGTCAGCCATTTGGAGGGTTTGAGAGGCAATCAGATGGGATTGAGTTTCAGCTATCTTTTGAAGGGAGTGGTTGGAGGCTTCAAGGGTTGCATTGGATGCAGTCAGTTTGATTATGTGGCCTTGGTTAATGAGAAGATGGCTTTGAATGAGGTTAAGGGTGGAAAGAATTTGGGAGTAGTCAGTTGGAGGAGGGGCGGTTGAAGTAGAGGGAATTTGGGTGATTAAAGGAGGCGGTTCTGAATAGGTAGGAGGAGCAGTTTGGGGTAATTGAGTGAAAAGAGTTTGGAATATACGAGAAGCAGGAATTGTATAGGGTGAGGTGGTTAAAGTTGGAATGGAAAGTTTTTGAGGTAAGGTAGTATAGGTGGTTGGAATATGGGTGGTATGAGTTATGGAGGTTGAAGTAGATGCGGTTGGGATAAGGGTAGTTGGTATAAAGGCGGTTGGGATAGGCGCGGTTAATATGGGAGCGGTTGATATAGGAGCGGTTGGGATTGAGGTGGTTGGGAGAGTAGAAACTAGAGTAGTTGATATTGGGGTAGTTAGAGGAGGAATCATGGAAGTGGGAGGAGTTGTAGTGATTGGTTTTGTATGTGTGGAAGGGGATTTTTGTGGTGAAGGGGTAGGAGATTTGGATGGGGGTGTTTGGGCACGGTTGGATGTGGGTGGAGTTTGAGCGCGGTTTGATTTATGAGGGGATGATTGGTGTATGGGAGAATTTGATGGGGAAGGAGTTGGATCATTTAGTCTAGAGGTAGAATGAGCTGGGCCTGCTGATGGTTTGGAGGTCCATTCAGTAAAGGCACGAGGGTTTGAGGTAGCTTGGTTTAAAGGGGTTTGGAGATCAGAATGGGAAGATGACTAAGAATGATAATGAGAGGAGGATGACTTATCAAAATAAGAAGATGTCTCACCAGGAATTTTGATGTTGGTTTGGGCAACACGTTAAAGAAAACGTTTTGGCCCTTTGGTGGGAGTTGCCTTCTTTGCCATCTATTTATATCTCCTCTTCTTGGGATTCTCCCCCTGAGCGGTTTCATCTCTGGGTGAGGTGGAGAGCGGTTTGAGAGATTGAGATTTGGTAGGAGAAAGCGGTTGGTTAGGAATTGGTGAAGAGGTTTGATTTTGAATAGGTGAGGAAGGAGGAGTTTGAACAGGAGGTTGAGTTGGAGGTGGAGGCGGTTGGGTTTGAGGAGAAGGTTGCGGTTGAGCTTGTGGTTGAACCTGCAGTTGGGATTACGGTTGGGGTTCAAGAGTAGTTGACTTACCCATTGCAACTTTCCTCAATTCTGCCTTTTTCTCCAACTTGTCCAACTTGGCCCTGTAGAAAGCAGCCTTATCCTCTTCAGTAAGATTGGCAGTTGCAGTTTTGACTTTCTTGGCCTTCTTGATAAGAGGGGCAATTTCAGCATCCTCTTCTTCTTCAACTTCTTCATTAACTTCATCCAACAAGGTCATTTTCTTCTTGCCTTTGGAATTGGGACCAGCACCAACGGTTGCAGCACGCGGTTTAGATGACGCGGTCCTAGCCTTCTTAGGAAGCGGTTCAACAACCAAGTTCTTCTTCCTTGAGACCTTCTTAATTGCTTTACCAAGTGCTGTGACAGCGGTCTCAGGAGTCATCTCAACGTAAAACTCCATTGGTTGATGAGTACCAGCATCATACCAGAACTTGTATTCAGTATTCCCAAAAGAATATCTGAAGTTGTGACAGACTCTAGTCCCAAGAGATTCTTCATCACCCAAATGCACAGATAAGTCTGGAGTAGAAATCCTCAGATCTTCTAAGTGTTGGTAGCTGGCTAAAAGGGCGGTTAGGAGCCTGCAGAAGGGTCTCCATCTCATATGTTCATTCTTGATCTTGGACTGATAAGTGTCAATGGAACTGGCTAGCTCTCTCATAAGAATCTTGGGCCAGTTGAGCTTGATCCCATTGTATATAGCACAACAGTATGTCCACTGCTGGGAGGTGAAGTTATTGTGGTTACCAGTTTTACCACAAATAGACCTCCCTACAATATAGCCCAAATGGCTCATCAACTCACCAAACTCCTTCCTTGGTTTCTTCTTATAATAACCAGACAATGAGGTGAGCTTGACTGTTGAAAGAGCGGTTGCATCCATCACCTCTTGACTGACCTCCATAGGACAACTAGAAACATGGATGTCAAAAGTGCTTCTAATATCCAAATGATCAATGGAGATCTTGAATCCCTCAACATTAGCAACCAAGCAGTTGACTATCCTCCCATTAGCTAACTCTCTTTCACCAGCTTCAGCAGTTGCATAGAACTGGTCCACAAAGGATGGGATGATATAAGATTGCTTCTTGTTGAAGAGGGGAAGGATTCCAGAATTACTCAATCTTCTAATCAGCTCCCTGCCAAGGGCATCATTCTGAAGTTCAGCTTCTATGATCTCATACCCTGGCAAGAAAAATCTAGGTTCCTACAAAGTGAAAGGTAGAGGTTAGATCCATTAAAAGGATTCACAGTGCACATGCGGTTTGGGCACTCTTGCGGTTGGCAATGGTGCGATTGTTGGAAATATAAAGAACTCCAAACCTTAAGTGGACTGTGAATACAACTGAAGGATACAAGGAAAATATAAAAGAGATTATACTCTTACGTGGCATTGTAAACCAAAGTTATCCCACACATCCAAGCAGTGTTTTGGAGGGGAAGGTTATGGTGTCCAGCCTATATACTAGGTAGTATCTCAAAATTATTAAGCATGCAGTTGCAATGGATTAATATAAGCAGTTAACTGACATGCGGTTGTAATTTGATTATGCGGTTTCACTTTAACATACGCTTGCAAATTAATCATGCGGTTTGAAACAAGGTTTTGCAAGAATGCGGTTTCAAACCTAGAGAGCATGCGTTTGAAGTTCAATCAGTAACTCCAAATTTTTTTTTATAGAAAATATTCAAAGTGTGGAAAAACATATTTGAAAATCAAAAGAACCAAAACATATAAATTTTGACAAGGCAGATGAACAGCCATGTTGAAGACATGATGAACACGAAGAAGAACTAGAACACCAAGAACAGAGATTCATCACAAGTTCACCAAAATCAACAAATAACATATCAAAATGATCATAATGAGCAAGGGATTAAGAATATCATAATAAAAATTCAATCTTTGCTCAGAATCAACAAGAACAAGCAAGAACACTAAAGTGGGTTTTGAAGAGTTCATAAACTAAAAATCCAAAATCAGTACTCAAATCATGGATGTATCATAAAATAATTAACATATAATGAATCCATATGCAAATCCGGACAAAACCCAACAGAAATCATTCAAAATGATGAACAAATGAACCAATTATGAACAAAAATTCATTCGAGGGTTTCGAAACTTCAAGGTCCAACAATGGCTGATTCACATGGTAAATTGCAGAAATGTAAAGAGATGAAGTGATGAAGTTCATACCATGTCAGTAAATGGAGTCTTGGGTGCCATTGAACTTTGAAGATTTAAGATGAAGATTTGAGGTTTTTGGAAAGAGAGAGAAGGTGAGTTGGTAGAAAGGACAATGCAGAGATTTAACAAAGTTGGAAGAGTTGGAATTGTGGTGTTTAGTTTTTATTTATAGGAAATTTTCAGAACAAGGACAGTTAAAAAGATAGTTTGATTATCCTATAAAAGAAATCATTTTCTCTGTTGCACCCTTTTATCTTCTACACCTTAGCCAATGACGGCTGACAAGAGAGCTTTTATTGCTAATGTTCCCTTGCATTAAATGCATTTAAATTTTGAAATAACATGGGAAAACATTTGCAAAAAAAAAAACCTTATGTCAAAATGTGGACTGAAATGAAAATAAGAGAACTTACATGGAGTCCACGTGGCAGTGCGGTTGGAAGAAACTTCAAAACCGCATAGCCTCTTTAAAGCTAAGAAAGAGTAACACATATTTGAAAAAAATACCAAGTGTTGAATGCGGTTGATAGACAAGCGGTCAGAATGCAGCATGCGGTTAGAACTACGCGGTTGGCTGCAAAGGAGGTTGACTACTTGCGGTTTACATACACGTGGTTCAACAATGGGAGGTTTGAAACCTCAATAGGAAGTACAACCTAAACTCAACACATAAGTTAGCAAATAAAAAGTTATGGATTTATTTAAGTTCAAGCATACCCATTTCTCCTCTGAGGAAAGAAAACCTCTTGGAGTCAAGAGCCTTGGTGAGAATCTCAGCAATCTGGTTGTCTGTCCCCACATACTCTAAATGGATATTCCTCTTCTCCACATGGTCTTTGAGGAAATGATACTTGATATCAATATGCTTGGTCTTGGAATGCATGACAGGGTTGTTGGAGACTGAAATTGTTGAAGTGTGGTCACACATGATAGGACAATTTCCTTCTTCAATTCCATAGTCCACCAACTGCTGCTTCATCCAAAGGATTTGACAGCAACAACTTCCAGCAGCAGTATACTCAGCCTCTGTGGTTGACACTGAAACTGAAGCTTGCTTCTTACTGGCCCAAGCAACTAGTCTATTCCCGAGGAAATGACAAGTACCACTAGTGCTTTTCCTGTCAATAGTACAAGCTGCATAATCTGCATCTGAATATCCTACAAGATCGAAGTTCGAATCTTTGGAATACCAAAGTCCAAGGTTAGTGGTTCCAGATAAATAGCGGATTATACGATTGACTGCAATTAAATGTGCTTCTCTAGGATCTGCTTGATAGCGTGCACATACACAGACACTAAACATAATATCGGACCTACTAGCAGTTAAATAAAGTAATGAGCCGATCATACCTCGATATAGGGTTTGATCAACCTTCTTACCTTTTAGATCTTTATCTAGCTTATTGTCGGTGGCCATTGGAGTATCATATGCTTTAGCATTTTCTAATCCAAACTTCTTTATCAACTCCTTGGTGTATTTGGCTTGGCTGAGGAAAATACCTTCTTCACATTGCTTGATTTGAAGCCCGAGGAAGAATGTTAATTCTCCCATCATGCTCATCTCAAACTTGCTTTTCATTAGCTTCTCGAAACGCTTACAAAGTAACTCATTAGTAGAACCAAAAATAATATAATCGACATATATTTGAACAAGTAAAGTATGCTCATTATATTTGGCAATAAAAAGAGTTATATCAATTTTACTGCGTTTAAATCCTTTCTAGTAAAAATTTAGAAAGAGTCTCATACCATGCCCTTGGAGCTTGCTTAAGTCCATATAAAGCCTTCTGGAGTTTGTAGACATGATTGGGAAATTTGGAGTCTTCAAATCCAGGTGGTTTGGCAACATACACGGTCTCTTGCAGTTCACGATTGAGGAAAGCACTCTTCACGTCCATTTGATATAACTTGAAACGCTTGAAAGAGGCGTAGGCTAAGAAGATCCTAATAGCTTCCAATCTTGCAACTGGAGCAAAGGTTTCATCATAATCAATTCCTTTTTCTTGCCTATATCCTTGTGCAACCAACCTTGCTTTATTCCTAGTGATGCTTCCATTCTCGTCCATCTTATTCCTAAATACCCACTTAGTTACTATCACTCCTTGATCCTGAGGTCTAGGCACCAATGTCCAGACCTTGCATCTTTCAAACTGGTTGAGTTCCTCTTGCATAGCAACGACCCAACTTGAATCTTGGAGTGCTTCATCAATCTTCTTGGGTTCAACTTGAGATAATAAGGAAGTATGCTCATCATAGTTCGATCTCCTTGTTTGAACGCCGGAAAACATATCACCAATCACATTAGAGAGAGGGTGACTGCTGACTTCACGAACCTCCGGGGGTAAGTCTGGTTGGACTGAGGTTTGCTAAAGATCTTCAATTGGAACGTCGTTAGATCCTTCAGCGAAGTCATGGAAGGTAAGTTGACGAAGAGGTTCAATAAGCTGGATGGGGGAATTCTCAACTTCTTCTTCCCTTGGAGTTGCATCTGGAGTAGGAACTTCAGGTGCGGTTTCAAATGTGCGGTTTGAGGGAATGTCAGTTGAGGGTGCTGGATTTTGCGGTTGAGGTTCAGGTGCGTTTCTAGAGGGTTCACCTATTTCATTAGGCTCAGCAAAATCATCAGCAACATTTGGAGCCAAATGAGGCTCAAGGAGAGAATGCTCATCGAATGTAATATGGACAGACTCAACTATTTTTAAACTAGTTTTATTGAAAACACGAAAAGCTTTTGAATGTTTAGCATACCTAACAAAAATACCTTCATCGGCCTTGGCTCCGAATTTACCTCTATTTTCTCTTCCGTTGTAGAGGATAAAGCATTTGCAGCCAAAGATCTTGAAGAAAGCAATGTTGGGGGTTCTTCCTCTCCAAAGCTCATATGGAGTCTTGTTATAGGTCTTATTGATGAGGGAGCGGTTCTGAGTGAAGCATGCAGTGTTGATTGCTTCAGCCCAGAAATACTGAGGCAGCTTGGCTTCAGATATCATTGTCTTTCCAGCCTCAATCAAATGTCCTGTTCTTCCTTTCCACAACCCCATTTTGTTGTGGAACACCAGCTGCGGAGAAATTGTGATCAATCCCATGGTCATCACAATATTGACCAACACCGTTGTTCTTAAATTCGGTTCCATTATCTGATCGAACACTAATGATGTCGTCTTCTTTTTGAGTTTGGATCCGTCTAAAAAGTGCGGTGAGAATCTCATGGCAATCATCTTTGGAAATCATCATCTCAATGCACGTATATCTTGAATAATCATCCACCACCACTAAAGTATATCTACTTCCTCCAATGCTGGCAGTGGTTACGGGTCCAAACAAATCTATATGAAGCTGTTGTAAGCATCTTGAAGTTTATGGAGCGGTCTTGCTGGTGAAAGACGACGCGGACTGCTTACCAAGTTGACATGCACTGCATTTCTCAGGATGGTGGTCAGCCACTTTGGGTAAACCACGAACGAGGTTTTTCCTACCAATCTTTGCAAGATACTTGAAGTTCAAGTGGCTCAACCTCTTGTGCCATAGCCAACTATTTTCACTCACATTTTTAGCTACAAAACAGAGATTAGTAATAATACATGCATCCTTGTAGATCCACCACCACTACACCAAGTTAGGTGTATTGGACTTCTAATCAGCTGCAGTACGTGGATTCGATCACAGGAGGAGCTTCTGGTCTTGGATCTTCAGTGGTATCAAGTATGTATGAAGGTAGATGGGTGAGGTGTATGAGAGATGAAGGAATTGGAAGGGAATTGGTGTAGATTTGTATGGAAGGAGGAGGGAGACGTGTTTCTGGGGTGAATTTGGCAGAGTCACTTTAGGGAGTTGGAAAAGGATCCCAATATGAGAGGGGCAGGGCTCTATTTATAGCTGCTGGTGATGGGCACATTGTGTCGTACGACCTTCTGCGTCAACTTTCCATGGCTCGAGTTGTCACGTGACACAACATGTCCATAACCGTTTCTGGCACCAAAACCTGGTTCTGGAACATTCTAGGTTAATACCCAAAAGGTCCAAAACTGGTTTATTCCTTGTAGGTCCTTTTGCATGAGCAAAGTACTTAAAAGTACTTCCTTCGCAAGAAACTTATGAATTATTTCCGAAAGTCTCGAAATGGATCAGGAATTTACCAAAACGCCCCTAGTGCAATTTTATCATATTAAAATGCACCTAAAAAGGGTCGCAAATTGGATTGGCGTACTTACAGAGTCCCTCGGCAACGTCACTTATGGAAGAAGTGAGGTTGTCGATAAGAAAAGACCCAATCCCAATGAGCGGTTGGGGATATGGCGGATGGCTGGACAATGATTGGTGAGATTGGATGGCTGGACCTTTGGAGAAAGGATTCCTACGTATCCTTGGAGGGAATCAAGCTGGTCGTAGTTTAAATGAGTGACTATTGGGTGAAGGAAATCAGGGTAAAAGGGTAGAAATATGCTTTCATACCTTTGTTGTGCTTACCTGACTGATGATGATTGGCCGTCCGACAAGGGCATTTGCTGATGATAAATCTCCGTCCAACACGGGCTCTTAATGATCTTCCGTCCAACACGGGATTTCGGTGATGATCTTCCGTTCAACACGGGCATTTGATGATGACCTTCCGTCCAACACGGGAATTTTGATAATCATCTGTCCAACACGGGAATTGGTTATGATTCCTCCGTCCAACACGGGCCTTTGATGATGACCTTCTGTCCAACACGGGAAATGATGATGAAACCTCCATCCAACACGGGAATCTGATGATAAGACTCCGTCTAACACGAGATATGATAATGATTTTTCGTCCAACACGGGATATTGATGATGATCTTCCATCCAACACGGGAAATGATGATGATCTTCCGTCCAACACGGGAAATGATGATGATCTTCCGTCCAACACGGAAATTTCCTGAAGAATCTCCGTCCGACATGGGATATTGATGATGAAACTTCCGTCCAACACGTGATATTGATGGTGAGACTTCCGTCTAACATGGGCATTCGACGATGATCTTCCCTCCAACACGGGAATTTGCTGAAGAATCTCCGTCCGACACGGGATATTGATGATGAAACTTCCTTCCAACACGGGAACTGATGATAATCCTCCGTCCAACACGGACAATAGATGATAATACTCCATCCAACACAGGAAATGATGATGAAACCTCCATCCAACACGGGCAATGATGATAAGCATCCGTCCAACACGGGCAATTTATGATAATCCTCCGTCCAACACGGGAAATGATGATGAAACCTCCGTCCAACACGGGCAATGATGATAAGCATCCATCCAACACGGGCAATTGATGATAATCCTCCGTCCAACATGGGCAATGATGATAATCCTCCGTCCAACACGGGCAATTTATGATAATCCTCCATCCAACACGAGAAATGATGATGAAACCTCCGTCCAACACGGGCAATGATGATAAGCATCCGTCTAACACGGGCAATTGATGGTAATCCTCCGTCCAACATGGGAAATGATGATTGCCATACCAGATGAACTTTGTTGATGATTCAGCCTAGCGGAACTTGCTTTTGACGATGATTTGCTGAAGCTGATGAGCACTATCGCTTGGAGATTGAGGCAAGCTCTCTTTTAGATGATGATGATGAATCCGAAAATGACGGGACTGATGAAGATGATAAAGGCATGATATGCCACCTGCAGGATTTTGAAATCTTCGTCCAGATTGTGATTTGAGGGGAAATCCCCATGATCAGATCATGATCACTTTGATTATTGTACCCTGTGGGGGGGGGGAAACACAACACTCTAGGCAATTTGCATTTTATTTGACTTGATTTGAATTTTTGCTTATGCATTATTGTCTTTTGTTGCACGAGTCCATATCGGATGGGGATGAAAATGGATTGAGGATTTTGTATGGCTTGATGAGTTGATATGTATGTAGCAATTATGCTATGATGAATTTATGACGGGATGAATGTGTATATATGATGATGTATGATGGTATGATGATGAATGGCACGATTGTGTATAGAAGTGTATATGGTGAAGTGAACCCTCTCCCATGAGGTGGGGAAATGTATGAGTGATGATTGAGGAATGCATGGATGACATGGTATAGCCTAGGCAAGTCAGGGCGCTCCCGGGAGTACAGATTGCAGCAGGTTGATTCGTTGCTGATAAGAACGATGTGTGTCGAGCGCCCGAGATGGCAAGAAGCAACGGAAGTGCAGAGAATGCCCTGGTTTTGAAGATATGACTAGGCGGAGCCCCAGTTCTTGATGAGGTGACCATGGCGAAGCCCCAGTTGATAATGCAAAGCAAACCCGGAGGGAAATCTGGTAAGGAGAGCCCGAGAAAATAGATTAGCAAAGCCCCAGCTTGAAGAGATTCAATGCAACCTTATTATGGACAGAGTCATCACGTGTCCAAGGGGGCAGCCCATCATTTCAGATCTTAGTCACTCAGTCAATGGACAAGACTCGGAAATGCTTACGTGCAGGGGCGTATCTTTCGAAAGGTGGGAATGAATCCCGATTTTGTGTATACACACTCGCTTTGGGTTTGACTCTTTTGAGAGAGTATAAGCATTACAGGGTGTGGAGAAGTGTATGGAAGCCCCTGCTGACTGAAAGACAGTGTTTGGCTCTATCTTTCTATGATGTAGAAAGAGAAGACTTGTCGAGACACTTGAAAACTTGTCTTATTCGTGATGATCACAAGGCTGCTAAAAACCCTTTATTGATGTTCGGGTTATTCAACCACTAATCCAGATATGAACAAATATTTTGATTAATCACAAGGAGAAAATCAACTGATATCGAGAATCAAACTCGAAAAGATGGAACGAGGATCTGTGTATGAGGACGGCCCTTGACGAGACCGGATTTTCTGAGATTTGTTTGTGATTTCGACCGAACCAATTATGGTTGCCTACGTTCCCCTCCTGGCGAGGAGCTCAGGTCGCCGTAGTTCGGGCTTAGCCCGATTGAAAGAGAATGAATGTTGAAATTTGATGATCTTTTGAGAATTGGAGAGTTGAAGCACACGTCTCCTTGGAGTGTCGATGAAAGACACGGATGCGAAGCCCCAGTGGGACGTCCACGACAAGTGTTTGCGGAGGCGGAATGAAATATGCTCACATGAAGTGCCAAATGAATTGGATTTGAATTTGCATAATCTTTGATTGATGATCTTGAACCGGGATGGATTGGGTTCCAACTTAAGCAAGCAACGAAGCATTAATCTGATTTAGATCTTGAAGATATTGGAATGAAACTGCTATCCGGTAGGAACTGTAGCTGGGTTTCAGGGCTTTGATCGGCCATCAGGTGATTTGGAATATCATGACCTCTTAAGATGAGAGGTCGGCTAGGCCTTTTACTGACTGAACCTCTAAAGATGAGAGGTTGGCTTTCGAGGGATGTGTTTAGGATTTCTATGGCGAGGATATTAATTGCCTCTAAGAATGAGAGGTCAAGATTGGCTTTGCCAAGGTCAAGGATAATGGTAATTGGAATATCCTCTAAAATCGAGAGGATGTCTTGGGATTGGTTTAGGTAGGTGTTGGTGAGAGGAAGTCCATGCTATCGAGAACTTTTGTGAACTTGAGAGGATTCGGGCTCCTTTTAAACATTGGAGAGCTTCTTGAGAAATCGGGGATTTCTGCTGAATTGTGAGGATCTAAAGTCCTTCTTTTGAAAAGCCTCTTGAGGATTCTTGCTGAATTGTGAGGATTTAAAACCCTTCTTTTGATAACTTGGAAGGCCTCTTGAGGAGTTGAGGATTATCTTTGTCCTTCCTTCATGATTTAAGTATTTTGCACACCGCAGACTCTCGAAGCTAACTTCTTGGACTTGCTTGGACTTCTCTCAGCAAGGAGCATAGATGATGGCTAAACGGGGTTTCAAAACACGCCGATCTTGAAATGAAAGGGTATTGTTTAGTAAGGGTGAGGTAATGGCTTCCCTAGAGTGAAAGGTTTCAACCGCAATCCCTACCGGATGATCTAAACGAGATTAAGTCTTCATTGCTTGCTTAAGCTTACTTGAGGAAGATTCATGAAAATTCATTGAGCGACGGAACGATGAATGCGAGGAATGAGATGTGAGCATTTGAGGTGCGAGATGGGGAGTTGATAAGCCCCAATTTGAGAAAGATATCAGTTTATTTTCTCACTCCGATCAATTTAAATATTAATCATTTCAAAGGATTAGTGATTGAGTAGCACGAGTGATCATTTAGAATAAAACCATTTCAATTGAGTGTAATGTGGGTGTGTAAGTGATGTCTCGAGTCTAGCAAGAAAAGAAACAAAGATTTTTATTACTGCAAAGCAAAAACTGGTCCAACTTGGACTTGACAGACTCGATGCCTGAAAGGGACATTCTAGAACCTACGAAGACTGATTGACTGCATCAACCCCGGATGGAAGGAAGAGCATCATTGACATTGATGAGGTGAGGACCCTTCTCTATCTTTCTATCATTCACAAATCGTCTTCCTTAGCTTGAGCAATCTGAGCAAGCAACCGGGCCTCCTGCTCACAAGGAAAAGACGTCTTCAAGGGTAGCTCGCAACTTTTCGATGGTCACACCATTTGCACTCTGCTGACCCATGGGATACAAACTTCCAGACTGGTGGGCCATAATCTTCTCTGCACCAAACATCTCGGATACCGAATCAGGTGAACTACCGCTCGGACATTTGAACTGCTTCCGCCTCGGGGATATGGACCAATTGAACGCCGGGCACAGGAGTACGCACCCAACTTGCCATGACCTTGAGATGGATAGGAGATGGTAAGATGGAGGAGAGGAAATTACCTTGAGATGGTATAGGAGAGGGAAGAATGGGAAAGGAGATGGACTCATGCAACATCTTATTAATGTTCAAGTAGAAATCGGTGTCTTTTAAGTCCTATGAACGGTTGGAAAAGGGGGAAACCTTTATTTACGCAATCTAGACCTCGGGGGAACCTAGGGACACACCATTCAAAAA
This sequence comes from Adenophora triphylla var. japonica, assembly GCA_022495995.1. NCBI lineage: Eukaryota > Viridiplantae > Streptophyta > Magnoliopsida > Asterales > Campanulaceae > Adenophora > Adenophora triphylla. The sequence continues at coordinate 345,528 of JAFEMH010001088.1, forward strand.
CACACTAAATGTATTGATTAAAAATTAATAATAGGCAATAATACCTAAATAAAACCGAAACATTTATGGGATGGACGAGTAATCCCCATTTCTGGAGAAATTTGGGCAGCATAACGGGTATTCCCGAAGAAATTCAAGGAAAAATCCGGCATGACCTCTCGTCGGTGCACGTTGACAAAGCGACATGATCTCTCGTTAGAACATGTCGTGAGAGCTACATGTCCTTACGCGAAACCATGTTGCGATGGCAACATGCCCACACGTGCTAGGTTTCGGGGATAGGTACGAAGGCCTACAAAATTTTTTGAAACAATTCATTTTAGTGTATTTGAAAATGGCGTGTCAAAAAAAAAACCGTTGGGTAAGCTTTAAGAATGTGGCTTCACCTATGATGCGCTAGGGGGATAGGTTTGATTTCAGGCGCTCAAGCGTAGGCGAATTACATGGTCGTCTGTGATGCCGTCAATCGCACCCGAGGGTTCTAGATCTACGTGACGTAGTGTGCAGATGACTATGTTCCTTTATTTATGAAAATGATTTTTTGATTATTTATTTATTTTATTTTTTTATTTGAAAAGGGGGATGAAAAAATGAAAATAACACACACACCAAACCCCACAAAGATACAACAAACAAAATGATCATAATACAATCCCCATGACTGCCCCACAATCTGAACCAAATCAAACAAAACAGTCTCTGCAAGTTGGCCTCTCCTGTCGCACGACCCAGAATTGAAGTGGCAGCTCCTGTCGCGTGACAGGAAAGGCCAGATTTCCAGAACCTCAGGCAATCAACCCCAGCCTCAGCCTCCAAGCATTGCTACGGCTCAACACCAATTAGCAGCACAACAAAGCAGGAAGCAAGGACAACAAGCAAAGCACATAAGATGCAAACAACACATATAATGCCACAAACAAAGCACACACAAATGAATGAGAATGATGTTGAACATAAACGAAAGTTTGACCCACTTTTGAAAAACAAGTTTCAATGTCCCCAGCAGAGTCGCCACTGAATGTACGCTCGCCGAAAAATATAATTTTGAGAGTCACCACGCCGTTTTAAAGGAAACATTGAAAAACTTTTTGAAAAGAGAATTTGGGTTCGGGGGATAGGTTACGTGTTGGGAAGAACCAAGAGTTCACCCAACACGCCTCGTACGTAGACGAGTCTTTCTATGTTCAACATTCAAAACATTCAAACGTGTGTGCATTTTGTGTGTGACAAGATACGTGACAAAATGCATATTAATGCTTCATTTTATTGCTCAACAAGGGGAATTACAACTTGTGAACCATTTACTATGGGAGGCCACATCCCAACTTACAATGGAAACTGAACATAACTTACAACTGAACTGAACCTGCTGCAAAGGGCCAATTATGTCGCATGACACAGGACCTGAGGGGTCACTTGTGTTGCGTGACACAACAAGGCACCTTGCAGAGGTTTTACAAATGCTCAAATACAGAAATAATAAGGACAAACAGATCTTATTGCAACAATAATAAACCTCATAGAACAATGAATTAACTACGAATCAACCAAGGGGGTGTGGATATGGGGAGATCCACATTCCCTTGACGACCAATCAACAAAACTACATCCAAATCACATCATAAGCATGAATCATACCAAGCACAATGGATTAAACAGAGAGATGGTGATTGGGACTTGATAATTGAAGGCGGATGAAGCCTAATTACCAAGTCCAAGGAACTGAATTTGAACTGAATTGATTATGCAATGAACAAATACGAGAGATATAGAGAAAGGGAATCGTTATCCTTGTAGATCCACCACCACTACACCAAGTTAGGTGTATTAGCCTTCTAATCAGCTGCAGTACGTGGATTCGATCACAAGAGGAGCTTCTGGTCTTGGATCTTCAGTGGTATCAAGTATGTATGAAGGTAGATGGGCGAGGTATATGAGAGATGAAGGAATTGGAAGGGAATTGGTGTAGATTTGTGTGGAAGGAGGAGGGAGACGCATTTCTGGGGTGAATTTGGCAGAGTCACTTTAGGGAGTTGGAAAAGGATCCCAATATGAGAGGGGAAGGGCTCTATTTATAACTGCTGGTGATGGGCACATTGTGTCGTACGACCTTCTGCGTCAACTTTCCATGGCTCAAGTTGTCGCGTGACATAACATGTCCATAACCATTTCTGGCGCTAAAACCTGGTTCTGGAACATTCCAGGTTAATACCCAAAAGGTCCAAAACTGGTTTATTCCTTGTAGCTCCTTTTGCATGAGCAAAGTACTTAAAAGTACTTCCTTCGCAAGAAACTTATGAAATATTTCCGGAAGTCTCAGAATGGACCAGGAATTTACCAAAACGCCCCTAGTGCAATTTTATCATATTAAAATGCACCTAAAAAGGGTTGCAAATTGGATTGGCGTACTTACAATCGCGCTTACCATGTGGAGCATGACATTGAAGAACATAAGAGGAAAACGAAAGTGGTTAGTACGGGAAGGCAAGGAGGACAAAGTAGACCACAACAACAAGGTCGAGATAATTGAGGAGGGCAAGGTTTGCCATCACAGTTTAGAGGGCAGCCGCAGGGTTCGTCAAGTGTTAGAAGGCAGGGTTATATTCCGAGGAATGAACCAAAAAAGTTTGTAATCATTGTCGGAAGGAGGGGCATATCGAGGATCATTGTTGGAAGAAATAGGGTAAATGTTTGAATTGCGGGCAGTTGGGGCATTTTCAGAAAGATTGTCCAAAGCCAAGGAAGCATTCATCCGTGAGTAGCGCCGGAACTTCTCAAGGATAGAAGAGGGATGCTTCAGGGAGGCCTAAGGTTCAGGGTCGGGTCTTTTCGGTGAATCAACAACAAGCAGCAGATTCCTCCACAGTCATCGGAGGTACTATTTTTATAGAAAGTATGAGAGCACGCGCACTTATAGACCCTGACTCATCTCATTCTTAGTGTCCATGCATTTTGCATCGCAATTGCATGTTTCTGTTGAGTCTATGCCTTATGTGCTAGAAGTATCAACTCCTATGGGAGAGTGTTTGGTAACCGATGAGGTGTTATGTACATGTGATATGCATATTTGTGATCATGTGTTACCTGCTGATTTGGTAGTGTTACCTATGCATGATTTTGATGTTATTTTGGGTATGGATTGGCTAAGCAAATATCATGCTTTAGTCGATTGTCATAAGAAGGTTGTTACCTTTTCAGTTCGGAATATGCCTAAGTTTGTTTTTGAGGCTATTCCTTCGGTGGGGACTATTTGTATTATTTCGTATGTGAAAGCTAGAAAGTTATTGCTTCGTGGTTGTACCGGATTCTTGGCTAGTGTCCTTGATACTACTAAAGTGTGTAGACACCCCATTCTGAATCAATAATTCATGATTGCACTACTCTTCGTCTCTATTTTATGTTTTGATGAAAGCATATCAGTTTCATCACGTTTCGTTAAGTTTCTAACTAACCTCGTTAGTTTTGGACCTAACTGACTAACGGAATAACTGAAGAGGACAAAATAGTCAATCGACTAGTTGTCTCGCACGAGACATACATGTCTCGCACGAGATAACCCCTCTGCAGGATATGCAGAATCACAATCCTTCTCCATTTCAAACTCTTTTCTTGATAAACATCATCTAATTCGGTTCTCCAATCATATCTGAGTTCTGGAACCTTCCTATAGTGTTTTACCTCTCCACCTTTACCTCTTAAACCCCTATAAATACCTGATGACTTTCAGTATTTCACCCTAACAATTTTAGATTGAGAGGTCCCCGATCCACGATCGAAAACACACAACACACACATTTTATTGGTTTCTCTCCCTGAAAGATTCCTACAAAATCACCCTAAAATCACCCTAAAATCACCTAAAGTTTGTTTGTCAACCTTGTTGATCAACAAACATCAAAGCCCGAATCAAGGACCGAGGCAAAGCTCTGTCCGCATCAAGATTTGACTCTCATATTGAGTCGAAACTCTGCCCGAATTACTTCTCGATCGAGAAGACATCTTAGAACCACGTTCTAAATCAAATACTCCCTAAACGCTAGGTAAATTCCTATACTTTTACTCTCTTCTTCTCAATCTCTCTCTATTGGCTTTTAGAGTGGTGTAATCCCATCAAAAGGATTAGCCTAGAGTCCCTTCAATCCATGGAGGCGATCTCGAAGCATACAATCCGACATTCCTAATCAAGAAATTGATTAGGGTTTTCTTGTTCTTATTTATTAAAAAAAGATTGATAATACTCAATTGGCAAGACCGATCTTCGAATTGGGTGGAATGGGTGCTCCTCGACCTTCCCATTCCATAACTTAACCCCCGAACCCTCAAATCTCTTTCAAATCAAAAAGGTTTTTCTTATTGTTTTCCTAAATAAATAATAAGTGGCAACTCCGAGATGTTAAAAATTCACGCATCGCTACAGTGGCGACTCTGCTGGGGATAATTAATTAAGAGGGTTAGACTTGCGTTACAATTAATTATTATCAATCTTTTTATTTTTTGCAAAAAAATTGATTTTTCTGGATTTTTTCTAATTTTTCTGTACTGTTTTCATCAAAAAAAAAAATTACTGTGCGATAGCTTGTCCAGCACGAGACAAAGAAGTCTCGCGCGAGATTAGTATTCGGGGTAAAGCACTCTCTCTGTTTGGCGTTTGGCTGCTTAGCACCATGAAAAAAAAAAACAAAAAAGGGCTTGGTCAGTTAACTTGACTCCACGTCTGACCACGAAAAGAAAAAAAAATAAATGGATTCAGTTGACTTTGCTGGAAAAGGCTGGCCTTATTAAAAAAAAAATCAAAAACAGTTTTGGAAAAACTTCAAAAAAAATCCAGAAAATTAAAAAATTTCTATTTTGATTGTACTAACTTTAATTTGCAGGGTAGAATAATTAATTTATTACTCGAACTATATAACTGCGTGCGATTGAATTATTTTAATTTTTACCGGTCATCAGTTGACTCGGGCTTTGTAATAAATTAGTTTATTTATTCTATCTCTCTCTCTCTCTCTCTCTCTCTTTAAGTGAAACTACGATGGCCTGAGTCTTCCTAATTTGGGAGAAACTTAGGCAACCACTTGGTGCGGCCACTATCTGTTTTTCTTTTAATTTTCAAAAAAAAAAAAAAACTTTCTATTTTACTATATCACCTAGATTGACTATCACACACGCACAATCATGCTATATCTATCATTGCACTACATACCCTATATAAACCCGGGACCCACACTAAGGACGGATAACGGTAACCACCTAGTCGCCGGTCTCTCCGAAGTTGGATCATCTCACTCCGCGTATTCAATCCACCTAGATTGTCATATCGCGGGGAGCCTAGCCTTCCAGCCCTACATAGCCACATATCATGTAGATTGACTTTTTAAGACACTCCGTGACCGGTCGGTTTGATCCTGGAGTCCTTGTAATCCCTTGTCAAGATCGTTTTGTGCAATAAACCATGGAAAAGAAATCAATAAATTGTCGCTTCGGAATTGTCCCTTCGGAAATGTCCCTATAATTGTCCCTTCGAATTTGTCCCTAAAAATAGAAAAATTTCTCACCAAGTTTATTGCACAAAACTTGATGTTACTTGGGATGACTTCGACCCCTAGGTCCTTAGGTTTGGATTTCGAATATTAGAAACCCCCAAAATGAATTTTCCGTCCGACCAAAATTAGGATTAAAATCAGAAAAAATTGTGACTTTCCGTGGTGATGTCTCGCGCGAGACTACTTGTCCCGTACGAGATAAGTGTTCGATCTTTTCGTGTTTTGGCCAAAACCTTCAAAGCCTTCATACACCCTATTCAGCCGACTTGTTGGGACTCGATCATGGTTTAACACGGTTGCTACACGTCTAGGTCATCGCCAAATCTCAACACGATGTCTGCTTCTCCTTCTACCACCGAGGCCGATTTCAACGAAGCTAAGGCCCAACTCATCGAAGCCATGCTTAAGATGGATGAACAAAGTAAGCAAATTGATGAGAAAAATGCCCAAATGGCCGCCCTCATGAAAGAACTCAACGATTTGAATGTCAAGAAAGGCAGAAAGCAAAAGCAGAAAGTGGAATCCTCCTCCGATGAAGAGGAATCCTACACCCAAATGAATAAGAAAACCAAGAAGTCAAGCAAGAAAAAGGAAGAATCCGATTCCTCCTCTTCCTCATCATCCTCCGATGATGAGGGACATATAACCAAGGATACTAGAACCAAGAAAGAAGGCAGTGGTGAAACTACTAAACTTGGTGACCATGTTACTAAGAACTACCTCGAGAAGAAACTTGCAAACCTTGACACTTCAAAAGGGTCATTCGTTCCATTTGATCTCGATGCTCTTCAACAATCCATCACCAAGTTTCCTCGCAAGTACAAGACACCCGATATTGCCAAGTTTAATGGTACTACTTGTCCTCGAGCTCATGTTGAGACCTATACTTGGGCTATGCTTCCAATGGGCGTTGATAACACGATATTGGCCCAATGCTTTTCTCAAACCTTGGAGGGTGCTGCAAGGGATTGGTACATGTCTCTTCCTACGACTACAAGGCTTGATTGGTCGTCTGCATGTTTGGTCTTCCAAAGGCAGTTTGAAGACAACTCCACTTACCGCCCTACTAGGAGGGATCTTGAACAAACCAAGCAACATGCAAATGAGTCATTTGCTGAATTTGCTAGAAGATGGAGACTCAAACTCACTGAAATTGTCGAAAGGCCTACTCTCAAAGAGCAAATCCACATCTTCCTCCAATGCCTCCGTGATGAATTTCAAGAGAAGCTCGCCGGCAACTACTTTCCTAGTTTCAATGAACTCCATGAGTCTGAAATTAGGATTGATGACTTCCTAAAAAGCAAAAAGAAGGAAAGTACTTTCCGCTTCAACAAACCCTCCACAAGTAAGGATTCTTTAGTCAACGCTATTGCATTCAACCGCCCCAACACCGGCAAGTATTCTGCTGTTCCTCCTCCTGAAAAGAAAAAGAGACACTACGACAAAATTGAAGGAATCACTCAAGAAGAACTCTTCGATGTGCTTGTCCAAAATGAAAAGATCAAACCAAGGGAAGGTGGTCCTCCTAAGGATATGAGTCTGAACCATGCTCATCACTTATTCTGTAAGTACCACAACTTCACCGGCCACGACACCAACTCTTGCCACCACTTGAAGGACATCATCCAAGACCTCTTTGATAATGGAGATCTAGAACGTCCCAACGTCATCAACAATCCTCTCCCTCGCACTCCATGAAGAAGATGAAGCTCCAAGAAGAAATCTACACTTACCACTTTGGGGCTACCACTATCCTCTCCCTTTCTCCTTTGATAGAAGTAGATTAGGTTTTAAATTTCCAAGTATGAACTCGAAGAGTCGTTCTGTATTTCTAGTACTTCTCACCTCCTCTAGTTTGTGTCTTCTAAACTATCGAGTATGTTCTTAAATTTCTTAATTAATCAAAGTTATTTTTCCTAAACACTCTCCCTAAGGTTGCTCTACCTCATGAATATCATTTAATTCATACAAAATAATGGACCCTCCATTCCCTAAATCATCGCAAAAAATAGAGACTTCTAAGCAAGTTTAAGAAGAAAGTTATCCTTAGGAAGCTTAAGGGCTAAACATTACCCCTACTGAAAGTCAAAGGTCAACAAATGAAAAAAGCCAAAGGTGCTGCTGTCAACCTTCATTCCAAGAAGAGTGGGGGCTACTCAATTCAAAGCTTCGAGAGTAAAAAAAAAAACTCTCAAGCTTTCATCACCCCCACAACAAAGGTGAAACCTCAAATGAATGAAGGACTCTCCCGCAAAGAAAAGGAGTCAAGTGATACCAACAAAAGAAAAGAGGATTCCTCAATATCCTCCTACATCAAGTGAAGAAGACTTTCAGTATCAATAAAAATGTTTACCCTTAAGTCATACTAATGATTGGCTTCCTTCTCAAACTTATTTAGAAACTTCTAGATGATGCACGGTTCATTAAAAGGTAGAACAAATTTTCTAGATCTTTGAGCCAAGTAGCATTCCTTGTTGAGTCTAGGGCCTTCCTGTTAGCCACTCTCATACACACTCTTGAAATCCAAGCATCAAAACTGGGACTTCCTAACCTTTGCTCCCCAGTCAATCTCTACTTTAACTCTTCAAAATAATCAAATCTGCTTTAGGAGCTTTCCTCTTTGCTTCTCACTCTCATCATTAAAGAGTCCACTTCTCCAAAGAATCAATGCTTGGATCACCTTCCAAAGAATAGAGTCCGTCTCTCCTCGACTAACTTGAAATCTCATTCCTCTCTCCTCAATCAGATTCTCTTCACTGAGTCCTCTTCGAGTACACATACTTTTCAAAAAAATGGCTCGCTAGGTTGAAAACTCGTAAAGAGCGGCCTAGGCAAAAGTTAGAGCACAAAAAAAAAGACGCAAAAGAGATGCCCGCTAGATTGAAAACCCGAAAGGGCGGTCTAGGCAAAAACCAGGGTGCGTCACTAAGAAAAAAAAATCATCAAGGAGAAAGGGAGACTATTCTTCAACCTTCTTCATCAAGCATCATTCGATCTTCTTCAAATCAAATAAACAAGGAGAGTCTTCTTCGATCATCTTCAAATCAAGAGAGCAGACTCACAAGCCAGTTCACAAAGTCATCTACCACTTGCAATCAACTTGGGGTTTGAGACAGCAAAGGGCCTTGGACATAAAGCCATTACGACAGTCGACAGATTTGTAGTCGTTTGCCTCCTAGAGACACGACTCAAAGGAGAAGTAAGAATGAAGATTCTCAATAAGCCTAGATGTGTTCACACAAGGTTACTCATTGAAATTCAGCCTTGCTGACTAGCAACAGATTCTGCAAAACCTGATTTGGTCCCAACTTGTCAAACACAAGTTCTCTCATACAGTTCACCCCTCTCAAATATAAATCCATACAAATGTTCCTACATGTCCATATACCCTATACTCCTACATGAACTCACCACCAAAATGACCAGTCGGCCATTTGCACGAATAGACATGAGCACCACCACGTAAGTCCAGTTGAACAACTAAAATCTGGAAAAAATCTACTTGGAATCTTTATGTGCTGACAGGTACAGAAAGGTAAGAATCATTCGGGTCCATCCGATACTAGCATGCATCTATCCTTGCATTACAGGAGCCGATAGAACCTCCACCTCAACCGACAACTTTAAGTCCGTGACCTCGGCGACATCAACAAAGTCTGTGATGACAGCAAACTTCAAGTCCGTGACCTCGGCAACATCAACAAAGTCTGTGACCGCAGCAAACTTCAAGTCCATGACCTCGGCAATAACTTCAAAATTCTGTGACGGCAACAAACTTCAAGTCCATGACCTCGGCAACATCAACAAAGTCTGCGACCGAAGCAAACTTCAAAGTCTGTGACCTCGGCAACGTCAACAAAATCTACCGAAGATGCTTTTCAAAATACCTAAAATAGCCTTTTTAGTGTTTTGGAGTCGAACTACGTTTGGTCTGATTCTCTCTTAGAGATACATAGGTAGCCGTGCGGCACGACCATCCCAATGTTCAGAATGATGTCTTTCTATCGACGACATGACTTCTTCCATAAGTCTTGTCTCCGAGGGGCTCTGTAGACACCCCATTCTGAACCAATAATTCATGATTACACTACTCTTCGTCTCTCTTTTATGTTTTGATGAAAGCATATCAGTTTCGTCACGTTTCGTTAAGTTTCTAACTAACATCGTTAGTTTTGGACCTAACTGACTAACGAAATAACTGAAGAGGACAAAATAGTCAACCGACTAGTTGTCTCTCACGAGACATACGTGTCTCGCGCGAGATAACCCTTCTGCAGGATATGCAGAATCACAATCCTTCTCCGTTTCAAACTCTTTTCTTGATAAACATCATCTAATCCGGTTCTCCAATCATATCTGAGTTCTGGAACCTTCTTAGGAGTGTTTTATGTGGGCTCCTCCAACTCCCGGACCTATAAACCGTGTCCTAGGATGGAGGGTCCCAAAATATACCAATTTAAAAAAACTTTTCGTTATATTACTTGAAAAGTAAACCACCTTTTTCCAAAACAATTTCAAAATAACCTCACTACCCGGAGGTGATTTAAAAGCCTGCTTTAAACATATAACCTGTTTAAGATACAACCACTACACTAAACAGGCTTACACAAGACAACTGTAAAACAAACCAACACCACAGCTGATTACAATACAATCTACTGAAAATGTTTTATAACAGTTTCTCATAATAACAACTACAACTACTCCCAACTCCCACGCAAATATATACATACCCTGACAACCCAAAATAGGATCCAAACTCCTTCCCGGCCTCACCGGTATGGTCCACCTGTCTCAGATGAAACTAAAACAGTAAAGGGAGAAGGGGTGAGAATAAATATCAATAAGTTTCTATGCATGCAACAATATGCCAGATAATATGCAACACATAAACAGGTTGCAACAAATCACATTGGGAAAAAACAGTAAACACTTTATGTTACCTTTCCCGCCTGGCCGGTACGTCATACTATCTGCAACACCTACACAGGTTGCTCATAATATATGCAACACACACAGGCTGCTCAACTTATATGCAACACCCACAGGTTGCTCAATTTCAAATATGCAACACACACAGGCTGCTCAATCTACATACTGGTAAAATGGTAAACACATTTTGTTACCTTCTTTTTACCCTTTTCCCATCTGAATAATATATAGTATAACGGTGGGAGTTAAACTCCACTCATTTGTGAATTGCTTATTGCCTATTCATGACTTATACGATCCCTATCGGAGACCCATATAAGCAACAATGGGAGTAGTACTCCTCCCTTTTGGTGAACTGCTTGCTCGCATATTCACGTCTTATATGACCGATTATCTAGGGAACCATATAAGACATCAACAATTCTATGAAATGACTGCACAAATCCATAGAAGCTGAACCCCAGCCTGTAACTACAGAAGGGGAACGGCCCAAGGTATAAGGCAATCTAACCACCTCATGGAACACATCCACTAGTGATAGTATTCCCTATACCCCCGAATAATCAACAACTATAACCGTAATCAAGCACATGATAGATACTTGAAATTAATCCACACCTTGGGATATCAATATATAACATGATACTTTACTCATGCTAAACCAATTACAATAGTGCACATGTATATTTTACACTATTGGATAACAACAATCCATTGACATGGTATGCATACTCATGCTCAAACCAAATGGAACAGTGCAACACGCATTTAAACACTATGTGCACAACCAATCATGGATATGCAATCACATATGGGCACAATGAATTACATATAAGCCCTACACATCCATTCTCAATCTCAAGAAGTAGTTCCCCATACTATTCAAACCAATCATCACATATAGGTAATCAAGTAGGGGTACAATATAATATAAGTAGCCCTACTCAATCAGACCCTAAGGTTGAACACTTTCTATAAAGGTTCCAACCAAACAAATAGTTTAATACACATTTTACACATCACCATATACACAAAATTAGGTAAGGACTCAATGTATATCAAGTAATCCCTACCTATTCATTATATACTATATAAACCAGTGACAGTGTATTAATACACTTGCCCAAACCAAGTCAACTAGTGCTAACTATTTTTACGTACTATAACCCCATAACCATCTAGGGTCAACCATGTAGGGGTAAAACATCCTCTAAGTAGCCCTACACGTTCACAATATAACATTAAACACCTTCTCTTAATGTTCCAAGTCCAAAAACCAAGTTTTATTAACTTTGGTTCAAGTGCCATAAATTGCCTTTCAAGCATTTTCACGACCTTATTTAAAGCTCTTACCCATAAATTTTTGGCCCAACTCAAACTCCCTTATATAGTACTAAAGTTGTACTAGATTCAGAGTTAAAGAGTGTTCCAAATTATGTAGGTTAGACTAGGTTTGCAAGGCCTAGAAAAAGGTTCAAAGCTGCAGATTGAAATAGTTCAAGTGTCAAAACTGCCTTTCAAGCATTTTCATGCCACTATTTAAAGCTCTTGCCAATATCTTTTTGGCCTATTCCAAGTTCCACATTATAGTACTAAAGTTGTAATAAAAGCCTAGTTAAAGAGTGATTAAATTCGTACTCATTTAACTATCCTAAAAAGCTTGTAAAGCAGCCATCTCCACCCAGTTTTGAGCACGACTCTTGCTTAATGGCACGAGTCGTGCACCAACCCTGCACGACAGAACCAAGGCTCACGACTAGTGATCCACCAGTCATTCTATGTCGCACGACTCGTCCAAGCAATGTCACGACTCGTGCTTAAGGGCACGAGTCGTGCCAAATACCAGAACCTACGGTTTTGTACAGAGCAACATCAGCAACAACAACAATACACCCAGGTTTCATTCCAGCTACTGTAAAATGACCAATATCAATACATAAACAGATTTTGGTCCATAATATACTCCCTTCAAGTCTTATAACATATATATAACATGTATAAACATCAATTATATCCTCTTTCAATCCAATTCTCAAACCTAATCTGAAACTATTCAAGTTCAACTCAAATCAGTTTCTTTTCCATTTTCAACACCAAGTTAGTGATCAAATCTTCACCAAACTTACTCATAACATCATAATACATATTATGAACAGTTTTGGAAAGAATCATAACAACTTACCAATTTTTATCAAAATAAAAGGAAGATAGGATCGGCTCTTCTTGCTCTATTCTACTCCCTTAGCAATAATTTGAAGTCGGAATCAACACCCACTCCACGGCTGAATTTCTGGGAATTAATGAAGCTTGGCTAGGGTTTGGGACTCTTAGAACATAGAGAGAAAAGAGAGAAACTGAGGAGGTGATTATCCTTCTTGGATAAGCTTGGGAAGGATATTTATATATCCAATTTACACTCTAGCTCCTCAAAGTTTCACACAGCTACAAACCACCATCTTGAACTTATAATTACACATAAGCACCTCAAAGCTTTTTATAACATTTTCATTTAAAGATTTCAAGTGTTATTAACATTACTACACAAATTCCTCATTTCTTTTACTTAGACATTATATGATTAAAATCACTTTAATAATATCTAAAACCATGTAATTTAGCAATCTAGCCAAATAAACACGTAATCATTTCACAATTTCATATAAGGCGTAATATAAGGCAATACACCCCACTCCCACGTGCTCAACACGTGGTCAAATTAGTGCCCGAACCTAGGGTCGTGACATTTTACCTCTCCACCTTTACCTCTTAAACCCCTATAAATACCTGATGACTTTCAGTATTTCACCCTAACAGTTTTAGATTGAGAGGTCCCCGATCCACGATCGAAAACACACAACACACATTTTGTTGGTTTCTCTCCCTAAAAGATTCCTACAAAATAACCCTAAAATAACCCTAAAATCACCTAAAGTTTGTTTGTCAACCTTGTTGATCAACAAACATCAAAGCCCGAATTAAGGACCGAGGCAAAGCTCTGTCCGCATCAAGATTTGACTCTCATATTGAGTCGAAACTCTGCCCGAATAACTTCTCGACCGAGAAGACATCTTAGAACCATGTTCTAAATCAAATACTCCCTAAACGCTAGGTAAATTCCTATACTTTTACTCTCTTCTTCTCAATCTCTCTATATTGGCTTTTAAAGTGGTGTAATCCCATAAAAAGGATTAGCCTAGAGTCTCTTCAATCCATGGAGGCGATCTCGAAGCATACAATCCGACATTCCTAATCAAGAAATTGATTAGGATTTTCTTATTCTTATTTATTAAAAAAAGATTGATAATACTCAATTGGCAAGACCGATCTTCGGATTGGGTGGAATGGGTGCTCCTCGACCTTCCCATTCCATAACTTAACCCCCGAACCCTCAAATCTCTTTCAAATAAAAAAGGTTTTTCTTATTGTTTTCCTAAATAAATAATAAGTGGCGACTCCGAGATGTTAAAAATTCACGCATCGCTACAAAGTGTTGCCTGAATTTGGGGATGTACCGATAGTTAAGGATTTTTCGGATGTGTTCTCTTCTGAGTATGTGATGCCTCCGGATAGGGAGATAGAGTTTGGGATTGATTTGCTTTCGGGTACAGCTCCAATATCCAAGGCACCTTATAGAATGGCCCCAGCTGAATTGAAAGAGTTGAAGGCTCAGTTGCAAGAGTTGCTTGATCGGGGATTCATCCGAGCTAGTGTCTTGCCGTGGGGAGCTCCAGTATTATTTGTTAGGAAGAAAGATGGGTCATTGAGATTGTGCATTGATTACCGGCAGTTGAACCAAGTGACGGTGAAGAACAAATACCCTTTGCCTCATATTGATGATTTATTTGATCAACTTCAAAGTGCGACAATCTTTTCGAAGCTTGACTTGAGAAGCGGGTATCATCAGTAGTTGAAGGTTCGTTCGGAGGATGTTTCCAAGACTGCCTTTCGTACTCGGTATGGTCATTTTGAATTCCTTGTCATGCCTTTTGGTTTAACAAATGCTCCCGCTGTTTTTATGGATTTGATAAACCAGTTTTCAAACCCTATCTTGATACTTTTGTTGTCGTGTTTATTGATGATATTCTTGCTTATTCTAAATCTCGGGAGGAGCATGAACAGCATTTGCGAATGGTTTTGGCGGTGCTCCGAGAGAAGAAGTTGTTTGCCAAGTTTAGTAAGTGTGCATTTTGGCTTGAGGAGGTTTCTTTCCTAGGCCATGTTGTGTCAAAGAATGGAATTTCAGTTGATCCTTCTAAGATTGAAGCCGTGGTTAGTTGGAAGAGGCCGGAAACAGTCACCGAAATTTAGAGTTTTCTGGTGTTAGCCGGTTGTTATAGAAGATTCATAAAAGGATTTTCAAAGATTGCTACTCCGTTGACTCAGTTGACTCGGAAGAATATACCTTTTTGTGTGGAATGAGAAGTGTCAAGCTAGTTTTGAGGAATTGAAAAAGAGGTTGACTTCAGCACCTATCCTTGTTTTGCCAAATGGGAATGATGGGTTGGTTATTTATTGTGATGCTTCAAAGGAAGATTTGGGGTGTGTGTTGCTGCAAAATGGGAAGGTTATTGCTTATGCATCGAGGAAGTTGACTTCTTGTGAGCAGAACTACCCGACTCATGATATGGTGTTTGCGGCTATCGTCTTTGCCTTGCACAAATGGAAGCATTACCTTTACGGAGCGAAGTTTGAGATTTTCACGGATCATAAAAGCTTGAAGTATCTTTTTTCGCAAAAGGAGTTGAACAATAGGCAACTTCGATGGATGGAACTTTTGAAGGATTATGATTATACTATTTCCTATCATCCGGGCAAAGCAAATGTGGTGGCGGATGCTATTAGTAGAAAATCTTATTTCGCTTGATTGATGGTTCGGGAATGGAAGATGTTAGAGGATGCTCGAGATTGGTGTCCCCGAGAGTCGAAGCATGGAGCTATCTTTGCAAATATTAGTGTCTTACCAAGCTTGATTCAACAAATAAAGGAGGTTCAAAAGGATGATTTAGAGTTGAAGAAATCATGGACAAAATCGTGGATGGAAATTTCAAGGAGTTCTCTCTTAGTCCCGATGGAGTGTTGACATTTAGAGGCCGATTGTGTGTGCCAAATCTTGATGAGGTGAAGCGCCAAGTTCTTGATGAAGGCCATAAGTTCAAGTATACCATTCACCCCGGGAGTACCAAGATGTATCAAAATTTGAAGCAACAGTTTTTGTGGGATAATATGAAGAGAGAAATAGCGGATTATGTGTCAAAGTGTTTGACTTGTCAACAAGTTAAAGCCGAGCATCAAAGACCCGCCAGGTTGCTTCAGCCGTTAGAGATTCCGGAATGGAAGTGGGAGCATATTACGATGGATTTTGTCACGGGATTGCCTCGTACTAGTAGGAAGCATGATGTCGTTTGGGTGATTGTGGATAGATTGACGAAGTCCGCTCATTTCCTACCTATTGACATTAGCTATTCGATGGAGAGGCTTGCGAAGTTGTATATTCATGAGATAGTAAGGTTGCATGGGGTTCCGGTTAGCATTGTATCAGATCGTGATCCTAGATTTACCTCTAGATTTTGGCAGGCGTTACAAAATGCTTTGGGTTCAGAATTGAGATTTAGCACAATGTTCCATCCTCAGACTGATGGCCAATCCGAGAGAACAATTCAGATTCTTGAAGATATGTTGCGAGCTTGTTCAGTTGACTTCTCGAATTCTTGGGATGTTCATTTGCTTCTTGTTGAGATTTCTTACAACAATAGCTATCTGACTTCTCGGATTCTTGGGATGTTCATTTGCCTCTTATTGAGATTTCTTACAACAATAGCTATCAGTCGAGTATTGAGATGGCCCCTTATGAAGCCTTATACGGGAGGAAGTGTAGATCTCCGATTTGTTAGGATGAAGTCGGTGAAGCTAAGCTTTGGGGTATTGATATGGTTCGGGATTCAGTTGAGAAAGTCAAGATTATTCGGAACCGATTGATTACTGCCCAGAGTAGACAGAAAAGCTATGCGGATAAGAGGAGACGAGACCTTGAGTTTCAGAAGGGAGACCTTGTGTTCTTGAGAGTGTCACATAAATGAGGATTAAGAGGTATGGTAAGAAGGGTAAGTTGGCTCCAAGGTTCGTTGGTCCTTTTGAGATTGTGGAAAGGGTTGGAAATCTTGCGTATCGTCTTGCTTTACCTTCATCTCTTGGGAAAATGCATAGTGTGTTCCATGTTTCAATGCTTCAGAAGTATGTGTATGATCCTTCTCATGTGTTGCCGAGGATACCCGAGGATATAGAACCGGATATGTCTTACGTGGAGCAGCCGGTCCAAGTGATTGATACCAGG
Source organism: Adenophora triphylla var. japonica (assembly GCA_022495995.1). NCBI lineage: Eukaryota > Viridiplantae > Streptophyta > Magnoliopsida > Asterales > Campanulaceae > Adenophora > Adenophora triphylla. Next base: position 362,331 of record JAFEMH010001088.1, read on the forward strand.
TCCAAGAATTGAGAAATAAGAGTATTCTCTTCGTGAGAGTTGTTTGGAGGAACCATGACGTGGAAGAATCAACTTGGGAGCTCCGGGAAGAGATGGAGCGGAAATACTCTTGGTTATTTGACCTTCTAGGTAAGTAAGCTAAAATTCGGGTCGAATTTTCTTTTAGAAAGAGTGAATGTCACGACCCTAGTCCTAGGCATAATTGATATATGCTCAAATTTTCATTTTGAAACTATGTTCCTTGATTTGTAAAGGAGTGTATGTTGGTTTGTGAAGCTTTAAGTTTGGATTTTCAAATTAAAGTTGTTACTTCAAGTTGGAATGTTATGAAAGTTTCTTTACGTTAAACAAGTTTTGAAATTGACAAATTTTAGAAGGGACATTTCGAAAGTTTTTCTAGAAAAAAGGCGTCTTCAGAGCGTGTCCCGGCGTCGGGCCAAGTAGGACCACGGTTCGGGGCGCGTCATACGTAGCGAGTCAAACTTTGAGCTCGGGTCATTACAAATGGTATCAAAGCGGAACCCCGGCCTTAAGGCTTGCGAGCTAGACTGGGGATATGATCTGGATATTGATTGACCTTAGAGGGATTAGAGGGACGGAGGTATTAGCTTAATAAATACTCCCTCCATCCCAAGAAGATAGTCCCTCTTTCTGTTTTGGTTTGTCTAAAAAAGTCCAATTTCTAAGAGTAGTACTCCCCCGGTCCAAAATTGAATATCCAATTTTAAGTTCGAGGGAATTCAAGGAAAGTTAAGATTTAAACATTTTTAGTGGCATAAGTACTTTAAAACCCTAAATGATCTCACCATATTGCATCATTAGTGTTAGTGTTACTTGGAATTTGTTGTTTGATGATGGATGATTTAGTAACTTCTCCACAATTGGACAATTCATTTTGGGACAAGATATTTGGAAAAATAGACATTCATCTTGAATGTCCATTTTCCTGAATGTGCATATAAAGCTTCACCTTTGAAAAGTTTGACTTGTCAAATGGACATTTTCTGGTGTTGGGGGGGTGGGGGTAGTTTGCCGATTGAATCTCTCTCTATATATAGTTCTTGCATATTAATATATTGTGGAACTTGGTTGTTGATTTTTATGTTTTAAAAGGGTCTGAAATTATGCTTCAGTTGCAGCAGTGTGTTTTGAATTAGAAATTTAGAATTGAATTTTTCCATGTATCATTAATAAGACACAAATTAGAATCTTTACTGCAAATCTATGTTTTCCTAGCATAATTTTCTAGGACTCTATTTATGTAACTTGCCAATAAAATAGCCACACGGGCTAATAACTAATTTGTTGTTAATTTTTCCATGTAGCAAGAAAGAATTTGACTACATCTCTTTTATATTTATTGAGCGGTAACCGCTTGGTAGCTAATTTGGTCCCACATACTAACCGCGTAATCTCGACCGCTCAATAAAAAGGATGTGGCCAACCGCTACAACAAAGCATCAAATTAATCACTTCAACAATTCCTTTATCCCTAATCTCATCCATTTGGACCTGGAGCATAAGTTACCTGAATCTGGAGTCAGATCTGTTAGACTCTTTTAACCTTTCCATTCTTCCCAACTCGGGTATCACATTTTAAAGCTCAATGACCATAAAGTCCATTACACAACCATAAATAACATATGATTCAAAAGGGTTCACTGTTTTTTTCTATACAATCACATCGAAAAAAATACTCCGTATTGCTTTTGACGCGTTACAATAAATCATCATCTAACAATCTTCAACCATTTGCCATCACCCACATAACCACTACACGACTGATCCCCACCAAACAACAATCCGAAAAAACATGCAAGGGAAAAAAATGTATGATACATGCTGAGCAGAAGAGCTAGTAGTACTATTCACAGACTTCTGCACAAGGGGAATGCAGAGTTGGCCCTACTGCGTGATTCCAAGTTTTAGACACCATTAATCTTGTCATCATTCTGCACGTTGATGTAGAAATACAAATCCTGAGTTTTCACGGATTAATGGCGGTGGTTCAATGTCGGCTATGTCCACTTGTGGCATTGAATCGGAGATATCATACACAGAGAATGGAATCCTGCAAAGTGATCAAACACCGACCAGATAGGATTTTGAGATAAATTAATCAACATGTCCTCAAAGGACTATTTCAATAGTACTACCGAGCCATGATGCTCGAACTCTTTGGTTTACACCGCCCGCCGGACTCATGTCGAAACTACTTGAATAGGAGTGTCCAATACGGGTACGACAGGGTAAACAAAAGAGTCTGAGCCTCATAGCTACCAAGTAAAGCTACTACTCCCTCCGTCCCAAAATGAAAGTCTGAACTTTTTTCAAATTTACTCTTGATCAAGAGCAAATTTGAAAATTTTCGGACATTCATTTTGGGACACAGGTAGTACCATTTGATAAATTTCCAATAAATAGTACTCCCTCAATCCCAAAATGATTGTCCAAAAAAATTTCAAAAATATGTTGGAGGGGGGAAAACATTTTTGCCCTTTTCTGTCTTTCGCCATATTTCACTTTTGCTCTAGCATCTTTAACTTGATTCCACTTTTGAACTTCGGAATAACTTTTTTAACAAATCTCATCAACAAGCTAACTTACATCTTTAATAAAAAAAAAAGAAGAAGAAGAAGAAGACAAATCTCATTCAAAAGTTATTATGTGAACCTCATGTTAGCCGACCCCAAATTAATTTGGGACTAAGGCTTTGTTGTTGTTGTTGTATATATAATACCCTTCATAATTTGTTGTGAGGTGCACATGATAACTTTTGGATGATATTTGTTATATAAATATTTGACGTAAGTTAACTTTTGGATGAGATTTGTTAAAAAGGCCAAACTCCGTTTTCATCCATTGTACTTTCAAGGGTGTTTTACTTTTACCATTATACCTTTTCCTTTCAAAAATACCACTGTAGTTTGGAAAATGTATCATTCCAACCCCAAAATTTAGGGACAGATTTGGAGCTAGCCAAAATGGTATATATTCCGAAGTACAAGGGTTTTTCTGAAAAAAAAGAAGCATAATGGGACCTAAATTTCCAACAATGAGTGTGTCTGATCAATATTTTTTAGAAATCAGCAGGGTGCCTAACACTGCCTAAGCTACGCGGAAGATTGTCTCCTAAAGAAAACAGAACCAGCAGATCATTTTTAGTTATGAAAACCCTACGCATAAGTTAGTCAAACAGCAGCTCAGTAATCCTTTTAAAGCCTTGAAAGCCTTCATGTCATTAAAATAGAACCTAAATCCGCCATTTAGAATGTAAAAAGTACTGGTCTAGTTACCTTGAGTCATCATCCAACAAGAATGAACTACTAACAGCATTGTTTGAGTCCTCAGTCATCAATGCTCTCATACTTGAAATGACCTGTACAAAAAGGAATTTATTGGATGTTCTAAGAATACAGGCATGACAAGAAGATTTGAAGAGTACAAAGTTACATGCATGAATTCAAGATGGTTATTCAGAACAGACAACATATTACCATAACTTAGTCGTAGTCAACAGGTAACTTACATCTGAAGAAACACTGCCATATTTGTAATCCCAATACTTTGTACTGATTCTATACAATTGTTGTATGCTAAGAACCTACAGAAAAAAAAAAAAGGGGAAAGAATAATAAAAACATGAAAAGGAGATCATTAATAGGAAAAAAGGAACATATAACGAAAAAAAAAAACTCACAGGACAAAGTTCATTTATTTCATTCAACGACATTTTGGGTTTTTGATGTATAACCTGATTCATTATACAACAAGGAAACAAGGGCATGTCAATATATGTCATTGTAATGCGTGAGAGTTATTTACAGAAAGCCATTGAAGTATATATTTACCAAGAATCCAACTGCCTGTCTAATATGCTTCAATTCATCCCAAGCGGAGCCTGCATACTGAAAAAATAAAAATGTTTTTAAGAAAAAGATAATCAATGCAAGCGCAGGTACCAAGTTCGAACCCTGATATAATAACTTACTTCTTCCGTTGCGTAACAACACCAATGTTCTAATTCAGCTAAGCCAGATTTTACATATTCCCCATTGCTTAATGAGCAACATTCAAGCCGCAGAAGAAGACTGCCACCATAAAAGAGATAACCATCAGCAATAGTTCTGCGAATCTTATGTAACCAAATCCTGGTGGTATTAGCAATAATCTAATGAATGAACCTGTTAAATAGCTGCACGTTGATAAATGAAAATATTTGTGTGAATATTTTCCTGACCAAGAATGGAGGTACCTGTAAAGCAACAAAAGAAAAAATGATGATTATTTTCCTAACAAATATGATTATAACTTGTGTATCCATACAACGGCTTCTGAGCTCACATAGTTTGCTTCCATAGTATTCAAATAGCCATTAAGGCTTTTTACAATACTCTGCCAATAAGCGATCAGTGTTTGTTGAGCAACAGCATTAGCTTGAGAACGCCCTTTCACTAAACTTGCACCAGATGTCCTAGAAGCCTGCATTGAATAGATAACTTAGTCAAAAAATAGATCCATGAACTGAATGTTAATGTGGACATTCTCGCAGTATAGATATTGGATATTTGAACCTTGTCAAGGTCAAGGTGTACTCTTACACAGTGAGGAATAAAGCAACTAATATTTAGACTAATGAAAAGTATCGGTTTTAGCTTTACTTAACCAAAAATATTTTCTGATTTGAGCATAAGTAGTATCTTCATCGAATTTCAGTTGGTTATCATTGAAAAGCAACTGAGATTAGATGACATAAAATCCCTCAAAGTATATTCTCGAGATTGACTAAAATTACACATTAGCCACGAAAAACATATATATACATCATTCCTGATTGCCATCATCTCCTGTTCTTCTCTTTTGTTTAAAACCTGCAACAGCTACCAAATAAACGGTAGAAGAATGTTATAAATACCTGTATGCACAATCCAAGTAAAGGAGATATCTCTTTTTTCAAATTATCTCTTATCATTCCATATATCTTCTCAAGAAACGCAGTAAGCTTCTGTTTGAACAACAAAGCTGGGTACTTGGCCTCCACTTGACGTAAATCATCCAGTCTACCGAGCACTCTACCATTAAGAAAGGAGAGACCAGCACTCTGAGGAGACCCTCGCAATCCCTATTTTAATAGATGTAAGACAATTAAAAGCTAGAAGAGAATAAAGCCAGGAAAAGAATTCAAGATATGAAGGACTCGTACTTGGGACATCCTTCCAAAAAGGGCGGCTGATGATGACCTCCGGCGTTGAGGAGTCATGCTTGCTGCTCCGCTTGCTTTGAGGGTGTGTTGAAGTAACGTCAATAATGTGGAAGTATTACATAACCAGTAGGCTAATACATCATTATTATCCGGGACCTTTAATACAAAAAGTAAAAAGTAAAAAGTAATAAGGTTCAACATTGTTCACTTGCATGTAGAATAAAATGACTTGTTACAACACAATCAGATGCAGTACATAATCAACAATCTGGTTTCATATAGCAAACAGAAGAAGATATTCTCAGTACTCTTACCTCTATAGCTGAAGCTATGGTTTGAATTATACGGTCAAATACAGTGGTCCTTTCAACTTCGAAAGACCTCCAATGAAGAAGGCACTTGTATATTACACAAGCAGCAATCGGTTTGCCCCCAGAAAATCCTAGATCTTGCGCAATACACCTGATAAGCAGATCTTGATTCTCCTGCAGTGGAACAAGAGATTTTGCGGTCAAATCATATGAAGACGTAATATTAATCTTAATCTCAATGAAATATAAAAAAAATAAATGGAGATCCAGTAAAATTTATAAATAAATTGCGTCTACTTTGCTTAATTATAGTCAACGTTTTCATACTTACTGCTTTTCATTTAGAGACTTTTCTTTCAAATCTATTTCAAAATAAATATAATATTTATAAATAAAATAAATAAATATTAAGCATAAATTTTTCATAGTACAGAAAATGTATATATAAATAAACGCATTTTTTTATAAAATTGACAAGTCATTTCTACAACCCACTTCGGTGGATCTATAACCCAGTCATTTCTATACGTAATGACACTTTAAATTTAAATAAAGTTTTTTAACAAATTATGGAATGGTTATTTGTTGAATATGTATCAAATGAGCACTTATATTTTAGTTATTCGTACCTTAGTTATGGCTCCACCAATATCAAGCACAACTGTGTCATCTTCTTGCTCCTGGAGTCTCAGTGCATTCTCCAGATCCAACACTAGATCATGCATAGTAGGCCGTTTGCTCGAGTCTTGTTGCAAACAGCTCCCTATAGCATTAGTAAATACCTCCAAACAATCTCTTGAGATTTCCCCTTCAATTTCCACATCAACATTTTCTTGTGCCCATGCCCCTAAATCTTCATCGTCCTTGACATAGTAGCTCTCATCATCCCCTCGTATCCAAGGCGATTGGCGACATAGCACCACAAAGAGTACCACCCCAAATGCATACACATCTATTTTTCTAGTTACGTGAAACGACCTAACATATTCGGGCGCGAAATACCCATTTGTACCTTTGAGTGCTGTTTGTATAGCTGAATCATCAGTTTGGCCAGCATGTGATAACTTGAGCATTCCAAAGTCGGAAACTTTTGCTATCCAATTATGGTCCAGTAAAATGTTAGCTGGCTTCACGTCTCGATGAATTATTCCTTTGGGTAATTGATCCTTCTTTGAATGGAGGTGTCGTAAGCCACGGGCAGCGCCAAGGCATATATTGAGCCGTTGTTTCCAAGACAAACGAATATTGCTGCTCTTCTTAATGTAATCAGATAAGCTGCCGTTTTGCATATATTCGTAAATGAGGATTTTGTGACCGGACTCGTTGCAGTAACCGAGGAGAGACACAAGGTGGGGGTGATGAATCTTGGAAAGGGTCTTTATCTCATTATCAAACTCAGTAGAGTTAGCGTTTAAAAGCTTCACAGCCACAGGAGTTACTTCGTTTTTCCAGGCAAGATAGATGTTACCCAGATATACATCGCCTTCACCACCATGACCGAGGATCTTACTCGCATCAAAGTTGTTGGTTGCCTTTTTGATCTCACTCAATGAAAATTGCTGGCAACTTCTCGAGGTCATGGTCTATTTTGTATAGTAAAATTGAAGGACTGGGCAATTGAAGGCAAGATTAATGGGATGTACGCAGGGATCGGGTATATATATATATTGAAAGACAAGCTTATTAATAGACCTGGAGGATGAATGCAAGGGTGAAGTGTTAAACCACAGCAGTAGCCGTGATTTATAGCCATAATCTGTGAAATTCACGGATCAATCTTTCTTTGACTTTATTATTGTAATAACTTCCTTCGTCCCAATCGAATATTTTAAAAATTAATACTACTTCATTCGCCTCTAAAAGTTAATGTTTGTAATGTTAGTGCATTCGTCTCAAAATATGACATTAATTTTTGAGGCAAATGAAGAGTATTATTTTTTTAAATATTCATTGAGACGAAGGAAGTAATGCTCATTTATTTGGACAAAAAATGTGTATTAATTTTTTATTATTCATTTTGAATCGAAAGTAATATTCATTTTGATTTTGAGTCTAAAGTAATTTAAAGTGAGACCATGTAAAAATAAACTTAAGACTTTGGTTTTGTTTGGTTGACCGGGTTTGGTTGACCTGACTTAATTTGACTTTGGTTTCGTTGATTGATCGGGTTTGGTTGACCAGTAAGACTTTGGTTTGGTTGACTGGGTTTGGTTGACCGGGTTTGGTTGACCTGTAGTAATTTGACTTTGGTTTGGTTGACCGGGTTTGATTGACTAGTAGTAATTTGAAATCGCTATATCGTGTAGCGTTTCAAATTGTAGTTTTTTTTTTTTTGTTAGGAAACAATGGCCTATAATTGCTATGCAAAGATGAACACAAATATGAAATAGAAAAACGAAAATAATAACAAGCAATGAACACAAAGATTTACGTGGAAAACCCCTCAAAACAAGAGGAGTAAAAAATCACGGGCGACGGAGAACAATCCATTATATCAATCAAGAGTACAAGGAGATGATCAAGGTGAAAAACAATCACACAATCTCACAATCTCTCAATGGTGAATACCTAGCTTGTTTCTATCTCTCTCTATCCAAGGCATGAAGGCGGAACAATGACAAAAGGATCTATTTATATGTCTAGGGCAAAAATACAAACTGCAGCCAAAAACCAAGCCCACGGCCGTCACCTGGAACGAAGCGAGGTGCCCGCCTCAAGAAGCCTGTGCGCCCGCCCGGGATTTGGCCAACACCATGTAGAAGCCCGTAATCCAACCAGCCCGGCCCATCCACCATGCGGTCGACCGCACCATGCGGCTGACCGCAAAACACAGGCCTCCCACCATGCGGTCGACCGCCCGCCTCAGACCAAGAACAACCATCCGCCATCCTCCCTTTTGTCAACGAATATTGAGAGTCACCCAACAATTCTCCACCTTGACGATCAATCCCGAAACAAGCTATATCCAAGAGAACATCTCTATCTCCGTCGCCACGCCCCGAAGGGCATCAATGACTAGTAACACCCACTAAGTCCAAGCAATGCTTGAACTTAGCAATCTGCAAAGGCTTTGTCAACATATCCGCCGGGTTGTCAACTGTATCAACTTTCTTCAGAACGACCTCACCACTTGCAATTGAAGTCCTCACAAAGTGATACTTAATATCAATGTGCTTCGTTCTCCTATGGAAAGAATTCTACGATTCTTCGCCAAACGTATAGCGCTTTGGCTATCACCTGAAAACCTCAGAGCACCTTGAACCATACCAAGTTCACGAACCAAGCCACCAAGCCATTTGGCTTCCTTGGACGGCCTTCTGTTATAGCCGTATACTCGGCCTCGGCAGTGGGCAACGCGTGACTTCCTGCAGTCCAGATTTCCAACTAATAGCGGAACCACCAAGACAAAATACATACCCCGTTGTAGATTTTCTGTCATCAAGATTACCGCCCCAATCTGAATCAACATGCCCAACAAAACCATCACGATTCTTACCATAGACAATGCATAAATCCGGTGCACCACACAAGTATCTAAGAATCCACTTCACAGCATTCCAATGCTCTTTACCAGGATTCCCCATGTATCGACTTACTACGCTCACTGCTTGAGCAATATCAGGTCGAGTACAAACCATAGCATACATAATACACCCCACAGCATTCGAATACGGAACACGTGACATATACTCTTCCTCATCTTTAGACTTGGGACAATCTAAAGAAGACAACCGAAAGTGAGAAGCTAGAGGTGTACTCACAGATTTGGCATCCTTCATGTTGAACCGCTCCAAGACCCTCTGTACATACTTTCCTTGCGACAAGTAAAGTAGTCCCTTTTTCCGATCTCGTTCAATTTCCATGCCAAGAATCTTCCTCGCAGCGCCTAGATCTTTCATCTCAAACTCCCCTTTCAACATCAATTTCACCTGGTTGACATCATTAATATCTTTTGCAGCTACAAGCATATCATCGACATATAACACAAGATAGATTAATGACCCATCACTACAGCCCTTCAAGTATACACAACTATCAAAATCACTCCTAGCAAAACCATGGGTTACCATAAAAGTGTCAAACCTTTTATACCATTGTCGAGGTGACTGTTTCAAACCATATAAGGATCTTTTCAACAAACAAACATGATCCTCCTTCCCCTCGACCGCAAACCCTTCAGGTTGGCGCATGTAGATCTCCTCCTCAAGTTCCCCATGTAAAAACGCTGTTTTCACATCTAACTCGCTCAAGCTCAAGATCCTTCATTGCCACAATGCTCAACAAGGTACGAATAGATGTGTGTCTAACAACCGGTGAAAATATCTCATTGTAGTCTATCCCTTCGACTTGAGTGAAGCCCCGAGCAACTAACCTTGCTTTATACCTTGCTTCCTCAATCCCCGAAGCTTCCTTGAACTTGTAGACCCACTTGCAAAGCCGACTAACTTCTTCTTCGGTGGAGGCCTCACAAGTTCCCATGTCGATTCTTCGCAAGAGATACCATCTCTTCTTCCATAGCAAACGACCACTTTGCGTAATCTTCACAAGACATAGCTTCCTTGTAGGAGATTGGTTCATGCACATCAACAGCTTCAAGAAATGGACAAAGGCATAAGCCACCATCTCCTCAAACCCATATCTAATAGGAGGTCTTTTATCCCTCTTACCCCTACCACGATCACCGGTAGTCTCCACCTGCACCGTAGTCTCTTCCTCCCGAACCGAAGCATCAAGTGGGAGGTGCTTCATCGTACAAGTTATCCGCATCTAAGTCAAGTTCCACCCTATCATCTCCATCTAGCTCCACCTCGTTTCGTGTCTGTTCGCGTAACCACCTTTCTCATGGAGAAGTAGAGACTCATTAAATGTGACATCTCTACTCGTCAGAACTTAGATGCAACCGGGTCCCATAACCGAAATCCCTTCACTCCAGAGTATAGCCAACAAAGACACACTTTTTGGCTCTTGGCTCCAATTTGTTTCCATTGTTGACATAAGCATATGCGGGGCACCCAAAGATACGCAATCTTGAGTAATCTCCTGGAGAGCCAGACCACATCTCCACTGGAGTCTTCATCCCAATACTAGAATTTGGAGAACGATTAGCCAAGTAAGCAGTCATACTAATCGCCTCTGCCCAAAATTCTTTACCCAAACCTGCTTGTGACAAAAAACACCGAGCCCTTTCTAACAAAGTGCGGTTCATTCTTTCAAAGAACACCGTTCGTTGTGGTTTCCCAACACAAGTTCTATGTCGACCAATACCTTCATTTTTGCAAAATTCAGTAATCTCCTTTTCGACAAACTCAAGGCCATTATCTGTTCTCAGTTTCTTTATAGGTCTACCTGTCTGTTTCTCAACTAAGGTTTTCCACTGCTTAAGATTCAAAAGCACATCATTCTTATGTTTTAAGAAATAGACAACCACCTTTCGTGAATAATCATCAACAAAAGTCAACAAGTAACGAGAACCACCCTTAGATAATTTTCTAGCAAGACCCCACAAATCAGAATGAATATAGTCAAGAATACCTTTAGACGTGTGTACTCCCTGTCCGAAGCTTGCCTTTGTTTGTTTTCCAAGCACGCAAAGTGCTCGCGTAAATCCATAGGCCCTGTCTTCTGTCCATCCAATAAGCCGCGCTTCGAAAGTTCAGTCATTCCCTTCAAGCCGATGTGACCCAATCTCATGTGCCACAGCTGAGTAGTCTCCGCCTCAGTCATAGATCCCTTTGCAACAGACACATCCCCAACAACCGTAGACCCAAGCAGTTCATACAATGTTCCCACCTTCTTTCCCTTCAATGCAACCAATTCATCTTTAGTAGCCAATAGTTCACCATTAGCAATGGTGCACCTATATCCAAGGCTATCCAAGGTACCTAAAGAAATCAGGTTTTTCTTCAAATCAGGAACGTGTCGGACGTTGTGCAACTTTCTGACTACCCCATCAAACATCTTAACCATAATAGTCCCAATTCCGACAACCTTGCAAGCAGCATTGTTCCCCATCAAAACTGTTCCACCAGTAATAGTTTTATAGGAACAGAACCATGTCCTGTTAGGACTAATATGATAAGAGCACCCCGAGTCCAAAATCCAACTGTCACGGATTTTGGAGCCTGAATCACAAACAAGAAGAGCATCACAAGCCACCGTCATCACTAGTGTCTTCATGCACCACTCCAGCTTCACCCTTGCCCTTAGCGGTTGTATCCTCTTCCCTTTTACCTCTCCAATTAGGGCAATACTTTCGAATGTGTCCCTTCTCCTTGCAACTATGACATATCACATTCTTTAGCCATTCACTTGAATTTGACTGACCAGAACTTCTTGAACTCGATCCTTTCCCTGACTTCTTACCGCCTTTAGCAATTAAGCCTTCACCTTGAGATTCAGCACTTTGGGAAGTCAAGTGCGTTTCGATAACCTCACGACTTAATAAAGCAGACTTGATCTCTTCAAAATCAATCTCTTCCTTGCCATACAAAACAGTCTCGCGAAAGTGCATGTATTCCGACGGTAGAGAACAAAGCAATTTTACCGCCAATTGTTCTTCATCAATTTTGACATCGACATTCTTCAAGTCCATGACCAAGCCATCAAACTCATCAAGATGTTCCTCCAAGGACCCACCAGTTTTGAGTTTACACTCTTCAAGTTTCTTCAATAGTAGCAACCTGTTACTAACGCTCTTAGTCATGTACAATTGCTCAAGCTTAAGCCAAAGCCCTGCCGCAGTCTTTTCTTCTACAACCTCTCTCAATACCTCATCTTTGAGACTCAATTGTAAGAGAGATAAAGCCTTTTCATCCATATCATCAAATTGTTCATCCGTCAGACTTGCCGGTTTCTTCGCCTTCCCAAGCAAAGCCTTGACGCAATTTTTACCCACCAAAATTGCTCGCATCTTTACTTTCCATAGCCCAAAGTTAATCTTGCGATTAAACTTCTCAATCTCATACTTCCCTGACATCTTTAATCAATCAAGCAATATAGGACCCTTCTGAACCAGGCTCTGATACCAATTGTTAGGAAACAATGGCCTATAATTGCTATGCAAAGATGAACACAAATATGAAATAGAAAAACGAAAATAATAACAAGCAATGAACACAAAGATTTACGTGGAAAACCCCTCAAAACAAGAGGAGTAAAAAATCACGGGCGACGGAGAACAATCCACTATATCAATCAAGAGTACAAGGAGATGATCAAGGTGAAAAACAATCACACAATCTCACAATCTCTCAATGGTGAATACCTAGCTTGTTTCTATCTCTCTCTATCCAAGGCATGAAGGCGGAACAATGACAAAAGGATCTATTTATATGTCTAGGGCAAAAATACAAACTGCAGCCAAAAACCAAGCCCAGCCCGTCACCTGGAACGAAGCGAGGTGCCTGCCTCAAGAAGCCCAGGCGCCCGCCTGGGATTTGGCCAACACCATAGAGAAGCCCGTAATCCAACCAGGCCCGGCCCATCCACCATGCGGTCGACCGCACCATGCGGCTGACCGCAAAACACAGGCCTCCCACCATGCGGTCGACCGCCCGCCTCAGACCAAGAACAGCCATCCGCCATCCTCCCTTTTGTCAACGAATATTGAGAGTCACCCAACATTTTTTAATAGCATAAATATTAAAATAAAATTGAGCAAATTTAAAATCGCTATACCGTGTAGCGATTTTAACCGGAAAAATTATAAACTCGCTACACCGTGTAGCAATTTTCAAAAAGTTGATCATTTTGACAAATAGTTTTAAATGTGGGTTATTTTGGAATTTAAATTTTTAAAAAGGAATTATTTGAGAAAAGTTTCCATTGTTTGGGTGAAGAAAGAAAATGACGACAAAACTCAAGTACAGTAACAAAATTATCGAAAATAAAGTACAGTAACAAATCTGTAGGGGCTCGTTTGGTAGAGGGATAATGGTTACCGGTAATTCCCTCGTTATTATTGGTGATAGGCACTAATAATCCTACTTTTAAAGGAATACTATAACTTTTAGTAAAAAGGGGTTTAACATTTGCTTATCATGTCTTAATTTAAACACATTTATTCTTTTTCCAACAATACCCCTAATCTATCTTTACCAAATAATGTTCTTCATGCAAATCAGTATAAAAGAATGTACTTACAATCAATGTGAAATTACACTAACAGTAGGAATTAGAAAGGAAAAAAGGAAGAAAATATATAGACCAAGTCATTGCCAGAAAATATATATCAGTGTAATATATGTATGAAAGTATAATTTGTAACGTTCTTAAATTAAAAATTAATAAGTTATTAGAATTTATTTTGAAATATAATTTAAATATTTTTTTTCTTTTATTGGATTAAATGGGTGAAGTAGGGTTTTTTATTGGGAGTAAAAGAGAATTAGTATGGATTGCAGATTAAAGTTGAGGAGAATAAAAGGGGTAGATTAAGTTTTCATTTGGAGCGGAACAAAGAAAATCAAATTATTTCGGTATGTATTGCATGAATATTTAAATTTTCTAGACAAAATCTTAATAAAAAATACTCCCTCCGTCTCATGGTAGAACTATTAATCAACAATGATAGATAATTTGGTGAGAAGAACCCAAGCCCATAAATATTTACTTGGATGCATGGACTTGGGTGAGGCAAATAAACAAACACCTAGAGTGCATTAATCAAAAAGGTTATACAAACTTAGCATATGATTAAAAAAATCATGGCATAGGCTTATAAAGCAAAATAAAGAGTATACTCCCTCCGTCCCACAATAAGTGACAGACTTTGCTATTTTGGGCGTCCCACTAATAAGTCACACTTCCTAAAATGGCAAAGAATCTTTACTATTCCCTCCACTCATTCTCTCTCCTACATTATTTTAATACTCACAACACCATTATAATTTACTATTCTCTCCACTCATTCTCTCTCCTACTCAACTATCTACACTCACAACACATCAACCTTTTCACTTTTTCCTTAATTCCCGTGCGGAACAGTAACTGTGTCACTTGTTGTGGGACGGAGGGAGTATTTTTGATGAATGAATATAAAATCAAGAAAAAAATACATACCTCAGGCTTAGGATTATCAAGACAACGATGGAAGGTTGAAAATGTATCTTCTTTGGAGACTATAGAATGAAGCTTTTGACAACCAAAATATATATAAAGGGAAGTGAAATCGAATTGTTGATAAGGGTAAATTGAGAATTTGAATTTTGAATTCAGATTATGCACAACCGATTATCCAAGAAGCAGGTGCGGAGTAGCTTTTGCGGAAACGCATCTTTCCGCGTTCTGATGCCGGAAAACTCAAACTCATTTTTTCTCCCAAACCCTCTTTTGCGGTGACATCCCAAGCGAACGCGCGTTTAGGGGATGAGATCGTACTACCAAACGGCCCCTTACAATTCTTTATTCATTTTTTAAAAAATTTCTTAAGAAGAAGCGTGAAATTCCACCCAAGGAACCTTGATCTGGGACGGAGGGAGTAATATATTAATTTATATTAGGACAGAGGTAATAGTACTACTATATTAATTTATATACATAAATCTTAAGAATATTATCTAACACTAATATTAATGAAGTATGTGAAAATTAAACGTGGATGTAGAAGTTGAATATGATTTAAGAACAAAATGACTTATCAAAAATTGAAAGTGATGATGTTTGACAGTTTCAGAAGTTTTATTTTCTTGGAGAATTATTGTAGTGAAGAGTTCTGAATTGCAGTTGAAGAGAATGATTGAGAGACTTAGAACTAGGATAAATTACTCTTCTCCAATTGTCAACAAAAATTACGCGGCACTGTGGGCAAATTATATTTCCTTAATCACATGTTTCTTAACTAAATTACACTTATCATGTTCAATACGCGATAATTATGTTTTACATCAAAAATACATGTTTACTTCTTTCGTAACATTGAAAAAAGGATGTCAAACGTGAATATTATTTAATAGAATAGAAATTCGCGTATAATGCACGTTTTAAATGTGTACAAACTATCTATGCCTTAAATATAGATTTATTTTAGTGGCCTTCATTCTAATATAATATTTGTATTTACAATATAGTCTTTAAAGAGGTTTTTTACAATGTATAAAAACATCTTTATTTCCTGTTGTATTTGTTTCATTTTCTATCTTTTAAGCGTTAATAAATGTTCGTGCATCGCACGGGAGTAATACTAGTGACATAAAAGAAACATATTGGTGGTAAAAAATTGAGAGATTTTTTCATACATTTCTGAGCCTAACATTAATTACTACATAAGAAACAACATTTTTTTTAAATCCTCCAAAGTCTCTGGGACAAAAATACCTTAGGAAGCTCCATTTTATGCGCACTAATGGTCGGTTGTCATGCGTGCACACAGTAAAAAACTGACAACCTGGTCTAATAGACAATTATCAGAGAAAAAAACTTTGATAGTAAGCTATCAAAGCCGAAAAAAACTCTTGTAGCCAACTATTGGAGAAAAAAACTATGATACTCAAGTCTCGAGGCAAAATTGAAAAGATATGAGTGAAAATAAAATTTAAAAAAAAACTCTTAGAGTTATGTCTTAGACATATTTTTGAATTCGAGATATAACTCACTTTAATTGCAAGATTAAAATTAATCAAAAACCAAACCATAGTAGCATATTGTAAAAATAACATCTTCAACAAAAGACCAAAATCTTTATATTGCCTTAAATTTCCAACCATTTTTTTAAAGAAAGTAACAAAAATTAAGTTTAAGCATTTTACATGTTTAGGAAAAAAACTCCTATAAACTAAAAGAAAAGAGATATAATGGCGTCGGAGTTTGAACCACATGTTATAGTTGTTATGTTGTTTCCTAACTGGATAAGGAGTTTTCGATTGGAGAAGAGGCGTCAAAGTAGGCCGGCTGTTTATTGTCGAAAAAAGACGTAGATCTGATAGAAAGGACCATATTCGTACAATTGAAGATGGATGGAGTGGTCGCTGGTAGGGTGTGGGGCGTTGCGATATCAAATTTGGTTGGTAGAGTGCTAATGAAGTGTGGTGGTCGGAGTTTATGAAGTGGGAGGGTTTGCAAACAAAAGGGTGAGAGAGTGTGTGTGTGTATGCAGACAGCTCGAAGGGTGCCACCTAAGGTGGGATAAGGGACGGTGTCGCTTGAGATGGGAAACGGCGGCAATCACCAGAGGGGGATGGGGGAGGTAGAGAGAGAGAAAGAGAGATAAAATTCAATATTGTATGTGGTAGAAGAAGTATGTCGAGTGTATTTTAGGGTTGGGTGGGGAGGAGTAATTTCTAATTTTCACTATTACTTAGGGTTCTTAGGGAAATAAACATTGTATCATGTGGATTCAATGAGAATAAACAAAAATTTATGTCCTCTTAAAGAATTGCCTTTTGTTTGGGGAATTTTGGGAATATATTAAAAAATAAGAAAATTGATTTTATGTAGAATGATTTTTTTCAATAATTTTCTATGTAGAATGATTTAATTTTGGATTAACCTCGGATTCAATTGAATTTGTATGTAAAAAAATGTCATATTAGAAAATTATTGTTTTTATGTCTCATGCTTTACATGTTTATAACTTGTTCAAACTATACTATAATTATTATTACTTTTTCAAACACATAATAAATATCACAAACTTTTTTAATTCGTGTCAAAATAAATATCGCATTTTCAAATAAGAAAATAATATTCCCTCCGTCCCTAAAAGATTGTCCCGTTGTACATTTTGCAATTATTAAGAAAGAGCTTCACCTTCTTGTACCTTAGTAGATTTGCACTAACATTCATGCCTAAGTTTACTATAATACAAACAATATATATTTAAATAATGCACTTAATTTCAAAAACTTTGATATATGTCAAATATGATATTTATTTTGAAACGGGGCATATTTTAAATGAGACATTTTTTGGACAAATTTAAATCGAAAACTAAAACATTTTTATTGAGATGGAAAATTACGTACAATTAATTTTATGCATTAGTATTAGGATTTGATTTTGAAAGGTATATCTGAGTGAAACTTATATCTAGGAGGGTCTAAATCAAAAATAGAAAGATTTTATTATGGAGCTATAGAAATTAACAAAATGAAGCTATAGAAATAGATCTCATCTCAAGTTTGTAACTAGACTTGGCCGGTTCGGTTAACCGGTGGTTCACGGTTACCGAACCGGCGGTTCCAAACCTTCCAAAATACCAACCGGAATCGAGCCGGTTAACCGCCTTAACCGGTTACGGTTTGACGGTTTGATCGGTTAACCGGTTTCAACCGTTTTTTTTTTCAAATTAGATTTTTAACAGAATTTTTTAACAGATTTAAAAACAATTAAGAAAAAAGTTAATTTTCTAACAGTTTTTAAATAAAAAAGTTAACATTTTGACTATTTTTTGAAAAAACAGTTGACTTTTTAACAGTTTCTGTTATGTTCTATAAAAAAGTCAATTTTTTTTTTGGATAAAGAAGACTATTTTAGACTTTTGTTTACTACATACATTTTTTGCAAAGAGTTATATAAAAAAAGTTATGAATTTTGAAAGAAATAAAACTTAACTTTTTTTTTCTTTTTTTGGACAGGAAACTGAGGAAAGGCATAAGGTTTTGTGCGGCCGCACCAAGTGACTTGGGCGGTCGCCCTAACTTTTTTTTTGTTGCATTTTCAAAAAAAGTTAACTTTTTAATAGTATTTTTGAAAAAGCTGTTAACTATTTAACAGTTTTTTGAAAAAAAATTAACTTTTAAATTTTTTTCAATTTTTTTGGATAAATAAGACTATTTTAGACTTTTGTTTAGTACATACAATTTTTGCAAAAAGTTATATAAAAAAAGTTATGAATTTTGAAAGAAATAAAACTTAACTTTTTTAAAAGAAACGAAAGTATATAAAATAAAAAAGGGATGGTACCCTTAAATTTTATTAATTAAAATAAAATTACAAAGAGGGGGACAACCAACCTTACCCTTTTATAAATAAGGGAGGACATTTAGGAGCCTTTACCTCAACCTAACTATTACAATTAAATAAAAATAAACCTAATCTAAAGTCTAAACTAATCTAATTAAAATAAAAATTAATCTAAAACATCATTCATTCATCACTACTTTTCGTGGAGTCCTCGACATCGTATTGATAACTTGGATCCAATAGATCTTCTTCATAATATGGCAAGTCTTGTTGCCTTTATTCCGCTCTAACCCAATCGCCAAGTAAAAGTTGATGTTCCAAGTTTTCACTAGTTAGTTGGGAACGTCTTTCATCCAAAACATTTCCACCAACGCTAAATGTCGATTCAACCGCCACCGTTGAAGCGGGAGAGGCTATGACTTCTTTAGCAACTATGAAAATTATAGGATAAATGTCTTTCCTTCTTGACCACCATTGTAAAACATCAAATTTATTTGAATTTGAGTCTTGGATAAATTCAAAGTTTGTAGTGAAATAAGTTTCTAACTCCACGAGAATGTTTGATGATGATGAAGATGAACCTCGAGAAGGATCACGTTTTTTACTATACAAATTTGCAAAAAAATTATATGGATCCCCACTAGTAAAACTTGGTTGAGAAGTAGAGGAATCATCTTCATGTTGTTGGCTTTGAGAAGTGTTTCCATATAAGGCATTATACTCATTAAAAAGGTTAATCAAATTATTTTTTGTGTCATGAACAATAATTGACGGAAGTTCATTACTATCGTCACCATCGGGATATAATTTCAAATAATAATAAGTTATAATGCACTCTAAATCATCTAATTTAACTCGGGGATCTAATAAATTTACAACCAAGAAAAGAGACGGAATAGTGTCAAAATATTTCAGCCACTTTTGTCTCATGAAAACAATGCATTCTTTTAAAATATGGCATTCTCATAAATTTTAAAAAATAGTAACAATTGCAACACAATGCTTTAGCACCAAAACGGAAGTGAGATAATAAACTCCCGAAAAAGCCAAAGTAGCGGTATTAAAAATCTTTAACAATTCACATAAATTAATACATGCATTCCATTGATAAGTAAATAGAGGTTCAGTATAGCCAATCGACGCCGTATGTCCGTTGAGCGTCCCATGCCCTCCGCCTTTTTTGAATGAGTAAGACGCGGTACAATAGTTGCAAAATGCTCGAAGATTATAATCATCATCGGTATTAATTTTTCTTTTGGTGAAATGGATGGCGAAGGTATCGGATTGCGGCTCTCTTTCTCTAGGAGGTTGTCGTTATCCCCGACCCCGACCACCTCCCCTAGTAGCTCGGCTTCCCCTACCCCTCCTAGTACTACCACTTTCAATCTCAACATTATCTTCTTCCTCATTTTGTTGAATATTTGGATTTTGATGATCAAAATCATCGTTGGGGGAGGAAGAACCAATATGTGACTTGCCTAAATTGCTTCTTCTTTGATTTTCAGCCATTTGTGTAAGATAAAATGAAGTTTGGAAACAAAACAGCGCTTAAAATGGATGAAAATGAAGAAAAATACTAATTTCATTAGAAAACTAACTGGAAATGGGACAATATTTAACTGGAAATTTGATGAGAGTAAGAGAATATGTGAATATTTGAGAGTAGAAGAGAAAGAGTAGAGAGAAATAATGTGGAAATAAAATGGGAGGAGGGAGGTGATATTTATAGTTAGTTTTAATTAGTCAAAATGTTTTTTTTTGTTAGATCCGTTAGGACCGTTAGACTGGAAAGGGGGGGGGACAGGAGGTGGTCAGGCGCTGGAAGGAAGGCAGGCCAGGAGGAAACTAGCCGTTGAGGGAGGCGGCCCAACGGTCAAGGTTCAACAGCCCAAGCCCCAAGCCCAACACGCCAAGCCGTCAACGCCACGTGGACCAAGCCAACGGTCATATGACCGTTTGAAATTTATTTGTAAATGACGGTTTAGCCATCGGTTTTAACCGGCGGTTGACCGGTTTTCCATTATTCCCAACTGAAACCGAACCTCCATAAAATCGGTTTCGGTTAAATCGGTTCCGGTTAACCGTGTTGACCGGTTCCAAACCGGCCGGTTAGCCGATTCGGTTCAAAAAATGGCCACGTCTATTTGTAACATCACAAGACAGGAGTGGACGGTGATTAGAGACATCAATTTAACCACGTCGAGATTGCCCATCCTACTATACATATTGTTGGAAAATAGTGTGTTTTTGAAGGAAATTATGGATTATTTTTTAAAGGGTAATTTTGTCAAATTACTTAATTGTTTATGTTTGGGATAAGAAAATCAACATCCTGACGAGACATCTTGAACTAACAACTTGACAATACAACTTGGCTAACAAAACATGGTGCATGGCTGTTATTATCCTACTTTCAGGAACCGTTATCAAAGACCAAGTCAAAAGACCACGAAGATTATCTTCAAACGCTCATACGAAATCTCTCAACGGCTGTTATAATCTTCGTCAACTTCTTGCAAATTTTTAGGAGCAAGATAAGGGATATCATTAATTTGGTTATTTTTTGTTATCTTTCCTTTGTTTTTAAATAGAAAGAGAAACACATGTACACAGGGACTCACGTTAGAACGCTCATTGTAATCATACTCTCCACACAACCATCATCGTAATACAATTCCATCTTCCGAGGTTTTATGTCGTGAACAAGTTGTTCAAGGGCTTTCCTCGTTAAATATCTAGTCTATTACATCATGAATCTTGAAGTGTTATATTCCATTGTGCCCAATTTCGTCCTTCGAAGTTGAATTGCTTAAATTTGACCAAAACAATTTTGTGCCGTCTATGGGAACTTTGTGTTTGGGGTTAAAGAACCAACTCAGCATGATCCTAAACCTTGGCAATACATCTTGAAACACGTCCTGAACTAACATATTACAAAACTGTTTGTCTGATTTATTTTTCAGGAATAAGATTATGCATTAAAGGCTTGGGCAGACGTTGACCTTATTCAAAATTATGATTGCATAAAGGCTCCTTCAATTCATACGATATGTAACGGACGAGATCCTCAGTTATGCATGATCCAAGGGGTAATTTTAGGGCATCATTAAATTTGTTATTTCCGTTATTTAAGTCCCAATATATATTCGCAAGAGCAACACTTGTAAACACATGCACACTTAGCTAGAATTTTCATACTTCTTTATTATGCACTTTTGTAAGTACCCAAATCCGGATCGCCAAAATCCGTTAGAAGTTAACCGGAATCCGTTAACTGGCCCGCTTCAGGTTAATCGGCTCGCTCCAGGTTAACCGAAACCCGTTAAACTCCCCGTTCTCAAGCCAACGAGACGTCTCAGGACTGCCCCGTGCATCCCAACGTCAAAACGTACTCAATACACGTCGTCGCACGTAAAAGTACGGCTTTCCCTAAAAAACGCACTTTCCGGCACTTCCCGGGGGCGTTTCGGACATTTTTCGGACAGTTATTTTAAAAACGGACAAAATTGGGAAATATGGCACGAACTCCCACGAGCCTGTGAGTCACAGGGACACGTGGCTTGCATGCCACAGCTCCCTAGTCACCTTTCAATCAAATTCAGAGTAAAAAGACAAAAATACCCCTAGTATACAGTCTCAGTCCGGCCGGACTCATTTGCAGACATTTCAAAAATTGCCAGCAAGTCCCTCCAATTTCCAAATTTCACAAAACCCCCTGGATTTCACCCTCAGTTCGTCCGGACTCATGCTGAAATTTCACCTATAAATACAGAGGCTGTCAAAGCCACTCAAAAAAACAAAAATTTACTCCCTTTTACCCAAAACCCATGGCCTAAACTGGTTTCACCCCTTCCCGAGCCCCGATTTTACCTCGTTTTGCGTGAAAACTCTATATTTCGATCAAATACTACCCCTGCCACCTCAAAATACCGTTCCAAACACACTTTCGTATCCCGTATACGCACACCGAGCCAAAGGAGCCGACCCTAGCCATAGGTAGCTCCCTCTCTCTTTAAACTCTTGTTCCATCTCGGTTTACGTGCCAGTCGCTACAACCGTTTCAAACGACGTTGTTGAAATGTAGACGTCATCGTCTAACGGGGTCCGATACGTTTTAGTCTGCGATCCTTTTCTCTTCCCGTAAGAGAAGTAATCTCGGGTTAAAACGGCGTTCCGGCCCCGTTCCGTTTACTTTTATGTCATTTACAATTCCGGATCGTTTGTTCCATCGATCGTCATTTACTTTCCTTGTCATTTACAAATTTCGGATTGTTTGATCCGTCAAACGTCCTTTACTTTCATGCAAATTTACAATTCCGAGCCGTTTGGCTCGTCGATCGTACTTTACAATTCCGGATCGTTTGATTCCGTCGATACCGCACTTTAAATACTGTCATTTACAAGTCCGACCCGTTTGGATCGTGATAGTATTTACTTTTCAAAGTCCGAGTCGCAACCCGATTCGTTGATCGCATATCATTTAATGCCTTTTTCCCGTAAAAATGCTAACAATGTAATGCCCGGTTCAAAACCGGAGTTCGACCTTCGAACTCTCTTTCAAAACGCGCGAAATGACGTTTGGCATCCAAACGCTCATCTTCAAACTTAAAAGCCGCCATTTGACACTCAAAATCATTTAATACGTTTTTCCCGTAAAATTGTTAACAATGATACGCCCGGTTCAAAACCGGAGTTCGACCTTCGAACTCTCTTTCAAAACGCGCGAAATGACGTTTGACATCCAAACGCTCATCTTCAAACTCAAAATCCGACGTTTGACATTCAAACGCTCTTTTCTTAAAAGTCAACATTTGACACTTAAGATAAACAGTTAAAATCAGCATTCGCGCCACTTTTCCTAAAAACCTCCAAAACCGACGTTTGTCATTCAAACGCTCGCCTTTTCAAACAGAACCATAATCAATGTTTGACATTCAAACCAAGATTAAGCTTTTCATTCAAGCCCCCATTTCAAAATGCAAACACACACACAGGCACACGTTTTCGAGAAAGGTAGAAAGGCTCGTCATACGAGGCGTTTCGGGTGATCTCAATATACTCTTCCCGAAACGTAACGTGACCTCCGAACCTAACAATCTCTGGTACTAAAAAGATTTTTACTAGTTTTTGCTACCAATAAAAATGACCCCCCATTTTCAAAGCCTTTTCCTAAGTTTTTGCTACCAATAAAAATGACACCCTTTTCAAACAATAGCCGTTTCTTAACGTTTGGGCTCAGAGTACAAAAACCGTGTGGCGACTCCTCTCCCTTCCCAAAAGCGAGGTCTCAGACACCAACCCTCCACGAAAGACAACCGCATTTTCGTCGCCGCCGCGCGAAATCTGGGTAATTTCAGTTGGCGACTCCGCTGGGGACTTGGATACTTTTTTCAAAACTGCCGTTGTTTTCAAAAAAGCCTTCCGTGGGTCAAACTTTCGTTTACCCTTCCTCGTTTTCGTGTGCGTGTGCTACTTTAAACCTCGAACGGTTTTTTCAAAGGCATTACATTGTCGTCTTTTCAAAATCATAACATGTTCGTACATTCCCGTTCATACTTGATTTTCATGCTATATTTTGAACTGCGCATAAAATTCTTTAAGACACATTATGAAAACTCTCTGTTTTACTCAGAAAAAGAATTTTAGTGACAGCACACTACTCGCACTTGCTGCCTCGGTACACCGCACTTCACGTGCACTTGCTGCCTCGGTACACTGCACACTACGACCCGTAACCCGGGATGACCGTTCAGTTGCAACTCGGTTGGTCTGCCAGACACCTTTCGAGTGCGCACGGGGTCGTCCCAAATAGCCCATCCTAGCCCGTGTAAGCCATGCACTCTTTGTGTCACACTTCGTCCAAGACCCCGGTTGGTTTTTGGCTTAGTACGTGTCATAAAGCCTAAGTGTATGTTTTTACGCCGGGTTCCGCCACGAGTCAAGCTCGAGAGGTTGAGACCAAAGGTCATTCCCAGCCCCAAGTCTTGAGCTTTTCAGCCTTGACTTTGACGCGGAGCTCTGCCGAAAAATATACCTGAAGGTTCAATGTGACACCGTGTCACCAAACCCTCACCATATGCACCGTGCCTGTTAGGTCCCAAATGGTAGGAATCAGGCTAAGGGGGGGGGGTGAATAGCCTGTTCAAAACTTTTAGTCTTTGAAATAATACAATAGCTAACCGGTAAAGTGATTTTGCACAGCGGATAGAGAACCGGTAAGGTGAAGTTTAAAGACCAGAAGTCAAAGAAAAACTCATGCAACAATAACAAGGACAAATTTTATCTTCCAGTAAGACAAACAAGTTAAGCAGTAAGTTGATTCAATAGGTTGTGACCAGTTGAGAGATTATCAACTAGTTACAACAACATAACAATAAATGAACAAACACACAAAGAAATGACACATTGTTTGAAGAGGTTCACAGTGATAAATAATCAAGCACGCCCTCTACCAAGTTTGGTCGGAACTTGGATTTGTGAAAGTGCACTACTATATTAATGGTTCCTACCTATTACAAGTTGCAAGCCAATGATTGAAGGCTGCCAAACTAAAGGTGACCACTAACGGATCGTGCTACAATAAAGACCTGGTGTTTTCTAGAGATGTGCTCACAAGATGAGCTGATTTCTCTAGGGTGTTGTGTGTGAATCAATCAATGTGTTCCATGAATAATCTAATATGGGAACACTACAGTATTGATTGAGGTGCTCAGTGTTTAAGTCCTACAGAGATGTCTAGTGAAAGAGGGACTTGCTTTGAATGCTTTGAACTAGGGGATTTGCAGGTTGGTAGTTCAGAGCAGCTCACTCTCAAGGACCATAAATTCACCTACCTTCTTCAATGCTCCGAGGAAACTATTTATAGTGGTTTTTGAAAAGGAGCCATTGTCTTTGAAGAGGTTGTAATGATGACTTGGACTGGCAGGCATTAAATGAGAAGATCCTTTCATTAAATGCCTGAGATTGGATAGAGAGGATTTCCACAGATTAGTTGGGGCGCTGTGAGTACTGGTTACTTTGACATTCTCTAAGAAGGTACTGATTTGATGCAGAGATGTCATGTCAGCATGCTTGCTTTACCAACTTTAGCTAAAGTTGATGGCTTGGTAGTTGGGAACAATAAATGCATCGGCAAGCTGCTAACTGGAGGAAGCTTGAAGAGTAAGCATTAACCGGTAAAGTGACATGACCGGTAATAGGGGTGCAGGACCGGTAACTTAACCGGTAAGATAGCTCAACCGGTAAGACAGCTTCAAGGAGTAACTCACATTGCTGATGGAAAATCTCAGGTCTTCAAGTCTTCAAGGCTTGAGAAAATTACATAATAAAAACACTGGCACATGCACTAAGGGGACCTAACATACATAGAAAAATTCTATTTGATCTAATTAAATTAGGGGTCCACATTAATGCTTGTTATGATTGGGATTAAGCAATTCTAAACTTAAACATATATTTGACTAACAATCTCCTCCTAATTGCTTAAGTCCAATCATCCTAGGCAGCATCTTTTTAACTTAGTAAAAGAATGATAAAGAGTATGTCTATTAGATATATCATTCCCTAAGTCAAAAGACAACTTGATGCTACCTAAGTAAGCTTACAAACAAAGTTAAAGCTTAAAGGAAACTTCAAAATAAAACTCTTGAAAAGATTTTGAATGAGACCTGCAAAATGAAACGGTTAGTAGCATTTGGAACATTCAAAATGATTAAAAACAAAGGAATTCAACAAAATACAAAGTTTAAGGGTAAGAGATTTCTCATTAGATTGCAGACCGGTGACTGATAAAGAAAGACAATATCTCATCGGTTACATTCTCAAGATGCGTCGGCTGGAGGATTTGCTGGATCTTCAACCGGTGAGGGAGCAGCATCTGAGGATTTGGCTTTCTTTGATCTCTTCTCCTTCTTCTTTTCTTTCTCATCTTTCTTCCTTTTCTTTCTTTCTTCTCTAACCTTCATAAGAACCTCATTTTTTGCCTTGACTTTGGCCAACTCCATCTCTAATTCACGATTCTTCTGCTGGAAACGGCTAAGGGCTTCAGCTGACCGTTTGAGCTCATCAATAGACCGGTCCACAATAGCTTGACCAGAAATCTGTTGTTCACAGAGAGCTTTGTTGGCATAATGAGCTTCATCAAGTTGGAGTAGGAGGTTTCTGATGTTAGCATCTCTGGCGTTAATTTCTGCCATAAAATTGCCAAGAGACATAGCAACACTAGTGCTCAGACGCTCAAATCTTCTCTCATCCTCCTCCTGATTGGACTTAACAAAAGACTTTGCCAATTCGGAGTTTACTTCAACAAAACTTTGGAGCATGGCCTCATGAAGTTCAACCAGGTCTTGAGCAATTATTGGTCTATTCAGATCATCGGTTGAGGGAGCCGGTAAATGAGCAGGCTGAGAAACCGGTTGGCTGGCCGGTAAAGGAGCATCGGTAACCGAAGGCAATGGATCGGCAAGAGGTCTGTCGGTAAGAGGGGATGATGGATCGGTAAGAGAGGTTGCTGGAGTCAGAACGGTTCGAGATACTTCACCGGTAGGAGAAATTTCAATCTCCTCATCCAATAACTCAGTTTGAGAATTAGGAGGAGTAGCTGGAGCAAGAAATTCATTAGGCTCAAGGCTCATCATCTCAGCAAATGAGAGCTCCAGTAACTCAGCAGCACTAGAAGCCAACGGTAAGACAGTTTGCCTTAACCGTAGAAGGGGAATTACTCTGAGTGCAAGCAAAAGCAGAGAGGCTTCTCTAATGTTGCTCCATGGTTGTGGCTGGCCATTTCTCATGATTGAAAGCCTAGTCACATTAGGCATCAAACCAACCATTTTGGTCACCTCAAACGACCAACTAAGGATTTTTAATTCCGAAATTCGAGTTATACGGCCATTGAATGAGAGATACCTTATAAAAAGATTATCGGTTGACAAAGTACTCTCAACCGGTCTAGGGGCAATGGTAGCAACATGGCCATGAATCCTTATGGTTCTACTGTGTTGTTGAAGAGAAGTTGGATATTTCTTATTTGGATTTGGAGAGGGGAAATCGGTAATCAATTGTTGTTCATCCTCACTACCAGAAACAGGTCATTTAGCGACGGAATTATCAGCGACGGACAGATTCCGTCGCTAAATAGCGGCGGAATATAGGCTTTAGCGTCGGAAAATTTTTGGCGTCAAATTTAGCGACGGAATTTAATTCCGCCGCTAAATTCCGCCGCTAAAACGAATATTCCTCGAATATTCGTTTATTTCCGCCGCTAATTTGGCGGTTGATTTACCGACGGAATATTCCGCCGCTAAATCTTTATCGACGGAAATATTCCCCGGTGAAAATATATCATTTTTTATTTTTTTATTTATCGCCGTCGGAAATATTCCGACGGTGAAATTAAAATATTTTTTATTTTTCTTTTTGAAATATTACACCGACGGAATATTTCCGACGGTGAAATTAAATGTTTTTTTTTTTTTTATTAAACACCGACGGAATATTTCCGCCGATAATTTAATATTTTTATTTATCGGCGACGGAAAATTCCGTTCTTGATAACAAAATGTAATTTTTGTTTATTTTTAGAACTAATTAACAAAATAACAAACTAAAAAACATTAAAATATCATAAATATTTATGATATTTTTGAAAAAATAAATAAATCATAAATATTTATTAATTTTAATTTTTAATGCCATTATAAGTACCACATTCGGTCAAGCCGTTATTCATCCTTGTGAGATCCCGAAAGTTGTGGCGTCATCATGTTCTTTTTTTTGTTTTGAACGAACATTCATGTACGTTTTGTTTCGACAAAGAATTTAAATTTTAATTTCGCCACTTATCATTTATTTAGGAAAACAATAAGAAAAACCTTTTTGATTTTAAAGAGATTTGAGGGTTCGGGGGTTAAGTTATGGAATGGGTAGGTCGAGGAGTATCCAAAATAAAACAAAAACAAGATTAGTCCAAAACAAGGAACTAACCAACTATTAGACAACACTCTGGAGATTATTGTCTCATAAGTCATAACTAAGATATCCAGAAAACAAAGACCCACATCATTACTGCTGAGCACACTGTACTCTCTGGCCCCCACCACCGTGCATGTCATCATCTACATCGTAAGCTTCAATGTTGACATCGTGAAGGGTTGTCTCCTCGCACTCATCATCAAGCTCCATATCTGTCATCTGCGATGAAGGCTTAGGAGGCAGCACACCCTCTAGGGCCTTGCATTGTTCGGAAGTCAAGGAATCTGGGAAGTCGAACCCAGATTCGGACCCAGACAGGAAGGGAGAGAATTGAAATGTGGAATTACCTGAAATTAAAGATGAAATAGCACCAGGGTAAGAGCGGCTCGATATTTGTTATTTTCAAATTCAATTGCTGGAGAGAGAAAGAGAGAGAGAGAGAGAGGATGGGAGAGAGGGATTTAGAGGTGTCTGATTAAGTTGGTTTGAAAGTTTGAAAAGGATATTTAGCCCCTAACAAATATGTCATCACCCTTTCGCTTGAACTTTGGGTGCTCTTTCTGTTGTAGTACAAAGACTATGTCTCCAGTAAGAGTGTCAGGAGCTTCATCGGCTTCTCGTGTGGGAATGTAATTTTCTGTCCATTTTGCATACCCTTCTCCACAACCACTTCCAAGACCTTCTTCTCTGTACAATGCAAGGCCCTAGAGGGTGTCTTTGCCTCCTAAGCCTTCATCGCAGATGACAGATATGGAGCTTGATGAGTGCGAGGAGACAACCCTTCACGATGTCAACATTGAAGCTTACGATGTAGATGATGACATGCACGGTGGTGGGGGCCAAAGAGTGCGGTGTGCTCAGCGGTAATGATGTGGGTCTTTGTTTTACGGATATCTTAGTTATTACTTATGAGACAATAATCTCCAGTGTTGTCTAATAGTTGGTTAGTTCCTTGTTTTGTATAAACCCTAAACCCGGCCTAAACCCTAACCCCTAACCCCTAAACCCTAATCCCTAAACCCTAACCCCTAAACCCTAAACCCTAAACCCTAACCCCTAAACCCTAAACCCTAACCCCAAACCCTAAACCCTAAACCCTAAACCCCAAACCCTAAACCCCTAACCCCTAACCTAACCCTAAACCCTAACCCCTAAACCCTAAACCCTAAACCCTAAACCCTAAACCCTAAACCCCTAAGCCCCTAAACCCTAAACCCTAAACCCCAAACCCTAAACCACAAACCTAACCCTAAACCCTAACCCCAACCCTAAAACCCTAAACCCTAACCCTAAACCACTAAACCCCACCCTAAACCCTAAACCCTAAACTAAACCCTAAACCCACCCTAAACCCTAATCCTAAACCCCAACCCTAAACCCTAACGCTAAACCCAAACCACAAACCACAAACCACAAACCTAACCCCTAAACCCTAAACCCTAACCCCTAAATCCTAAACCATATAGGGTATAGGGTATAGGGTATAGGGTATAGGGTATAGGGTATAGGGGTATAGGGTATAGGGTATAGGGTAGAGGGTATAGGGGTATAGGGTATAGGGTATAGGGTATAGGGTATGTGGTATAGGGTATAGGGTATAGGAGTATAGGGTATAGGTATAGGATATAGGGTATAGGGTATAGGATATAGTGTATAGTGTATAGGGTATAGGGTATAGGAGTATAGGTATAGGGTATAGGGTATAGGTATAGGTATAGGTGTATAGGGTATAGGGTATAGGGTATAGGGTATGTATAGGTATAAAAATAATGGCATTATAAAATTAAAATTAATTAATATTTATGATTTATTTATTTTTTCAAAAATATCATAAATATTTATGATTTATTTATTTTTATATAAATAAAAATAATGATATTTATTAAATTAAAAAATTTTCAAAAATAATATTTATTGACTCATATTTATTTTTTTGAGAGTAATTTAAAATAACTTTCATATTTTATATAAATAAAAATAATGGCATTATAAAATTAAAATTAATTAATATTTATGATTTATTTATTTTTTCAAAAATATCATAAATATTTATGATTTATTTATTTTTATATAAATAAAAATAATGATATTTATTAAATTAAAAATTTTTCAAAAATAATATTTATTGACTCATATTTATTTTTTTGAGAGTAATTTAAAATAACTTTCATATTTTATATAAATAAAAATAATGCCATTATAAAATTAAAATTAATTAATATTTATGATTTATTTATTTTTATATAAATATATCATAAATTATTATGATTTATTTATTTTTATATAAATAAAAATAATGATATTTATTAAATTAAAATTAATAAATATTAATGATTTATTTATTTTTCAAAAATATAATGAAAACAATTATATTTATTAATAATAGCG
Organism: Adenophora triphylla var. japonica; assembly: GCA_022495995.1. Lineage (NCBI taxonomy): Eukaryota > Viridiplantae > Streptophyta > Magnoliopsida > Asterales > Campanulaceae > Adenophora > Adenophora triphylla. Next base: position 393,102 of record JAFEMH010001088.1, read on the forward strand.
GCGGAAATTTCCGTCGCTGAATTTAAAATCAGCGGCGGAAATTTCCGTCGGTGAGAGTGCCATGTCATCGATCCAGGTGAGCGTACGTATAGTTTAGCGTCGGATTTACGACGACGAATATTCCGCCGCTAAATATTAATTATAGCGTCGGAATTTAATTTCCGCCGCTATAATTAATATTTAGCGGCGGAATATTCCGTCGGGGGAAATTATAAAAACTCATTTAATCCCTCGTATATCAATTACGTATCAATTTCCCTCTCTCTCTCTTCCCGCTTTCTCTCTCTTCCCGCTCTCTGCGACCTAGAAGAAGAATCGCCGCCGTCGTCCACCTCTCCACCGTCTCCGCCGTGACGAACCTTCGCCGTCCACCATCTCCACCGTCTTCACCATCTCGCGTCTCTCTCCCTCTCGAAGCGATCCAATTTCTCAATCCTAGCTCTCTCTTCTTCAAGGTACGTGATTTCCTCGTTAAACTACATTCGATTGTATTCTTTTTTAATCAATTATATTCTTGATGCGGTTTTTGCCAATCTAGGGTTACGTATTTTTGCCAATCTAGGGTTCCGTCCACCTCTCCACCGTCTCACGCCGTCGTCTCCGTTGGTCCGTCCGCCTCCTTCCACGGTCAATTTCTCTCTCTTCTCTCGTATTCATCAACCAGGTATTTCGATTCCCCTCTTCATCGATTTTTATGATTTATTTATTTATCGATTTCAAGAAATTTCAAGAAATTGGTTAACTGCTTAGGTTTGTTTTTTCGGTTTTTTTTTTCTGGAATATTGGCTTATTGTCCTCCTTTGTTAACTAGGTCTTTTGGATAAGACTTGAGTAATATCTTTATTGCATTACTTTGGAGATGTTACGTTTGACTTAAATTTCTACTTGATGGATTTTACATATGTGCTTGTTAATTGAATGTTACTTTATTGATTGGAATTTCTGTCATTCTATTGTTTATTTCTTTGTCTGATTGGTTTGTATGACTGTGGATTCACATGTTGTCATTAGATTTTCTTCTAGTAAATAAATTTATGTATTTGAGATGAATAAGATTTATACAGAAGAACTTCTGATTACAGCATGAAATGTACATGGTTAATTATGTTTGTGTAATAGTAGATGCTGAAGCCTAAGTGAATGTTAAGAACTTGAGTTTGGATATGAAAACAACCTCTTTCCTATTTTTTTTTCTAGATATACTATGTACAATGTTATCACCTTTTTCTCCAATGCTGAATGTTTGGGCCTTGGGGTTGCACATTATATTGTGTCTTGAAAACAAGACCTATTTTTTTGGAAGTCCAGAACTGGTGCTCAATTTGTTCATATTAACTGGATTGAGTTTAATGGCTTAATACCATTTTATGATTGTTGAACAATGATACCAATTTAGTGAAGTGGGATACATTAATTAGAACATAGTTGGAGTAATCAAGTATACGAGATGGCCTAAAGCTTAAGATCAAAGTTGGAACAATGGCTCAAGTTTGCACCCTAGTTAGAGTTAGATGAAAAAAGAAAAGAGGAAGAATCGCCTCCTTTTAATATCCGTCGTTTTATATATATTGTGAATGCTTTAGATTATTAGAACTTTAAAGTTTTATATGTATTGTGAATGCTTTATATTATTAATAGTTTAAAGTTTTATATGTATTGTGAATGCTTTAGATTATTAGAACTTTAAAGTTTTAGATGTATTGTGAATATATTGTTTCCTATTGTTAAAGTTGTATATTTTAATATTTTTACTGTAATACAGATGAGTTCTAGTAGAAAGGGCAAGGGTAAGAGGACCAAGCCCATTTACACTTTGATTACTGGGACGCAACCGTCCCGATCCGGTAGCGATGGTGTTGACCCCTCACACAGTAGTACTAGCTCCACCTCTGGGGCCGGTACTCAGACTACCGTCGATTCTGAGGGGAGGATATATGTGCGGATCTCATCACTTTATGACCGATAAGTAACTCTTCATTAATTTGATATAAGTTGGTTCCTTTTTGCTTTATATATAATTCATTATTTAAGTTAAAATGTTATTGTATAAATATACTTGGCGGGTTTGTAGGTGGATACCCCACCACCGGCACTAAGATCGGGCACATCTTGGCGGTCTCGGAAAATGACCGAGTTTTGGCCCAACTGGAAAAAATTGCCACAGAGGCAGAAGGAGGATGCGTGGGATGAGTTTAAGGTAATGTGTTAATGGTTTTTATTTAAAACTTAAATGTTAGTTTGTTATTAAAATGTTATAATTAATAATGATTATACTCTTTTAGTTTTGTAATGTTATCATTATATGTTGTAGGCTAAATATTATTGGGATCCAGACATCAGCGAGGAGACGGCTAGATTTGTTTTCTTTGAGCAGGCTCACAAGCTGTTTAAGGATTTTATTTGTAACATATTTATCTATCCTTAATTAGTTTAATTAACAATGATTATACTCTTTTAATTTTATAATGTCATCATTATATGTTTACAAGATATTCATATTTTTATAGGTACCACGAAGAAAAATTATTATATCGCTTTCGGCTCGCGGCGGGACAACAGCCCTTGTGTCCTACTTTTATGACCGATGAGGTGTTTGGTCAATTTTGCGAATATTGGGGGTCGCCTGCGGCGAAGGCTGTATCCGAACAGGCCAAGGCCAATAGAGCAGGCTCCTCGGGGTCGGCGGCGTTGCATACCGGGGGGACGCTCACGGTCGCCGAGCATCACGACCGCATGGTATGTATGTTAATTTAAATGTAGTAGTGTATGGATGCTTTTAAATAGGTTTATGTACGTATGTTAGCTGGGAGCCAATGTTGATGCTATGAAATCCATAGTTTTAGTGTAAATGTAGTGTATGCATGCTTTTAAATCGGTTTAAATGTTGCATTTATATATACAATTTCAAAGTAATAATCTCGCTTATTTTATTTATAGGAAAGGGAGTATGGTCCGAATATCACTTTTGTGGATGTTTACGCTAGCACCCATATTCGGAATTCTACAGCGCCCGATCAACCTCCGCAATGGGTTGACGATCGATCTGCTACTGCCTTTGTAAGTAAACTACCATTAAATGACTTGATTTTGAATATGTAAATTTATTTATGTACCTTACATTGTGTATATGATTATAATTGTTTGTTTTTATTTTTCAGCCGCATATCAAGCCGCCGTTGTTCCCGAAGGAACGCCTCCCTGCGAGCCCGTCCCCTTCGTGCACGATGTTTGGCAGAGGTCACCTCTCGTGGACATCCAAGGAGAGGAGCCCGAGTGTTAGGGATGGGGATTACGGGCGGCAATGCCCGTCGACGTCGACCGGCCGTCGGCGAAATGTAGCCCACCCACGTTTCATGATCCGAGGGTCGACACTGGAGGCTGCGTTGGAGGAGGAGAAACGCGAGCGGGCAAAGCTTGCGGATGCTTTGGCGGTTCAGACGCAGATGCAGAGGAGAACGATCGACGTCATGCAGAGATTCGTAGACAAAGCATGCGAGACTCAAAGACAATTGGCGCCGTTGATGGCTCATCTCGGCCAGACTCCCTGTGGTAATTTCCCGCCTCCCAAAGTTGATTGCGGACATTTTTAGACATTTTTAGACATTTTTGTATTAATTTATACTTGTTTGTAAACATTTGAGATATTTGATACCCGCGGGAGCCCCTCCCCGCTCTCCCCCGCTCCACCCCTCTCCCCCTCCCCCTCTCCCCCTCCCCCTCTCCCTCTCCCCCTCCCCCTCTCCCCCTCCTCCCCCTCCCCCTCTCCCCCTCTCCCCTCCCCTCCCGAATTGGTACGGTGGTATTTAGTTTTTATTTGGTACGCCGATATTTGAATTTTAGTTTTTATAGTTTTAGTTTTATAAATTGAAATGTTATATCGTGTACAAAAATTTTGGTTTATTGATATTTTAAATTATTTTTTTAAATTTATTTCAGAATCGGCGACGGAATTTTCCGTCGCCGAAATTAATGTTGAAATTAAAATTAATTAAATAAATTAATTTCATTGACGGAATTTCCGCCGCTATAATCATTTAATTTTTATTTAATTTTTAATTTCGGCGGCGGAAATTTCCGTCAGCTGTAATAAAATTTAAATTAAAATTAAATAATTTCAATGACGGTAAATTCCGCCGAAATAATTTAATTTTAATTTAAATTTTATTACAAATGACGGAAATTTCCGCCGCCGAAATTAATTTAATTAAATTAATTTTTATTACAAATGACGGAAATTTCCGCCGAAATGAAAATTTAATTAAATTAAATTAATATAGCAATGAATTTTCCGTCGCTGAAACCATTAATTCACCGGCGGAATTAATTTCCGTCGGTAAAAGAAAAAAATAGCGGCGGAAATTGACCCGTCGGAGCACTGCGACGAGCTGGTAGCGGCGGACCACCGACGGAATTTTTCCGTCGGTGATTTATTTTAGCGACGGAAATATAATTTTAGCGGCGGAAATTTCCGTCGCTAAATGACCTTTTTCTGGTAGTGCCTTTCCAGGCATGCTTTCCTTGCCTTTGGGAGGAGCTGGCCGCTTCTTGAGCTTGAGAACCTTTATCTTTTGATACCGGCAACTTGTCTCACCGGGTCCAAAGGTCTTTGTGTACCTTGGAGGAGTATCTTCAGGAGTAGCACCAACTTTCATAACTTCAACCACATCAATGAAGGTGGCCATTCTATCTTCTCTCCTTTGCCTCTGAAGCCGATCAGCAATGGATGGAGGCATTGGAGTAGGCTGAGTTACTGACTTGCTGAAGATTTTCTCATGCACATCAAATAAAGGAATTCCATCGGCAGATCGAGGAATAGAAGCCTTGGAGGTATAGTAGTTCAAGGTGGACATCAAATCTTTCTGACGCAGACCAGGATCATAATAAACTGGAGGAATTGCAGGGTCATTCTCATCAAAATCAACATCTTCGTCTTCTTCATAGAAATCGGAAAGGGAGTCTTCATCAAAAACTGGGTCAATATCCTCCTCCTGAACCGGTGAATTGGCTTTGGAAGAGGCTGGAGGAATGGCTTGACTTACCGATTGAGTAACCGGTAGAAGAGAGGCATGAATGGCTTTTTGAGTGGCCAAGTCTTCAATTAAGGTCCTTTGCCTTTCCTTCTGCTTTTCCATACATTCAGTGAATAGGCTAGCTGCCAAGGCTTGTTGTAACTGAATATCATCAAGGTTACTCTTCTTAACCGGTTCAGTAGATGCAACGGTAAGGGGCTTGCTAACCGGTAAAGGGAGAGTGTCGGTAAGAGGTTCACTGGTCGGCAAATCATCTCTAACCGGTTGGATTAGCTCACCGGTAAGAGGCAATGGTTGACTAACCGGTAACCTATCCATACTAACATCAATTCCTCCTCTAACCGCTGTAGCGGTAAGTGGGGAGGTCTCAGTAATACCTCCTCCCACATGTCTAACCGATTGCATCGGTAAGGGAGTAGTAAACTCAGCAGCAATGTTCTCTGACCGATCAACCATAGCACCAGATTGATCATCATCATCACCTGACTTACTGGAGTCACTGGAGGAACTAGAACTGGAGGCTGATTGGTCATCTTTGTTACCCTTTGCTTGATCATCTGAACCACTTATATCCTTGAACATTTCTTCAATCTCTTCATCAGGAATAGTAGCCCATTTGTTCTTGCTAGACTGAATTGAAGTGAAGAAATCAGACAAAGAGATATCACCCACACTCTGAAAATCTCTATTCAAATCCACCAAATTCTGTACCACATCCATCACATTTTTGATGAACTGGAATCTATGAGGACCCAAGTTGACTATCTCAGGGTCAAATGAAGGAAGATCATCTTCAGGCAACACAAATCTTCCTAGCTGATAAGGGTCAGATTCCTCAAGAGTTTGTTGAGCATTATAGAGCATGGCAAAATCAATCCAGACCGCCTGTACCATCATATCTTGCCTAAGCCTATCCTGGGCAAAGTAAATGGCATTCCACATTGGAGGCAACAAATCGAAATACCTGTTGTAAATTTTAAGGAGACTATCTCTAGATAAAGAGATATCATATTTGCTCAACAGGCAAGGCTTGGTGTAATAGAGACCATTTTCCTCATGAATGTTATCAAAATCAACATAATAATAAAAATATCACCAACTGGAACTGAATCTTTGTGGGTCTCATGAAATTGCAACAGTCTACGAAGAAAGGGAGGTAAGTGATCAATACGATACACCCAGGTTGGAGAGGGAACAAAAGTGGGATTGACTAGCCAAGGGTTGTAATGGTAGATATGGAAAGTAGGGTTTCTGATGGGATGGCAACGGCTTACCGGTCTAGATGATGACTGACCGGTGAAAGGAATTTTGTCGGTAAGGAAGTTGTGGTCAAAGAGTCTTTTGGGAATAAAAGGAATGAATGTGCCTGTGTCGCCTCTCAATCCTTCTCTTTCTCTCAGCATTTTCTCTGGCTATTTGTTGGGAAGATTTTTGGATTGGCTTGGATCTTTTGGAAGGAGGAGGTGCAGACTTTTTGGCTGTAGCTTTCTGTCGGTTAGGGGAGAGGATAGTGGCAATGGGTTGATTATCATCATCATCAGATTCATCAAGTAACTTCCTCTTGACCGATAAGGTAGGTTTGGGAGCAGGAGGAGCATCGGTATGCTGAGCAACTATTGGCCGGCTAGAGGGTTTCTTCTTTTGAGCTGGCTTGGTTGGTTTGCCGACTGGCTTACTGGGAGCAAGTTCAATAGACTTACCGGTTAATTTACCGGTGGAGGACTCAGACGGCTTACCGGTTGGCTTACCGGTGGATTCTTTGATTGCTCTAACCATGTCAAACTTGTTAAAGGCTTTGCAGAAGGATTGTGGATACTTTGGTTGATTCTCAGAAGCTTGACGAACAGCTGGAATAGATCTGAGGGCTCGGCTAATCATCAAGTAGTGACATGGTTTGGCTTTGTTGGGCTTTGGAAGATGGTCTCTCCTTTTGAAACTTCTTGAATGCAATCAAGACTATCCGGTAAAGAAAGGAGCACCAGTTGAATTCTCCACCAATAATGATAGCGGCTATGGCTTCCCATTGTATCATGGTGATACAATGATGGGAGCCTGACCGGCAAATGAAGCATCGGTCCACTATATCGACAATTGCATAATAAACGGCATCAAATCCAGCCTTCTTGTTTGCCTCATCGGTAACGAAAGGGTCAGAACCACGAACCTTTGCCCAGGCAGCAATCATATCTTTCATGGAGATAGAAGATGAACCGGTGGAAGAGAGATTGGGGAAGGCAGCAGCAATGGTGGCTGGGCTGAAAGTAACGGGAACACCAGCAGCAGTAGAAATTATATTTTCATTTTCATCCACAACACCATTCTCAAACAATTCATTGACCATCTCATAGTAAATATCTTCATTCCCTTCAGGCATCACGAACGGAATAACTCCATGGCACAAACAGGGCTTCAATGGCACGGCCTTCATCGAAGTCGAAGAAGCTGGAGAGAATGTAACCTCCATAAATGTCTTTCTTGATTGCAGGAGCCATCTGTGAATCAAATAAACAACAAACAATATAAGTTAAAATCAAAGAGATCTATTTCAAATAATTTTGAGAGTTGCTAAATGATTTTAGGATTATAAGAAAACTGGGAGTCTACATGCGTTCAAACTTTAAGATTCAAAAGACATACCAGAGATCTTGAGAGAGATGAAGGAAGACACAGATGGAGAAGATGAAGAATGAGTGTGGATTGCCGGTTGCCTTAGTTCTTTAGAGAGAGAGAAAATCCAGAAGTTTTGAAAAAGTGATTTTGAAATTCTTTTATAGGGGCAAAAGAGCGGGAAGATGAAGAGGTGTGTTGGTTAAAACAAAGGTAGCTTAAACTTCTTTAATTGTCGTGTACATTAATTGACAGTTTATTTCACGAAATAAGAACATGTGTGCAGCAGTTATATCAAAATGTAATAAAGAACAAAAAGATAACCTTTTTGATAAATAGGAACGATACAACAGAGATTACCTTTTTGATCAATTATTTAAAATTGATCTATCTTGTGCATAGGGGCATGGGGAACATGTAAAGAGTAGGTGACAGACTGCAGCGGCTGAAAGGATTGAAGTGTCCTTAGGCAATGATGACAAACGAGCCGGTTAATGGTGGATTGGGAATTTCGATCCGATCGCAGTTCGTCGGTAAGGGAATGATCGGCAAGGTAACTTGCACCGGTTAGGGACCATCGGTTAGGGACACCATTTACCGATCAGGTATGTCGGTAAGAGGACCGGTAACGGGAGTCTTGCCTCACCGGTAAGGGATATCGATAAACGAGCTCATGAAAGCATCGGTAAGAGAGAGAGAGAAATCACCATTGATCTTGTTGATAGCTTACACAGATAGCAAAGTTAGCACATAATATTTATCGAATATCAATCATGCCTAGTTCTCCTCTAAGGAATTCAAATCTTTTAATGTCCAATGGTTTTGTCAAGATATCAGCTAATTGATAATCAGTATGGACTTTTAAAAGAACAATGTTACCCTTTTCAACATGGTCCTTGAGGAAGTGGTATTTGATGTCTATGTGCTTGGTCTTTGAATGCATCACAGGATTGTTGGAAACTGAAATAGCTGAGGTGTTATCACAATAGATAGGACATACTTCTTGAGGGATTTCATAGTCTACTAGTTGTTGCTTCATCCATAGAATTTGTGAACAGCAACTCCCAGCAGCTATGTACTCAGCTTCAGTTGTAGAAGTGGAAATTGATGCTTGTTTCTTGCACGACCAGGAAACCAATCGGTTACCTAGAAATTGACAAGTTCCACTAGTACTTTTCCTGGTGACCCTACAAGCTGCAAAATCAGCATCTGAATAGCCAATTAGTGTAAATGATGAATCTTTTGGATACCACAGACCTAAGTTTGCAGTTCCCACAAGATATCTAATAATTCTTTTAACAGCTTGTAAATGAGATTCTCTAGGGTCAGCTTGAAATCTAGCACATACACATACGGCAAACATGATATCTGGCCTACTTGCGGTTAAGTAAAGTAGAGATCCTATCATACCTCGGTAGAGTGTCATATCTACTTTCTTACCGGATTCATCTTTATCCAGGTGGACATTGGTGGCCATTGGGTGCTTTGAGGATGAGCAGAGTCAAGACCAAATTTCTTGATTAAATCTTTGGTGTATTTGGCTTGATTGATAAAGATACCTTCTTGGGTTTGCTTGACTTGAAGTCCAAGGAAAAATGTTAGCTCACCCATCATGCTCATCTCAAATTTTCTCTTCATAAGCTTCTCAAATCTCTTGCACAATTTTTCGTTAGTAGATCCAAAAATTATGTCATCAACATATATTTGAACTAACAATGAATGACCATTGTGCTTTGCAATAAATAAAGTGGTGTCGATTTTACCTCGTTCAAACTTCTCACTTAGTAGGAATTTGGAGAGAGTTTCATACCATGCTCGAGGTGCTTGCTTGAGGCCATACAAAGCTTTATTCAATTTGTAGACATGATTAGGCTTCTTGGAATCTTCAAATCCTGGAGGTTGTTCAACATATACACGCTCTTGAAGTTCCCCGTTGAGAAAGGCACTTTTCACGTCCATTTGATATAGCTTAAACTCTTTGTATGCTGCATAGGCAAGGAATAACCTAATGGCTTCTAATCTAGCTACGGGTGCAAAAGTCTCATCATAGTCTATGCCTTCTTTCTGCCTATATCCTTTAGCTACAAGTCTAGCCTTGTTCCTAATTATTTTTCCAGACTCATCCAATTTATTTCTATAAACCCATTTCGTTCCAATCACTGTTTGATCACTAGGTCTAGGCACTAATTCCCAAACTTTTCATCTATCAAACTGGTTAAGCTCTTCTTGCATAGCTTCTACCCAGCTGGGGTCATCTAGTGCTTCTTCAGTCTTCTTTGGTTCAATATTTGAGACCATAGCAGAGGAAAATAATCCATGTTGATCCTCCAAATATCTTAACTGGCTTCTAGTCATTCTGGGACCAAAGACATCACCTATCACATTTTCTAAGGGATGATCTCTTACTGTTCTCACTTCCCTAGGGAGGTCTTGCCTGATCGATTCTTGTCTAAGGTTTTCTAATGGAGGAGTAGAATCGGCTAAGGGAGGTGTGACCGGTAAGGGAGATCGGTTAGGAGAGGGTGATGCTGACTGATGGTGGTGATCGGTAACTGGAGAGGTAAACGGTAAGTTGATGGGTGAAATTGGTTCAGCTTCAGGTGGTGAATTGGGAATGGAAACATGAGGACTAGTTGGAAGAGGATCGGTTAGCTGGGTTTGTACATTGGATTGCCTAACCGATTGAGGAAAGAAAGAGTCATCAACTAGGTCTCTAAAAATTACACCACTAGAGGCTGATGGTTGAGCTGGAGGTTGATTTGCATGGATACTGGTTGATTGTCTTGAGTTTTGATTACTTGATTCACCTGTCTCAAACACACCAGAATTATCAGTACTATTTGGAGTCTTATCAGACTCTAGCAAATCAAATTCATCAAATGTAACGTGAACAGATTCAACAATTTTCAACAATCGTTTATTAAAAACTCTAAATGCCTTACTGTGCTTGGCGTATCCCACAAAGATACCTTCATCAGCTTTTTCATCAAATTTACCTCGGCTCTTTACCGTTGTAAAGTACGTAGCATTTGCGTAGAAGATCTTGAAGAAACCAATGTTGGGAATTCTGCCACGCCATAGCTCATAAGGGGTCTTGTTATGAAACTTGTTGACCAAAGATCTATTCTGGGTAAAGCAGGCTGTATGGATAGCTTCGGCCCAAAAATACTTGGGAAGCCTAGCTTCGGATATAATAGTTTTTCCAGCTTCGATCAATGTCCTGTTCTTTCTCTTAACTACACCATTTTGTTGCGGTGTACCAGCAGCTGAGAAATTGTGATCGATTCCATGATCATCACAGTACTGTACTGAGCAATTCCAAGATTTTTGAATTCTGTTCCATTATCTGATCTCATACTGATGATGTCACACTCTTTTTGGGTTTGCAGTAGGCGGAATAATCTGGTAGCAACTTCATATGTATCATCCTTTGAAGCAAAAGTCTCTACCCATGTATATCTTGAGAAGTCGTCTATAACAACCAAAGCATATCTGCTACCCCCTAAACTGGCAGTAGTTGTGGGGCCAAATAGATCCATACGTAGCAGCTGGAGGCATCTAGAGGTGGACATGCAGGGCTTGCTGTGGAATGAATCTTTATGCTGTTTTCCTAATTGGCAGGCTCTGCATTTCCTATCATGATTAGCAGACACTTGAGGTAAGCCGGCAACTAGATTTTGATTAGCCAGCTTGGATAGGTATTTGAAATTCAAGTGACTGAGTCTCTTATCCCATAGCCAGGACTTCTCACTGATGTTCTTAGCTACAAAACAAACATTAGTAACATTCGAAACATTGTTTAAATCGATAGCATATACGTTACCTTTTCTGTATCCAGTGAGAAGTGTTTCACCTGTAGCAATGTCTTTCACATAGCAATTGGAAGAATTGAAAACACAATGCATACCTTTATCACAGAATTGTGATATAGAGAGAAGGTTATGTTTCAGACCATAATTTTACCCTTTGCGTTGTCACCAAAGACAACTGGAGGACCAGATGCTTCTTCCAGATCGGTGAGGAGATCAGCATGTCCAGTCATATGCCTAGAGCATCCACTGTCCATAATCCAAACATCCTTACCGGCATCGGTTGAGGACATTAAGCATTCCTGAAATAAAACAGCAAGCTTATGGTCCCCCTTATTCTTTTGGGTCCAAAGAGTTAGTTCCTCTTTGGCAGCCATACCTGGCCACCACCTGAGCTTTTAGAATCAGTGGGTCCAGATAGGTGCTTCAAGAGGCATTCATAAGCCTTGTGACCAATAAAACCACAATTTGTACATTTATTCGAAGATGGCTGAGAGGGTTTAGATGAGTTGATGTTCAATATGGCCATTGCTTCAGAGGAGTTTACTGATTGAGCAGAAACAGATCCTTTGGGGACGAAGGTGATGGATTTAGCTTTGTTGACCGGTTGCGTTGGTTTGGAAGGTCCTTTACCGGTTGGGGAGGCCTCACCGGTTGGTTGACCGGTGACAGTTGTCTGACCGGTCGTACCCTTACCGATGATGGCTTCCTTACCGGTTGAGGTTTCCTTACCAGCAACATGGTCAGCAATTTTAATTCCACCTTTGCTGTTACCATCACTGAGTGGAACATATTGTCCTAGCTCAGGATCAGCTACCTTGGTCCATTGGGATTTGTTTTTGCCTAAATAAGCCTTCATCTATTCCCTCGCCTTGGGATAGGTATGGGGGACAGCTTGGAAAGGTTTAGTTAACTCTCTCTTAATCAATTTGGATTGAGCATCATCAAACTTACCCATCAAGTTCTCAGTAACAGACTTGGTAACTGGTTTGTCATAGCTATCTTTTTCCTTACTGCTGGATGTAAAGCTTATACCGGTTGTTACATCTCGGTTAGGAGATAACTGATCTTGTATGATAACATCCATAGCAGCTCGGGATTTTGAAAATGTGTCAATGGTTTTTGAAAGAGAATTATTTCTTGACACCAGATCAGCAATTTGACAAACAGATATATTTAGTCTCTCAGTGAGTTCTTGATTATCTTTCTTCAACTGATCAGACTCTAGCTTACTTTCTTTCAAAATCTTTATTTCAGCTTTCAAAGAATCATTTTCAGTTGAAATCCTTTTTAAATTAGCAGCCATAATTTTGTGAGCTTCATTTAATTTTTCAAAATCTGAGAAGAGCTCATTCATCACCTCTGCCATTTCAGACTTTGACATATTGGGCATAGGGTCAATGGTAGGCTGAGAGGAAGAAGGTGATTGTTCAAAATTGGGATCAAAATTTGGTAGTGATGATATCGGTTGAAGGCTCGGCTCGGTTAGAGGCTTCAAGAATTGAATCGGTCGGGTTTCAAGCATCGGTTGATGAGATATGATCGGTAAGGCTTGAGCTTGATAGGTCTGTTGAGTTGGTTGCATCAGCGGTTTGAGAGTGGGCATGTTTTTACACTGACCATAAAGGGATCCACCTATGTTTTGAATTTTGAAATTATAAGGATTACCTTCATATGACTTGGAAATAGAAATGGGTTCGTCAAAGTAGGTTAAGGGAGATCTCCTAGGTGGGGTCTGGTCAATATAAGATGAGTGTTCATTGGAGTTGGGGTGTCTATAGATAGGTGACTGTAAGGAGATGGGTTTATCATCAATTTCATCAATAGCTACAAAACTGACATCATCTTCTTCATCTATGTCAGCATCCTCATTCTCAGAATCAGTCTCGAACCAAACTGGCATAGCTTTTTCAGTTCCATCCTCGGCAACTAAGCTCTTAGATTTAGATCTAGGGAATTTCTTGAATGGTTTCTTCCTCAAAAATTCATATTTAGGTTGAGGGCATTTGGAGGAAAAATGGCCGGGTTTTCTACAGTTGTAACACACAAGCTCACCTTGGGCATTCTTTCCGTCGATTGAGGTTGAGGTTTGGCCTTTCTTTTGAAAGTTCCCAGATCTTTGAAATGATGAGGATTTGGGTTGGAAGGATTTGCTGTGGGATTGCTGAGATCTTTTAAAATCCTTGAACTTTCTATAGTTTCTAGCGAAGGCAGCAAACTCATCTTCTTCCTCAAAAATCACACTAGATGATGCATTGGTTTGAGTTGGTTGAGGCTGATGGATTGAGGGAGAGTCATTGGTGGTAGTTTGGCTGGTAAGCATAGAAGAACCGGGGAAGATCTCAGTCTGAGCTGGCAGAGATAGATTTTTAAATTGTTTTTGAACTCCACTCAGCCGGTTGAGTTCTTCCTCATATAGAAACAAAGTTGACACAATGTTCTGGATATGAGTCTCGTTCAAATCTCGGCATTCTTTCAAAATAGCAACCTTTACATGCCACAAGTCTCCAAGAGAATTGAGGAATCTCATGTTTAGGTCTTTCATAGTGTAAACTCTACCTAGAGATGCACAAGAATTACTCACCTCGCAGAAACGGTCGTACGTTTCCTTTAACGTCTCATTTGGATTCTTCTTGAAGGACTCAAACTCAGCTACACTTTTGTAGAGTCTGTTGTCCTTTGCCACTTGATCTCCTTCAAAATATCTGAGTAGACTCTGCCACACTTGTTGAGCAGTCTCATAGCATTGTACTTGTTTGTATAGTCTGTCATCAAGTCCGGAGGTTATGATGTGCAAAGCTTTTCTGTCCAAGGAATCACATAGTTTGTCATCCTCAGTCCATTCTTCACGTGGTTTTGGCACATAGGTTTCATAGACCTCAAAATCTTGTTCAGACGCTCTATCTGCATGATCCATGAGAGGAGTTTTGGGTGCTCTGGTAGCAAGATTGATTTTCAGGGGTGTCATGGGACCATCTCTGACTACAGTAGTTAACCTATCATCTATTGAGTCCAAGTACCGCATGATTCTGTTTTTCCATACTGGAAATTCGTTTTCGTTCAACATGGGAACGGTTGCCAAGTTGTATGGTTTATGAAACACTAAAATTGGGATCTATATTAAGAATCAAAGATCAAACACTTTTAGCCATTGATTATTAAAAAGCATTTTCAATAATCGGAGATCATCTAGCAATCAAACAAGAAGCGTTCTTGGTCCATTCGCGTGTGGATTACTGATAGAGGGTGATAAGTTAATCACCAAAAGCTTGAAGCCTTTCGTTCGTTGATTCATCACAAGGTAAAGAACAAGGAGAAGATCAAAAACCTTTATCAACGGTTTTTGAGATTCGTTTTGAGATTCGCTATTGGAGATCTGTATTTGAACAATCAAATCGCATTCAAGGTATGTAAATCCTATTTCATATATATTTCTAATCTCTTCATGCTAGACGAATCTTAGGACTAGGGTTTTGTTATTGTATAAATTATTTTTCCGCTGCGTTTGTAACCCCAAAACCCAACAGTGGTATCAGAGCCCTATCTTTCCATGATTATGATTGAAATTGGCATGCTAGATTTAATTTGATTATTTGTTATCCATGCTATATGAAATAGATCTAGATTTTATGTGTTTTGTTTTTTGTGAAAAATAAGTATATGAGATATGCCATGTTCATGATTCATGATAAATTAATTTGATTATTTTATCACATAGGTTGTTAATCTATTTAATATGATTAAAGTAGATTGTAATTTCTCAAAATTGAATCAAAGAGTTTGTATGAAATTTTGTGAAGCCCTATGTTCATGATTATGTTCACATGAAATCTATGTTACAACCATGCGATGTTTGTTACATGTTGAAAACCTTCTAAATATTTAAGTCTTATGCCATTCCTTGATTAGAACACTTGTGAAATTTTAGGGTATTCTGATGTAGTTTCAGCTCAGTTGGGTGCATCATTATATCTTAATTTGTGATCAAGATGAGATTATGGTTGATGTAGTTTTGGCCATAGTCAGGTGCATCATTCCATGTCTCATACGTTTGAAAAAGGTTTTGACTTAATTGGTACTTTCAAATGAGATTTGACCCAAGGCATAGATGAGATTTAAAACATATTTTTGACATATGATGTTTAAGGAAATCTCATAAAAGATCTAAGAGTCATATAGAGATATGATTGATGTTTCTACCTAAATAGCTTGATTTCGGGCATTAGCTCAGTTAAACCTGAATTAAGTGAAATATGGATCTTAGCCTACTATGATTATATGATACATGTTTGTATTTGAAGGTATATAATATAGTGGGAGTATTTATGAAATACATTATTTGCTCTTAGATGGTAAATGTGTTGATATTGATATGTGTTCATACGGTTTGCATATTTTGTTGTGGAAATAGTATTAAACTATAATTAATCCTTGTTATTACGATTCGTCCTTATTAAGGACAAAGTTCGAAAGGAACGGTACAAGTTATTCTGATTTGATCAGATGCTCAAGAAGTGTTCTTAGGCAAAATTGTACGTTCTTGACGTACCCGTTCCTGCTGAACCCGCTGCAAATGTTGCAAAGGGCAGATAAGGAGCAACATTAGAAACATGATGCTGATTCTAACGATGTTGTTTGCCTTATACTTGCCACCATGTGTAAGGCTCTTATGAAGGACCATGAACACATGAAAACTGCTTTTGCCCTAAGCACAGTGCACAAAGGAAATGTTCCAAGTGCCGGCTAGGCAAGAGAGATATGTTGTGTTAATGGTTAACACAAGAAAGGGGTTTAAGAGGAAAGACAAAGAAGGTAAAGCAAAAGTTGCTAAACCTAGGGCAAAATTTGCCAAAGCCGAAGAGGCTAAACCCAAAGTGTCTCAAATGGATGCATTTTGCTACCATTGCAATGAGATTGGTCAATGGAAACAAAGTTGAAAGGCTAATTAGAAAGGCCTAAAAGGTGAAGAAGGGCAATATGATTGCTACTACTTCAGGTATCTATATGATAGATATTTTCCTTTCTACTTCTTGTTCATGGATATTGGATATCGGATTGGATCCCACATTTGTCTAAAGGTGCATGATTTGAAGAATAGAAAGCTACTCAAAAAGGTAAAGTGGACCTACGTATGGGGGTGGAGCAAGAGTTGCTACATTTGCCGTAGGATCATATGAAGTTACTTTACCTAGTGGACTAGTACTTGTTTTGAACAAGTGTTACTACGTTTCGGATTTGAGTAGGAGTATTATTTTTGTTCCTTATATGGATGATGAAGGATATAGTTTTCTTATTGAGAATAAGAAGTTTCTATATATTTAAATGATATGCTTTATAGTATTGCAGATTCATTTAATGGTCTTCATATCCTTGATGTTAAGAAACAAAATAATATTGAAGATATCTATAATAGAAGTAAGAAATCTAAACCGAATGATATGAACAACATGTTCATATGGCATTGCCGGCTTGGTCAGATAAATAAGAAACATATATCTAAACTCCATAAGCATGGACTTTTAGACTCATATGATTATGAATCATTTGAGGAATGTGGATCTTGTTTATTGGTATTATTGACCAAACCACCGTACACTAAGAGTAGTTGGAGGGCTAGTAACTTATTGGCCCTAATACATGAGATATATGTGGACTATTAAGTAACATTGCTAGGGGAAGATTTCGGTATTTCATTTACGTTCACCAATGACTTATCTAGACATGACTATGTCTATCCGATGAAGTCCAAAAGTGAATCGATTGAGATATTTGGAATATTTCAGAATGAAGTACAAAATCTACTTGGCAAAAGTATTAAGCACTTCGATCTAATTGTGGTGATGAATATTTGAGCCAATGGTTTGACTATCATTTCAAAACTATGAAATCATTTCAGAGTTGACTCCACCCGGAACACCACATTGTATGGTGTGTCTGAAAGGAGGAATTAAGCCTTGTATAACATGGTTCGTTCAATGATGTGTCAAGTCGACCTTCCTGTTTCCTTTTGAGGATATGCATTAGAAATGATGCGGTTACACTGAACAGAGTCCCTACTAAATCGGTTCCTAGGTCCCCACATGAGATGTGGCATGAAAGAAAACTTAGTTTGTCTTTCATAAAGATTTGGGGTTGCAAAGCTTATGTGAAGAGACTTGTCTCTGATAAGTTAGCACCAAAATCGGACAAGGTTATTTTTGGATATTAATTTTACAACTACATTGAGAACAAAGTGTTTGTTGATCTATATGATTCATTTTTGAGAAATAGTTTCTCAATAAAGAATCTAGTGAGAGTAAAATTAGTCTTGAAGAAATTCAAGAACCTGAAAATGACATGGAACCAAGAGTAGAGGCGAAACCAAATTCACAAGGAGTTGTGGAACCGGTTCAAGTTACACAAAGTCCATCGTAGATCGGATAGGTTACGATCCAAATCTGAGAAATATGGATTTCTCGTATCGAAAAGTAATGAAGTGATAGTCATTGAGAATGACGAACCTACTTCATATCTAGAGGCGATGTCCACTCCTAATTCGGATAAATGGTTATGAACCATGGAATCCAAATTACAATCCATGTCTGATAATCAAGTTTGGAACTTGGTTGGGTCACCTGAAGGTGTAAAATCTAAAGGGTGCAAGTAGGTCTTCAAGACCAACATGGATGGGAAGGTGTATACTTTCAAGGCTAAGGCTTGTAGCAAAGGGACTTAGGTAAATTCATAGTATTGACTATGATGAAACCTTTTCGCTAGTTATAATGCCGAAGTCTATTAGAATTTCAATTGCCATAAACCGCATATTGTGACTATGTGATATGACAAATGGATGTCAAAACAACTTTCTTAAATGGAAAGATTCTTAAGGATGTGTATAGTACATGTTGGGGATGGAATTTTTAATGTATGTATATGATCGACATCTTAAGCAGGTCAATATGTCAAGACGCCTTACATCTTGGCCTCATCATCTTAGCCTCAGCATCTTTAGCCTCAGCATCTTAGCCTTCAACATGTTGAATTTTTCCCAACATGTTGACCTCCACATGTTGACTTTTTACATGTTGAATTTACATGTTGAATTTACATCTTGGACCGACATCTTGGCTCGACATCTTCATCTTGAGATGGTCAACATATCAGAACATCTTGAAGCTGAACATCTTGGAGCAGTTTTGCGGTTGCTATTTTTTAGGGCCATTATCGCATGATGAACCGAAAGAAGACTCGGTCTCTCCTCAAATCTATCTTCCAACCGCCAAAGAATACCAAGTCTCCCTAATCTCCTCAACAACCCTAGGCCGAGATTTTAGGGTAGTTTGTTTTATCTTCCAGGACTGGGGCTTGGCAAAAAGTTACAGGGCCAACACCAAGTCATCGAAGTCAAGGACCACACCACGGTCCAGGGGCTTGGTTATGTGCCAACACCGTCTGACATCAGGGAAGACAAAAGGCTCGCCCGCACAAAGCCAGCAGCCCGCAAAAGGGGAACCTCCATTTTTCCTTGGCAGCTTAGATTTTGGTTTTTGACAAGGTTTCTTTCCCTAATAGTTAGGGATTTATATTTGATATAAATAGAACCCTTTGGTCAGCCAAAAACACACGTAATTTTAGTCACTACTAACTAGAGCCGTCAATTTGGTAGTAGTGGTAGTGTAGGGGTAGTAGCGGTAGTAGTGATAGTAGTGGTGGTAGTGGTAGTAGTGTTAGTTGTAGGGGTAGTAGCGGTAGTAGTGGTGGTAGTGGTAGTAGTGTTAGTAGTAGGGGTAGTAGCGGTAGTAGTGGTAGTAGTGGTGGTAGTAGTAGTAGTGATAGTAGTGGTGGTAGTGATAGTAATGGTGGTAGTAGTAGTAGTGGTAGTGGTAGTGGTGGTGTTGGTGGTGGTAGTGGTGGTGGTAGTAGTGGTAGTAGTGGTGGTGGTGATGGTAGTAGTGGTAGTGGTAGGAGTGGTAGTAGTGGTAGTAGTGGTGGTAGTAGCGGTGGTGGTAGTGGTAGTGGTGGTGTTGGTGGCGATAGTGGCGGTGGTGTAGGTACGTGGTGGTAGTAATGGTAGTAGTAGTAGTGGTGGTAATGGTAGTAGTGGTGGTAGTAGTAGTGGTGGTAGTGGTAGTGGTGGTGGTGGTAGTAGTGGTAGTAGTGGTGGTAGTAGTAGTGGTGGTGGTAGTGATGGTAGTAGTGGTGGTAGTGGTAGTAGCAGTAGTAGTGGTAGTAGTGGTGGTAGTGGTAGTAGTGGTAGTTGTACTGGTTGTAGTAGTGGTGGTAGTGGTAGTGGTAGTGGTACTGATACTGGTAGTAGTAGTAGTGGTGGTGGTGGTGATGGTAGTGATGGTAGTAGTGGTAGGAGTGGTAGTAGTAGTGGTAGGAGCGATAGTAGGGGTGGTAGTAGTAGTAGTAGTGGTAGTAGTGGTAGTGGTGGTAGTGGTAGTGGTAGTAGTGGTAGTAGTGGTGGTAGTGATAGTGGTAGTAGTGGTGGTGGTGGTAACAATATGTAATTGATTTACTGACGGATTTTAATCCGTCGGTAATCAAATCCGTCACTAATCTGTCGCTAACCTAAAATATAAATTTAATAATTATTTTAAATAATTTGGCAACGACTCAAATTCGTCGGTAATAATATGTAATTGATTTACCGACGGATTTTAATCCGTCAGTAATCAAATTCGTCACTAATCCGTCGCTAACCTAAAATATAAATTTAATAATTATTTTAAATAATTTATCGACGGATTTTAATTCGTCGGTAATTAATTTCGTCACTAATCCGTCGCTAACCTAAAATATAAATTTAATGATTATTTTAAATAATTTAGCAACGACTCAAATCCGTCGGTAATAATATGTAATTAATTTACCGACAAATTTTAATCCGTCGGTAATTAAATCTGTCACTAATTCGTCGCTAACCTAAAATATAAATTTATCCGTCAGTAAAAATATCCGTCGCCATTCCGTCACAAATTCGTCGGTAAAAAAGTGCGCAAATTTTTGGCGCCAAAATGGTGACGGATTAGAGACGAAATGGAATCCGTCGGCATATTCGTCACTAAGTCCGTCGGTAATCTCGTCCTAATTTCGTTTTTTGTTTTTCACCCCAGGTCGTTGCTATTTCGTCGCTAATACATCGGTATTAGTGACGGATTTATTTCTGTCGCTAATTTTTCGTCGGTATCTGTCAGTTTTCTTGTAGTGTAATATGAACTCGTGACCATTGCTCCCTGGCGGAGTGATTTTGCCGATGACGTCGATTCCCCATGTGGCAAAAGGCCATGGCGTCATCATGCAATAGAGTTCGTGAGGAGGGATGTGATTGAGGTTGGAGAACCGTTGACATTTGTCGCAGCTTCTGACGAACTGGATGCAGTTTGTTTCCATTGATACACAATAGTATCCCATACGGAGGATGATCTGTGTCAATGCTCTGGCGTTCATGTGCGGACCGCAGGTTCCTTTGTGAACTTCGTTCATTAGCTCGCTGGATTTTTCTTTATTTACACACCGGAGGAGTGGTCCTTGGTGGCGTTTCTTGTACAACATACCCCACAGAAAGACGAAATGGGATGCCAGGCAATTTAGTGCCATCATGTTTTTGGATTTGATCCCTTCTTTGTATTTTTCATCTTCATTTGTGAAGGAAGCTTCTCCGTTTTGGAGGTACTGGTAGATTTGATTGTACCAGGGTTCGTCGATCGGTTCATGTTCAACTTCGATCTCACAGCAATAGGCGGGTGTTTCCCGTCTGCCTATTCTGAGGGGGTTTTACTGATTTCCCTTCGGGAATTTTGACAAGAGATGCTAGGGTAGCTAGGACATCTGCAAAGCGGTTCCTGTCTCTTGGCAAATAATGGAAAAAGATGTCCTTGAACTGAGCAATGAGCTCCTCCATGTACGTGTGGTACTTCTGGAGGCAAGAATCTATCGTCTTCCATTTGTTGGACACTTGATTGATGATCAATGCTGAGTCTCCGTATACTTCCAGTTCTGAGATGTTGCGCTCAAGAGCGGCTTCTAGGCCGGCTGGGCAAGCTTCATACTCTGCTGCATTGTTGGTTGCTTCAAAATTCAGTTTGATGTCTATGGGAGTGTGCTCGTCTTTAG
Source organism: Adenophora triphylla var. japonica (assembly GCA_022495995.1). Classification (NCBI taxonomy): domain Eukaryota; kingdom Viridiplantae; phylum Streptophyta; class Magnoliopsida; order Asterales; family Campanulaceae; genus Adenophora; species Adenophora triphylla. Next base: position 414,646 of record JAFEMH010001088.1, read on the forward strand.
GATCGACCAAAAGCATTCCAATACCATTTCCCTTCTTGTTGGCTGCCCCATCAAAGAAGAGTTGCCAGCGGTTTGCACTGTCGAGTGAGAAGATCCAGTTATCTAGAAACTGCGGATCGGGACCCTTGAGTTCACTGCTTGTGAAGTCTGCCAGCTGATCTGCCATTACTCTGCCCTTTGTTAATTTTCTGACCATGTACTTGATGTCGAATTCAGCCAGGAAGAATGACCACTTGGCTAGTCTCATTGACAGGGATGGTTTGTCGAAGAGATATCTGACGGGGTCCATCTTGGAGACCAGAAGCACTGAATGTGACTGCATGTAGTGTTTCAGTTTCCCGACTACCCATACCAAGGCGGTACAAGTTTTCTCTAATGCTGAGTAGCTGAGTTCACTTCCCTGAAGCTTTCGGCTTACGAAGTAGATTGCATGCTCAACCTTGGAATTTTTCTGTTCTTGTGCCAACATTGCTCCAATTGACTTGTCTGTCACTGTTAGGTACATGAGGAGTGGCTTATCTTCATTAGTTTGAACATTGGCTCGCAGAGAGATGTCAACTGGTTGATGAAGAGCCTAATGTACTGAAGTCTTCCCATAAAACTTTTCACTTCTGTCAGTGTCTGTGGCGGCTTCATGTCGATGATGGCTTTGATTTTCTTGGGATCGACTTCGATACCTCTTTCTGTAACCATGTACCCTAGTACTTTGCCTCGCTTGACGCCGAATGTGCACTTCGCAGGGTTCAATCTCATGGAGTGCTTTCTGAGTCTGTTGGGGAACTTTCTCAAATCTATCATGTGCTGCATGTCTGATCCTCTGGAGTGGATGATCATGTCGTCGAAATACACTTCGATTTCCTTGTGAATCATGTCATGGAAGAGGGCTGTTGCAGCCTGCTAGTAAGTAGCCCCAGCGTTCTTTAAGCCGAACGGCATGACCGTGTAACAGTATGTCCCCCACAGAGTGGTGAAAGCAGTCTTGGCTTGATCCTCCTCGGACATTTTGATCTGATTGTATCCGGCAAACCCATCTACGAAGGACTTTACTTCGAAATTTGTCGTGGTGTCGACTAGCATGTCGATGTTGGGCAGTGGGAAATCATCTTTAGGGCTGGCCTTGTTGAGATCTCGGAAATCCACACAGCATCTGACCTTTCCATTGGCCTTGGTGACCGTCACCATGTTGGAGAGCCAGGTCAGGTACTCAATTACTCTGATGAAGCCGATGCGGAGCATCTTCTAAATTTCTTCTTTCACTTGCAAGGACCACTCTGGCTTGATCTTGCGCAATTTCTGCTTGATAGGCTTAGATTCTGGATCCAGGGGAATTCTGTGCTCCACGATTGAGGGATCGAGTCCTGGCATGTCCTGATATGACCAGGCGAACACGTCAACATACTCTTTGAGGAGAATTATCAGGGCTTTTTTTCTGCACCGGCGAAGAAACTGCCCACTTGTGTCTCTTTAGGCTCTTGCACTGACCCCAGGTTCACTTTAGTCATAACCTCTTCGGCATCTTGGGCTCGATTGTCCTCTTTGTCTACTACATGCTTGAGAACTTCTTTAATGTATTATTCGTTTAATGTGTCTGCTTCTTTATCAAGTGAGTCATTATTAACGTCTTTTAAGTTGTTTGTTAACTTATCAGTTGTTAAAGTGGCAATGAGGGGATAATACGAAAGGTCAGACTTTTCATTAAATGTGAATGGAAATACATTGTTGGCTACATTATCATAGTCTTCCGGTATGAGGCCGTTGAACGACTCAGAGGACTGGACTTTGACAAGGACTGACTCAGAGGGTTTGAGAACGGGTTTAGAGAGATGTGGGTGCAGGCCCAGCTTGTCTTCCATTTCTGCCTGGCTTGCCCTTGGTCCGGTGAAAGTTACCCAGTTTTTCAGTGGCATTGCTGGATTCTTGATGAGGGTTCGGGGTCGAGAGGCTTGGCCTCGCTGTCCCGATCATGGCGATCATGCTATTTTCGGAGCCCAGTTCAATCAGGTTTGGCACCTCCATGACTTCTTCAAAAAGACTCTATAGAGCGGGTCCACTGAGAGCGTCTTCTATGAATTCTGGTTCCTTCTGCTTTGGAGTTACTGTCTCGAATGTGGCCTCGGCGGCTGACCCGAATAGTCTGTTTCCCATGAAGAGTGTCTCGAGTTGCTCTTCTATGTCTGGGATTCCTTTGAACGTGTACTCATGCTGAACTGTGGTGGCAATTGGTCCAGGTAGAGCTGTGATGTCGAGGAACGCTCCCCTTATCGGATTAGCCTTGAGTCCTCTGAAACGCTTGAGGTCCCGTGCTAGCTTTTCCATCCTTTCTGTAGTCTCTGTGCTGACTTTTCATGCTTCTTTCTCATCTTCATCAGTTCCACTTTCGGTCCCCTCAGTTCTGCTGTCGGTTCCGCTGTCGGTTCCCTCAGTTCTGATGTTGGTTCCCTTGTCGATTCCCTCAGTACTGCTATCGGTTCCCTCAGTTCTGCTATCGATTCCCTTGTCGGTTCCCTCAGTTCTGCTATTGGTTCCCTTGATGAAGTAATGAGCGAGGTCAAAACTGTAAGGTTGGAGGTTGGGTGTGCCGTTGGAGGTTCCCCTTTTGCGGGCTGCTGCCTTGGTGCGGGCGAGCCTATTGTTTTCTTTGATATCAACTGGTGTTGGCACATAACCGAGCCCCTGGACCGTAGTGTGGTCCTTGACTTCGATGACTTGGTGTTGCCTCTGTAACCTTTTGCCGAGCCCCAGTCCTGGGATGAAGTTCATGAGTTTCATCATCTTCATGGCGGGAGGGATTTTGTCCCGAAACAGTGGAAGGTCCACGCTGCATATTTGGATCTTGGAGGTCTCCAATGTGAATCCAGTTAATTCTATAGCATTATCATGCTTGATCTCTAACACTGGAATGCCGTTGGTGTTGGTCCCCTCGGTGGTGACGCTTTCGCCGTAGACTGTTGTTAGCTCGTTGCCTTGCATGAACTTGATACATTGGTGAAGGGTGGATGCCACGCCATTCATTTCATGCAGCCAGGGTCGCCCCAGGATGGCTGTGAAAGTGATAGGAATGTCCAACACTTGGAATTCGGTGGGGATCATCCGCTTGCCGAACCAGATATTTAGAGTAGCAACCCCGAGAATTGTGCGGGAAGTGGAGTCATAGGCCTTGACTGACTGAAGGCTTTCGATCTGTGGGATTGATGTCAAGCAGGTCCATCATCTTGGCGGGCAAGACATTCATTCCGGAACCTCCGTCTAACAACACATGGGGAAAGCGACGCTCGTCCAGCTGAACTGTGATGTAGAGCGGCTCATTGTGATCAGCCCCAAATTTTGGCAGGTACAAATCTGTGAAGGTGATGATGTTACCGTAGTGGATGTTGCCGATCATCTGAATTACTTCGTCTGGGTTGTGTCCATGAGGACCATGGTGCGGGCCAAACTTTTCTCTAGCTTGAGCTTGTGAGGGTATGAAGATGTGAGCAGGGGCTAAAGGGAAATGTTCGCCTGGGTCTGCTTGAGCTGGGGGAGGATCGGGTCCTCCTTCACGGAACTTGTGTCTTCGGGCAGGCCGAATTGCGGTTCTTGTTCCGTTGGCTTTTTGGTGGCCTTGGGTGGTAATACATGGATTTAACCCAATCGGGTCTGGACGCTGACATCAGGTTTGGTCCCTTCCGAACAGGTTGCTTTGAGCTGAGCCATATTCAGAGGAGGATTCCTCGAAGCATAGGGCCATATGTCCTCTCTCAATTCGTTGACTGTGGATACATTCCCGGGGGCTTCGGCAGCTTTCCGGATTCTGTCCCAGGACATAGGTTTGGGTGCCTCCGCGGGGAGGGAGTCTATGGTTTGCCGCCGCTGTTCGAACGTCAGTGCGCAGCAGTGGTTGCCAGAACTGAACTGTGCGTTGCTGACCCTCCGGGGGAGGTTAGAGAGATCTTGGTTCAAGCGAACGGTCTCTTTGATCTCTTCGAGGTATACCACACTTCTTTCCTTCTTACTAAGCATGCTCAGGGCATTCTGGAGTTGGGTTAGGCGATATTCATGGTTTGCTAATTTTCCTCCACTTTTAGCCCAGATCAACTCTCTTGCAGTAGAGCCTACGTCGAGAGTTAGCGCCTGCGTTTCTTCCCACGTGAGAATAGCCAGTGCTTCCTTGAACTGTATGCGGCAGTCTAGATAAACTTCCATCGGGGAGAGCTTTCTCTTCTGCTTTAACTGAGTGGCGGGTACATCGGAAGGTGAGTACACGGCTTCCCGAACATCTGCCCATGTAACTGGCTGCTGTCCCAGTTGATCGTTTCTATAAACGAACGCCGTAGTCTGTGGAATCTCCCTGAGTAGTTGCTGGAGATGTATTTCCATTTTTCTTTTCTTTTTGAATAGACCTTCCTCCTTCAGTTGGCCTTTTAGTTTGAGAGCGGAAATGATCCGTCCCCATCCTCCCAGGACCCTTGGGATTCCGGTTTTGTTGACTCCATGCCCGGCTTGGAAGAGAATGGTTTCATCTTCGTCGTCGCTTTCACAGAGGACTTGCTTTTCTCGGGGAGATAAGAGCTTGTACTCTTCCTTCTGTTTAGCTAGGTATTCCTTGTGCTGTGCCATTCCATCTACTAGGTCGTCGGGACCATTGACCGCCCTCCCTTGCTAGAGGGGGTTTGATGAGAAGTGATGGTTGTCCAGGAAGTTGCCGTGGGCAAAACCTTTGAGGTCGAATTGGTTTAGCTAGGTATTCCTTGTGCTGTGCCATTCCATCTTCATTTTGTTCAGCTGCTCCGTCACAAAACGGTTTCCGCCCTGTAAAAGAAAAAAGGAGAGAGAAAATGTCAAAAAGATTGCATTTGCATTTGCACAAAAAAAAAAGCATACACATGCATTAAAAAAAAAAAAATTCGACAGCATAACAGCATACAATGAGCATAGCCCCATTTTTCTCACAGAAAAAGACAGTTTTCAGCAAATCCCAATGCATTCATCAAAAAAAAAAGATGCATTCCTACGGAAGTAAAAACTCCGTCCCATTTTCATAAAATAACATGCATACCATCCATCATCTCAAAAAAAAAAATTGCATACATGCATATCATCCATCTTACATGCAACGGGAGGAAAAATCCGTCCCACTTTTCAAAAAAAAATATATTTATCCTAAACATACATACATCCCATATTGGCAAAATGCCCATTCTTTCAAAAGCAAAATGCATGCATTGCATCATCACAATTCACAATATTTCAAAAAAAAAATGTGGCAAAAATGCCAATTCTTTTCCCAAGCAAAATGCACATTTTGGGATACCCACAAATTCATTGCAACATGCATATCATCAAGATCAATATTCAATTTCGAAAAAAAGAAAATCATCATCAACATGCAAGATTCAAATTTCAAAAAAAAAAAAAATCAAAGTCACAATTCACAATTCTCGAATTTTCACACGCAATTTTCGGATAAAAAAAAATGTGGCAAAAATGTCAATTCTTTTCTCAAGCAAAATGCACATTTTGAGTTACCCATATACTCATGCAAAGCATCGAAACCAAAATCCAAGGCCAAGAACATGGTCATTTTCGAAATTTTTCAAAAAAAAAATTCAAAATTCAATTTCAATCAAGAAATCGACAAGAGGATCAAAAAGATTCGAAATATACCGTTCGGAGATGCGGATCCGAAGCCCAATGTTGCCAAGCATCGGGGTAGGGCTCCTCCGCAATCGATTGCGAAAGATTGTAATGCCTCCTCATCCGGACGAGCTCCAATCGTCTCTCCGCCACCGGGCCACGTCCTTGGCCTTGAAAAGCGCCTTCCCCGTGTTCCATTGCTCAAAAAATCGAAGAAATCGGAGGAATTTTCAAGCTTTTTGAGCAACAATGGCTTCCTTCTCTCGGTTTCTCTCTCTCTGCTCTCGTCTGTTTCAAAACTGAATGGGGAAGAAGAAAAGGGCGTTGGCCCTAATTAATACCCCTGGTTTTCAAACCCTATCCGCGCGGATAGGATTGCAAGGGTCAAAATGACCCTTTTGCCCCTTAAAATTCCAGGACTCTGCAATTCAGTCCCCAACTTGACAGAGTTAACCAAAGTTAACCAAAGTCAGCCCCTTGTCAAGAAAATCATTCCCGGCAGTCAAATGTAAGACCGAGTGCCCCGAGAAAGATAACGGATCCCGTATCTTTCATCAAAATCATTCCCGGCAGTCAAACGTAAGACCGAGTGCCCTGAGAAAGATAACGAGATCCCGTATCTTTCATCAAAATTTCCCCCCGGCAGTCAAACGTAAGACCGAGTGCCCTGAGAAAGATAACGAAATCTCGTATCTTTCATCAAAATCCTTCCCGGCAGTAAAACGTAAGACCGATCTCCCCGAGAAAGATAACGGATCCCGTATCTTTCATCAAAATCCTTCCCGGCAGTCAAACGTAAGACCGAGTGCCCCGAGAAAGATAACGAGATCCCGTATCTTTCATCAAAATCCTTCCCGGCAGTAAAACGTAAGACCGATCTCCCCGAGAAAGATAACGGATCCCGTATCTTTCATCAAAATCCTTCCCGGCAGTCAAACGTAAGACCGAGTGCCCTGAGAAAGATAACGAGATCCCGTATCTTTCATCAAAATCTTCCCAGCGATCAAACGTAAGACCGAGTGCCCCGAGAAAGATAACGAGATCCCGTATCTTTCATCAAAATCTTCCCCGGCAGTCAAACGTAAGACCGAGTGCCCCGAGAAAGATAACGAGATCCCGTATCTTTCATCAAAATCTTCCCCGGCAGTCAAACGTAAGACCGAAGTGCCGAGAAAGATAACGAGATCCCGTATCTTTCATCAAAATCCTCCCCGGCAGTAAAACGTAAGACCGATCTCCCCGAGAAAGATAACGGATCCCGTATCTTTCATCAAAATCCTTCCCCGGCAGTCAAACGTAAGACCGAGTGCCCCGAGAAAGATAACGGATCCCGTATCTTTCATCAAAATCACCCCCGGCAGTCAAACGTAAGACCGAGTGCCCCGAGAAAGATAACGGATCCCGTATCTTTCATCAAAATTACCCCCGGCAGTCAAACGTAAGACCGATCTCCTCGAGAAAGATAACGAGATCCCGTATCTTTCATCAAAATCATCCAACGGCAGTCAAACGTAAGACCGATTTCCCAGACGAATACGTCTGATTTTCCCCAGCAAAGGCTAACGAAATCCCCAGCAAAGTTAACGGAATCCCAAAAGCCAACGAAATCTCGAGAAGATCTCGAACTACGAAAGGGCTTGATTCCCACTAGGGATACGTAGGTAGCCTATCATTAGGTCCAGCCCCTCGACCAAAACGGTCACCCTATCCTTCGGCAGCAGACGAAGTCCACCGAAAGGCCATTTCAAATTAAGGTTCGAGGCACCTAAAAAGCCATCATCATCAAGGTTCGAGGCACCTAAAACGCCATCTCCAAGGTTCGAGGCACCTAAAACGCCATCTCCAAGGTTTGAGGCACCTAAGACGCTATCACTAGGAAAGCGATAAATCGCAATCATCCCCAGCAGAGACCAAAAATGGTCATCCCTATCCCCAGCAGAACGGATACCCATCAGACCGAAAATGGTCATCTCTTATCCCCAGCAGAGTTTCTTTCCAGCAAACGACTGTAGAACTCGCTCATCAGGTTCGAGGCACCTAAAACGCCATCATCTCCAGGGTCAAAGACCCGAACTACGACTGGCTTGATTCCCATTCGGGATACGTAGGTAGCCTATCGCTAGGTTCAGCCACCCGATCACTCGATCATCCTGCCAAATATGGAGCCTTACTCTTATCGACGACCCCGCTTCCTTCGAAAGCGCCGTCGCCGAGGGGCTACTGTAAGTGCTCCAATTTGAGCTTGTTAGAATTTTCGTTAGAAAATTAACGAAAGTCATAACAATTACTAACATTCCTAACAATCCTAACTTTTCTAACAAAGTAAGGGTAAAATGGGCATTGTTATTTAAGGCTAAACCACAAAAAGAATCTCAAAAAGCAAAATAAAAGGAATAAAACCACAAATAGCAATGGCTGGAAACACAAAACTGGCTGTTAATTTGAAATTTCAAAAAGATTATTCCTCTTGTCCAAAGCCTGAAGCTGCATTTAATGAACAGTGCACGCTGCAGGTCCTGTCCGCGCGGATGGGTTTGTAATTTTCAGAGGGCTATAAATTGAGCCCTCCAGTCACAAAAATAAGAAGCCACAACACATTTTGCACCGAACCTCTGGCGAAATATAGAGAGAAAACAGTGAGAATTCACTTGAATTGTCACCATTTTCTCTCCAATCTTTCCCAATTCATACTCATCCACTCACTCTCATATTAAAGCCCTAAACACTCATACATACAAGCCAAAACACTCAAGAACACAAGGAAGATTGGTAAACCCTCCTTCTCCTAACCCTAAATCTCAACCATGCATGCATTTGCAAACTACAAAATGTAGTTCTTTCATCTTCTTGCTCTAGATCTAAGAAGATCACCATGGAAGACCATCTCCATGGATGATCTTCTACAAAGATCAAAATTATTCTCAAGTTCTCTTACTTTCTTACAAAGAAAACTCATTTTCAAAACCCTAAAAACCATTTTCAAGCATAAAATCTCATTTTCAAAGGATAAAAATCCCCTTCCCAAGCAAATGAAATGCTTAGTCCTAATGTACCCCAAGGATGGTTTGGTATAGTTGATTCACCACTAAAATGTCTAGTGATCACTAACCAAAACCTAGGGAAATGGGGACAAGCATGGATGCAAAACCCCCCTTAAAATCACATTTTCTCTCTTGGGAAGTTGCTGTCCAGTAGCAATTTTCCCAGACCTCAGTCCATTATTTTAACTTTTGGACACAGATGAACTTGGAATTTGGTGTTGACTACAAAACACTTTTTGTAGCCAACATCCAGAGCTTTCCATATATATTTTTACTTTATTTTTTGGGTGAGTAAAACTCCTCTTTTCAAATTTTCTTTCAGAGGCTAGTTCATCAGCTTCTGGGAATCCAGATCTCATATCTGAGGTTCCCAGAAGGTTTTGACCCCTCAAATCTTATCCAAAATGGAAAATTCCTTCGCACAAATCTTATTTAAGGTGTCTAGAACAACTTTCATTCTCTGAGTTTATCCAGATTATGAAGTTTTAAGACCCTTGAATCCCTTTCAAAATCAAAGGTCCACTGCCTTTTTCATTCTGGCAGAAATGGCTCTCAACTTCAAAAGGTCTTTTGAGTACCAAATCTCAATCCAAAAATCCCCTAAAAAATCATGGGATCAGTTTAAAGTCTTGAAAAGATATCCCTATTTTTACTTTTCTGAGTTTCAAAGTATTTTGGCCAAAACACACACACACACACACACACAAATGATTTTCAGCTTGGAAGACTCGTTTTACGAGGCATTCCGGGTGCACACTAACGTCCTTCCCGGCGTGTAACATGACCTCCGAACCTAAATCTCTGATCTCGGGCTTTTTTCAAAGTTTTGGCCCTCAAAATTAAAATGGCGTGGCGACTCCGTTTCGTTGATTTTTTCAAACAAAAATGGGAAAATTTTCGACACAATCACACATCATCACACTAGGGGTTGACTCTTTTGGCTCGGTTGACGTATACAGGATACGGTTTAGTGTTTGGAAGGGTGCTTCGAGGTTGTTTGGTTCGTGTTTGGTTGAAAAATGAGGTTTTCACGCAAATCGAGACAAAACGGGGTTCGGGAGGGGTTGAAACTGGTTCATGCCGTGGGCTTTGGTGAAAATGGATAATATTTTTCCTCTTTTAAATGTTTGAAAGCTCTCTGTATTTATAGGGTGATTTTGTAAAACAGTCCGGACGGACTTATCCTCAATTTGGGGGGGGGGGGTTTTGTGGTATTTTGGGAAATGGGAGGACCTGTTGGCAATTCTGTTTTGCCTGTAAAACAGTCCGGACGGACTGTGACTCAATCTCAGGGGTATTTTGGTCTTTTCACTCTGAAATCGGATTGATGTTGACTAGAGGGTTGTGGCATGTGTTCCACATGCCCCTGTGACTCACCTGGGGTAGGGTTTTCATCCCGTTATTCCCGGTTTTGTCCGTTTTTTAAATACCTGTCCGGAAAATATCCGAAACGCCCCCGGAAAGTGTCGGAAAGTGCGTTTTTTGGGAAAAGTTGTACTTTTACGTGTGATAACTTGTGTTGAGTACGCTTTGACGTTGGGATGCATGGGGCAGTCCCGAGACGTCTTGTTGGCTTGAGAACGGGGAGTTTAACGGGTTCCGGTTAACCTGGAGCGGGCCAGTTAACGGATTCCGGTTAACTTCTAACGGATTTTGATGATCCGGATTTGGGTACTTACAACAGGATTTTATATTGAGTTTCTCATAGCTTAAATTTGTCCTCAACCTGCTTCCATATCTTTTGAGTTAACTAACTGGATTGAATTAAATCCAATATGATAGATTTATCAGCATTTAACAATGACTGCATTTACATCAATGCAGTTTCCGAACCACTTCTTCAGCTGTTGATGCTGCTCAGATTGTGATATCCTTTTGAGGATTAAACCTTGGCTCAGTATCCTTCTAAGTGTTACATTATTGCACTTATGTGTTATTGTATATATCCTTTTTTATATTGATAAGATTGTGATATATATATATATATATATATATATATGATGAGTTGATGTTATATGTTTTCATAATATGATTGCATATCATATTGATGCATCTATAATAGCTTACTGAGATTTATCTCACCCCGTCCTTTTATTGCTTTCTTAGACCAGAGCGAGCCAGGGCATAGGCCACGTTGAGCCGGAGAGGACAGCGAGTTTGGGTTGTAAATTGGGAAAGGTATTTTGTTATGGTTTGCATTATGTAAATGTATAACCAAGGGGTAGTATACCCGAGACTTTCGATGTTATGTCACTAATTTGAAACTCCTTAGTGATTGTAAATGATGTATATTTTGGAACTATGTTCCTTGGTTTGTAAATGGTTTGTAAAGTGTGAGTTTGGATTTTAAGTTAAATGTTTCTACCTTTAATGGTATGGTTAGGAAAGTTCTTTAAATTAAACAGGTTTTATATATGAACAAATTGAGAAAGGACATTTTGAAAGTTTTTAAAAATAAAGGCGTCTTCCGAGCGTGTCCCGGACGTGGGGCCAAGTAGGACCATGGTTCGGGGCGCGTCATGCATCATTATATCTTAAATTGTGATCAAGATGAGATAATGGTTGATGTGGTTTTGACTCAGTTAGGTGCATCGTTCCATGTCTCATACGTTTGAAAAAGGTTTTGACTTAATTGGTGCTTTCAAATGAGATTTGACCCAAGGCATAGATGAGATTTAAAACATGTTTTTGACATATGATGTCTAAGGAAATCTCATAAAAGATCTAAGAGTCATATATGATATGATTGATGTTTCTACCTAAATAGCTTGATTTCGGGCATTGACTCAGTTAAACCAAAATCAAGTGAAATATGGATCTTAGCCTACTATGATTATATGATACATGTTTGTACTTGAAGGTGTATAATTTAGTGGGAGTATTTGTGAAATACAATATTTGCTATTAGATGATAAATGTGTTGATACTTATGTGTTTCACTGTTTGCATATTTTATTGGATCAGAAGCCTAAGAATTGTTCTAAGACAAGAGAAGAAAATGTACATTCTTGACGAACCCGTTCCACCTCCACCTGCTGCCAATGCTTCAATGGCAGATAAGGATGCTCACAAGAAACATGTTGATGATTCTAATGATGTGACATGCCTTATGCTTGCCACCATGTCTAAGGCCCTTCAGAAGGACCTTGAGCACATGGAAGCTGCTTTTGATCTTGCGGAGCTGTAAGTACCCAAATCTGGCTCATGCCTTCCGATTAATTTCCCCGGCAATTCCGGTAAATTTCCCGGTAATTCCCCGGACTTTCCTGGAGTTCCGGAACAATTCCGGAACTGTTCCAAATCATATAAGGGCTGAAGGGAATGCTTCCCAATTAAGAAACACGTTTTTCTTAATTTGGGAAAGGTTCTAGAATTGCCACCTTGCATGATTCTAGAAACATGCTGAGTCACAAGGGATAATGTCGCACGGCTGCATTAGCCAAGGATCTCTGGCCGCACGGCTTCATTGGTCTTATCCAGACTGCCTATAAATAGAGCCCTCCTCTACCCATTTTAAATACGAAAAATACACACCACACTCCATATTCAGACTCAAAAATACTCCTAAATACTGCTAGGAATCCCAAGGGTTGAAGAAGCAAGCCAAGAAGCCACCTCCCTCCTCCTTGAAGATCCCAAGATTGGTCCTTCCACCTAGCTCAATCCAAAGAAGAAGAGGCCACCATTGGTAACCTCTTATTCCCTAACCTTGCATTTTAATATGCTCTATGTGAATTAAATTGCTCCTTGCATTCATATATTGTTATTATCTTTGCTTGGGACTTGGTAGTTTATCATTAAAGATCATATCTTTATCATACCCCATTTCCCCCTTTGCATCCTTTGCATGAATTAGGCATCATTTGTCATTAAAAATGTAATCTTTGAATCAAGGGTGCATCCTTTGCACCTAAAAACCCCACTTTTACATAAAAATGTCATCTTTATGCATCCTTTGCTCATAAAAATCAAGTCTTTACAATAAAATGCATCCTTTGCACATAAAATCCATTTTCATGCATCCTTTGCATTAAAGATCATATCTTTATCTTAAATTAGCATCCTTTGCTTTTCAAAATGCAATCTTTATGCATCCCTTGCATATTAAATGCTAATTTCCTCATAAAAATGCATCCTTTGCATAAAAATCATGTCTTTACATCAAAATGCATCCTTTGCAACCCAAAATGCATCCTTTGCAACCCAAAAATGTCATCTTTTCACTAAAAATGTCATTTTTACATGCATTCCCCCATGTCCCCATTAGCAACCCTCGGAACGGACCGGTGTAAAGATCCTATCTTTACATCGTTTCTTCCATAAAAGGTTCTATAATCTCTTTAGAAAGGGACAACCTTGAACCCTATATCTCCGATTATCACTTAAGACGAGCATGAAGCATTCATATAAGCTCGATCGTCTTAAGGTGTAGGATTGATGGGCTAAGGACATTCCTTCCTAAAGAACCTCATTTTTGGGCTATAAAAGAGAGTCCTTCTCTCGATCACGCAAGTCCCGAGGTAAAAATGCGATGATCACAAGTCCAAGATGAGGACGGGATCAAAATCCCGAATACATAAAATCCAAGAAATCCCGAGCGACATCCAATAATGGTTTGTACGTCCGGAAGACAACTTGGGACATTCCCTCCCCTTTTCATTCAAACACATGCACACAAGAAAGCACGCAAGCAAGCAAAATAAACGGAATCTAGGGAGACTTGCTACGGCAAGGCACCTTGGGTGAACGACGATCCGTTCTTTCCAAGGGGTAACTTAACCTCCGAACCCTAAAATCCTTTTTTTCAAAGTTTTGAGGAAATCAAAATGGCGTGGCGACTCCGTTTTTCAAATTAAATCGGATGTCTTCAAACTCGCGTGAATCCACAAATTTGGGCACACATTCACAGTTTGGCGACTCCGCTGGGGACATCCCAAAGGAGAAAAGCTTTCATTTTTCAAATAAATGATACCTGGTATATAGGTGGAAACCACTAACCTTCCTGTATCGCTCCCTAACCCGGGGCTTGGGATAAACGGTGGTTTAACAATCCCACATACCGGTATCACTTTTCGAAAAAAAATAAATAAAAGAAAGCTTTTCCCTTTGAGCGGGTTAGACTCCCATCACGGATTTCGTTTATTTTGCTTGCTTTATTTGCCTTGCATTGCATCATTTGCATCTTGGGATTTGTGCATACTTTGAACGGGAAACAACCCGAAAAATAGTAAAGGAGTGGAACCTGGAAAATTGATCCATGCAGTCGTACGGCTCAATCCTCCGGATTCTGACTGGACGGCCTCAGTGGCAATTCCACCAGGAAAAATTGAGGTTAATCTTGCAGTCCTGGCAGCTTGGGGCTACTCAGTTCCAAGACTGACTGGGGCTCCCAGAAAATTTACGTGCTTAACTGTTGCTTTCTCCCCCGTCCCAAAAATCATTCCTTTAAAACACATTTATGAAAATCTCTGTTTTAACTCAAAAAGGAACATTTTTAGGAGACCGCACACTACGCGCACCTTATATATCCTGTACACTTTGCACGCACGTCCCTTTAAACCCGGGGTGGTTGTTCAGCTGCAGTCACGGAAAGCCTTATGATGCTCCCGGGCGCGCACGGAATCACCCCAAACTCCCCATGGCAGCCAGTGTCGACCAATGCACAGTCCGTGTCACACGTTTCAAAACACCGTGACTTTTTGGTTGGTTTTTGGTCTAGTCTGTGTCATATAGCCCAATTGCATATCCCCGTAAAGGTCAAGCCTTAGCTCATAACGGAAGTTAAGGTCTCTCGCTCAAGCGAAACTCTGCCAAAATTCCGACAAGGAAAAATTGGTAGAACCTTGACTCCGACATTGACTTTGACCTTGACCTGCACGGAATGCGTAAGAGTCGAGACCGAGTCTTTGCCAAGAAAAGTCCAAAGATCTTTCGCTCAAGCGAAGCTCTGCCAAAATTCTGACAAGGAAAAATTGGCAAGATCTTGATCCGGCATTGACTTCGATTTTGACTCACGCCCGGCGTATGCAACGAAGTTCAATGTGACACTGTGTCATCCGGCTTTTACCGCCCGACCCATGCCTATTATCTTCTAGGACATTACCGAAAAGTCAAAACGTCAATCGCGCCAGCAAAATTCTGTCGAAATTCTATCAAGGCTGAAAGACGAGACTTTCCCGGTATTGCCTTGACTATAATTCACAACGCTCGTGCGTTAAAAGTTCCTATGACCCGCTAGACCCGTTAGGAGCGTTCTTCCCTCTCGGTTGGTGGGATCCGCGTGCCCTATAGGACCCTCGCCCGGGGCTGTCCACCCTGGGAGGTCGAAATACAGGTGGAATAAGAGGGGCTTATACACGTAGTGACGGAACCCACTGATCCAGGATCTAGAGTAGTTGCGAAAAAGAAGGGCAAATCCCCTTTTCCAATCAAATAGAAATTAATAAAAGACACTGTTTTAAGTAAACTGGAAGATTCCTAATTTGCATATTGCTTGAGCCTTCAGCCTAAACACCTACCCCGAGTCTAAACCTCTCCTATCCCTTTCCCGCAGCGAGAAAGAAGTGGGTGAGAACACCGGGTCAGCAACTTGTTAGCGCAGAATTCTCAGACAGTTCGCCGGAATCCTCAGTTTTGTCAGTCAGAATGGCCGATTCGACAAAGAACAGTACTGGTTTGGGTAACCAGATGACTAGGGAAGAAGAGCTAGCCTATAACCAATGCCCTCCTCCAGTCACATGTAATCCTTTGCCAAAGACTGTCCCTTTTCAATCTTTTCCAGTATCCTAAGCCGTCAAGGTCCCGACACCCTCTCCTCCTCAGATGAAACCTAGCTTCGCCACAGCTATCCCAGTCATGCAGCCTCTGCATTACCCCGTGGGACCCTTTCCCTCCTCTCAGCCTGAGCCAAATCTCCCTACCGTAAAATCCCAGTACCAGCCTGACCTTTCTAACTTTGTCAACGCCTGTGAATTTGCCTATCTCCCAGACAGTGGTAGTGAAGAATCAGTCGGAAATGAGAATAGGAATGGATGGATTTACAGTGATGATGACAGTTCAGTAGAAGGAATGAACTTGGAGTTGACCAAAGTGAAATTTGGAGAGCAAGATGAAGTAGAAAACCACGGACCTGAAATAAGGGATGGTATCACTTCAAAATGTGTCTGTAGCCTGTGTGAAGGTTCGGAAAGGAAAAAGGATGCGAGCTCAGATGAGGCAGCATACGAATTCTACATCCTAGAGTTCAATACTCCTTACAAAGACTTGGTCGATGAATGGAGGGACTTAATTGAAGCTTTAGCTGAAAGAGGGAAGTGGGCTCCGCCCGCCGATCTAGAACATGTAAGCGTCGTTGAAGCTAAACCCCCATCTGGAAGAGTAGACTCCATTGCAGTGCTGAGAATCACCCCTGAGACCTTGTCTAAAGAAGAGTGTATGGATGTCTTGGAAAGAGTCCTAAAATTTGAAGCGACCCCGGTCCCCTTTATATCCTATGATGACAGCGATGTTTTCTTAGTGATTCCCAAGTCAAAGGAAGAATCCAAAATACCTCTTATATGGCGTCAAGTATCCCGACCTGCATTTGCCCTCATTGGTCACCAGAGTCAAGATGAGAGTTCTCACGAGAGCTACTGTAGTGATACCGAGGAAGACACAGTTGAAGTGCCAGAGGGAACAGTAGAGGAGTGGTTAGCCCAGAAGCCGAAGAGCCCAGAGAACCTTCCCGATAGTGAAGAACAGGAACCCGCCATGAGGTTTGACCCCGCGGAAATCCTTCTCGATGATGGAGTTTCCCACTTCAGAAAATGCTTGGCCAATGTTAAAGATGCCGTCAGAAAATTAACCCCTAGAGAAAGGAGGGACATGCTTGACAGTGATGAGGAATGTGATCCCGCTCTGTTGAAAAAGTTGATAGGTCCGAATGAGGAAGCCATTCACCAGACTCCAAACCCTGAAAGTGATAATTCCTGTTGCATGCTGACCTTGAAAAGCTTGAACGAGACCGTGAAGGCTTTAAATGAGGAAGGTGAAGTTGAAACCAGCCGGCTGTTGAGCCAATTAGAGAGTCAGAACTCAGAAAAGGTCAGAAAGCCAGTAACCTGGGATCAGATTCGGGAAGCTGCTTATGCCTCTAGTAGTGCGATTAATCAGATTAATTAGCAGAGTTGGCCATACGCCAGCAAGAGCCCGCCTCTCACTTTAAAAGAGCTGACAGAATCCTCCAGTAGGAATGATGACCCGAAAAAGTCTAATGTCTACGTGATGACTCGGTCTGGACAGATGAGTATTGAACAGCCTAAGGGTGATAAAAGAAATGTCGTCTCTGAGCCGAAAACAGACAAAAGACCCTATAAACCAGAAGCAGAAAAGCCAGACTCAGACAAGGAGGATCCAATGCTGACTCAGTTGAAGTGTACTCAGGCCAATATCTCCTTGTGGTCCTTGTTAACCTCTTCATACCCTCATAAGCTGAAGCTAGAAGAAAGTTTGGCCAAGACCATGGTGCCCATAGATGTCACCCCAGATGAGGTCGTCCAAATGATTGGAAGTATCCACTATGGAAACATCATTACCTTCACCGACTTGGACCTGCCAAAGTATGGGTCTAGTCATAACGAACCCCTTTACATCACAATCCAGTTGGAAGAACGTCGGTTGCCCCGGGTATTAGTTGACGGAGGGTCTGCAATGAACGTCCTGCCAGCAAAGATGATGGACTTACTAGATCTGAAGCCTACAGATTTAAAGCCTTCTAGTTAGACTATTAAGGCCTATGACTCCACTGCACGATCAGTTTTGGGGATTGCTACTCTCAAGTTGTGGTTCAGGAAAAAGGTCATGGACGTTGACTTCCAAGTGATTGACATTCCGATCTCGTTTACTGCTTTGCTAGGGCGACCTTGGATCCACCGGATAAACGGAGTGGCCTCTACTCTGCACCAATGTGTCAAATTTCGGTCTAGTGATGGGACTATCACTACCATCTACGGAGACAGAGTGTCACGGTAGAAGGAACCAGACCTTTGGAGGTATCCCGATATTGGAGATTAAGCATGATGATGAAGGGTTTGCCTTGACCGGATTCTCTGTAGCTTCGTCCAAGGCACAAGTGTGTTGCACTGACCTCACCACTACTTCCGATAAAATTCCTCCGGCCATGAGAATGATGAGAAAAAGGGGTTATCTTAGGGGCTTGGATTGGGCGTAAGACTCCGAGTCGTAATACCATCATTGATGTAAAGGAGCGGACTACCGAGATATGGATTGGGATACAAACCGAACTCTCGGGATGGCAGAAAAGCTAAAGGGGTCCAACTCTATCCCTACAGTTTATCCCTGACCCATTACTTTACAAAAGGTGGGACTCAATACGATGAAAATGACCATCAGACCTCCATGAGGAGAACCCTTCTGGAAAACCTTGAGAAGGTTAGGGGAAAACCAGCAAATCCTGTTCGAAGGATGTTCCTTGACTTGCCAGACATTCCTGGGCTACCACTACCCTTCAGAACGAGTATGTCTTCAAAGAAAATTCAGACAGTGTCAAAGAGTCAGCATCCGGGGTAATGGACTTCTCCGCCTTTGAGTTAGCTCTTCCGAAGATCAGCCAGATAGAAGCTGCCAGTAGTGAAGACAGTGAGTGGGGCTTATAGAAATTGTTTGATGAAGAAGTACAGATCCCAGATTTGATCGACTTCAGCTCAGATGATGAAGTAGTTGCCGTAATTGGAGACGGTGGTGAAGATCCTTTCGATCCCCGCACTTTGGTGAATAAGACAGAGATGCCGTTGAAGAATTGGGAGACATTCTCAGGGCCGATAGCCAGCCGACAGCAAATGATTGCGGAGCTTGGATTGGTACCCCGTCCTTCTCAACCCAGTCGTGTCAAACACCCTGTTGTCCATACAGTTGAGTCAGGAATCTTTGAATTCCAGTCCTCTGAGTCATCCGAAGGCCTCACGCCTCACGCCTCACGCCTGAGGATTATCAATATGTAATCAATGTCATCTTTCCCTTTGCTTTGAATGAAATGACAGATCTTTCTGATTATCCCCTTATTACCAACTTAACACATGATAAATTAACTCAAAACTTAATAACAGTTAATAATGAATCATTTGAACAAGATGCAAACACACTAAATGAACAATACATTAAAGAAATCTTTAAGCGAGAGTTACGAAAAAGAGGAAAACCGGGCCCAAGCCGCCGAGGAGGTTTTGACAAGTGTGAACTTGGGTACGTCGAGGAACCTAAAGAGACACGAGATCGGAAACTTCTTCCGGGGGGTTGAACGGGACGGACCGGTTGATCTCGCTCGTAGAATACATGGACGTCTTTGCGTGGTCGTACAAGGATATGCCGGGGCTAGACAGTTCAATAGTGGAGCACAGAATCCCTTTAGCACCAGATGCTAAGCCAGTAAAGCAGAAATTGAGGAAAATAAAGCTAGAGTGGTCTCTATAGGTCAAAGAAGAAATTGAGAAGCTACTGCGGGTAGGATTCATCAGAGTCATCGAATACCCGACATGGTTGTCCAATATTGTGACCGTCACCAAGGCCAATGGGAAGGTACGCTGCTGTGTGGATTTCAGGGATTTGAACAAGGCTAGCCCCAAAGATGATTACCCCTTGCCAAACATAGACATCCTGGTGGACTCCACTGCCAACTACGAAGTCAAATCCTTCGTTGATGGCTTTGCAGGCTACAACCAGATCAAGATGGCCGAAGAAGACCAAGAAAAGACAGCCTTCACCACGCCGTGGGGAACTTACTGTTATACAGTAATGCCATTTGGGCTCAAGAACGCCGGGGCTACTTATCAAAGGGCAGCGACCGCGCTTTTCCATGACATGATCCACAAGGAGATTGAGGTCTACGTAGACGACATGATAATCCACTCCAAAGGCGAGGATGGGCAGCACTTTGTTGACCTGCGGAAGTTCTTTGAGAGGCTGAGACAACATTCCATGAGACTAAACCCTGCTAAATGCACCTTCAGAGTGACAAGGGGAAAAGTGCTTGGGTATATGGTCACGGAGCGAGGTATCGAAGTCGACCCCCGAAAGATCAAAGCCATTATGGACATGAGGCCACCTCAAACCCAGACAGAAGTCAAGAGCTTTATGGGTAAACTTCAGTACATCAGCCATTTCGTCAATCAGTTGACCACTATGTGCGAGCCCATCTTCAAGCTTATGAAGAAGAATGTAGACACAGAATGGACAAAAGAATGCCAGGATGCCTTTGACCAGATCAAAGCATACTTAGTACATCCTCCAGTACTATGCCCCCCACATAGACAGAAACCTCTTCTGCTCTATCTTACTGTCACTGATACGGCAGTTGGGGCTATGCTTGCTCAGGAGAAAAAGGACTCTCGGGTAGAAAATGCCATTTACTTTATCAGCCGAAAGCTGCAGGGAAGTGAGCTCAATTACTCCGCATGTGAAAAGACCTGTGCAGGATTGGTCTGGGTAGTCGGCAAGTTGAAGCATTATATGCAAGCCCACCCTGTGAATTTGGTCTCAAAAATGGACCCCATCAAGTACATCTTCGATAAGCCTTCCCTCTCGATGCGTCTAGCAAAGTGGTCCTTCTTCTTAGCAGAGTACGACATCAGCTACGTGACTAGAAAGGCCATCAAGGGCCAAGCATTGTCAGACCATCTGGCGAACTTCCCCAGTAATGAGGACTGTGGGAAATGGCGTAGGGATGGAGCTGCTAACAAAAGAGGAAATGGCGTAGGGATGCTACTGGTCGATCCGAAAGATGAGCATACACCCATAGCCCTCAAACTGAACTTCCCTGCCACGAACAATGTCGCCGAGTACGAAGCTTGCATTGCTGGTTTGGAGGCTGCCCTAGAAAGGAATGTCAAGGAGCTCGAAGTTTATGGAGACTCAGCCCTGATCATCAACCAGGTCTCCAACAAATGGAAGACTGTGGACCCTAATCTTCAGCGGTATCATGCCCATATGGAAGAGTTGACTGGACAGTTCAGAGAAGTGACATTCCACTACTTGCCAAGGGAAAAGAACAGATTCGCAGATGCCCTCGCTACTTTAGCCTCACTGGTAGAGATCCTCGAGGGAAAAGCTATAAAACCCTTCAAAGTGGGTATAAGAGAAGCCCCAGCTTTCTGTTGTGAAGTAGACCTGGGACCCGAGCCTATCAAGGAACCGTGGTACAATCAAATTTACCAGTTCCTCAAAGATGGAGAGTCAGCTTTCAAAGATGAAGAAGGTAGACCAAAAGAAGGAGTCAGAGTCAAGAGCTTGCAAGCCCTGAAAAGGTTGGCCTCCCATTATGTCATTCTAGGAGGCAACCTGTACAAGAAGCGGTATCAAGGACCACTCCTCTTATGCGTCACTCAAGAAAGGGCCAAAGAATTGATGACTGAAGTCCACAATGGTCCCTGCGGTCCTCATATGAATGCTAGAGCCCTGATGCAAGTAATCCTCAGAATGGGTTACTACTGGATTTCCATGGAGACAAAGCGTGTTCGCACGTCCGAGCGTGCGACAAATGCCGCCGGTTTGCCAACCTCAACCATCTCCGCCTCATGACACATGCGCATGACGACTCCCTGGCCGTTTGCAACTTGGGGTATTGACGTGATAGGGAAGATAGCCCGGCAGAAGCAATGGGCATGAATTCGTGTTAGTGGCGGTCGACTACTTCACCAAGTGGGTAGAGGCCAAGTCCTACAAGGTCCTCACTTCCAAGAAGGTGGCCCGGTTTATCAAAGAGAACATAATGTGTAGATATGGGGTGCCCAATGAGATCATTTCGATAATGGGTCACACTTTGAAGAGGGCTGCGGTAGATTCTTGTCGAGTTCGGGATCACTCGCCACAAGTCATCCCCATACGGACCTCGAGACTAATGGAGTCGTGGAAGCTACTAATAAGACGCTCGAACGGATCATCCGGAAGATGGCCACCCGTGGTCGTGATTGGCCCGAAAAGCCGCACTGGCACTGCAGGGCTACGTAACGTCTGTCGGAACAGCCACAGGAGAAACCCCTTTTGCCCTAACTTACGGGATGGAGCGGTGTTACCGGTAGAGTTGGAAATCCCGTCATTGAGGGTCCTCTGGAAAACGGTGTCAACGAAGTAGAATGGTTGTGTAATGCTAGGCATGATGAGTTGGCCACTGCTCGACGAAAAGAAGGCTTAAAGCCATGGAGCATACCCGAGCCTATCGGAGGCGAATGGACAGAGCATTTGACAAAAAGGTCAAGGCCGGGGGACATCAAAGAGGGTGACTTAGTGCTGAAAGTAAAGCCCCTACCGAGAGACAACCCCACAGGAAAATGGGAACCCGTTTGGATCGGCCCGTATGTGGTGCAGAAGATACTATCGGGAGGAGCCATGAAACTTGCAGACCTGGACGGCAATCCCTTTGTCCACCCAGTCAACGGTGACAAGCTCCGAAGGTACTATGTCTAAGAAATAAAAAAAAAAGAAGAAAAAAATATTAGTGCAAAAAGAGTAATGCCCAGCTAGGCTGAAAACCCAAAAAGGGCGGTCTAGGCAAAAAACAGGGTTGCACATATATAAAAAAAAAAATCTTAGTGCAAAAGAGTAATGCCCAGCTAGGCTGAAAACCCAAAAAGGGCGGTCTATGCAAAAAACAGGGTTGCACATAAAAAAAAATAGAAAAAAAAGTTCACCAGAATGAACTAGAAAGACCTGAGCCCCTTAGTCTTTCTTGTAAAAGGGGAACGTAGGCAGCCATATATGGTTCGGTCTAAATAATAAAAAGGATGATTAAGTTTCCATGAAATGCGTCCTAAACAATAATAAAGGATATTCAAGTTTTCATAAAATGTGTCTTGATTAATTTCTAAGATAATATCTCTTGTTCATTACAAGTTAAAAACTTCTTGATGAGTTCAAGCACGGTCTACTCTTGACTCTGCTAACCTGCTACAAAGATCTAAAATACAATAAAATGCCTAATAAAACTACTGTGTTTGCAAAATGGCAATAAGGGAATCCTAAGAAAAGATCTGTCAGTCGTCATTCGCTGAGTCTTCTTTGGTCTTCTTCCCTTTACCTCGACCCCGTTGAGTGTACTTTCTCTTCTTCTGTATAATGTCGATCTCCCTCATTCCTACCTCAGGTATCCTCACTGGAGCCTCTATCAAACCCGTGTCAATAAGTGCCCTCTCAACCCGAGCACGAGTCCGTACTTCCTCCCTCTGAGCCTCAGTCAAAGGAGCGACCTCGGACAATCTCTTGTATCGAGCCTCCATATCTCTGATCAGGTCACCCGACTGGTTATGGCGACTCGCTTTAGCCTCAGTCTCCCTCAGAGTCCTACTCGAGTCGCAGTCAGCTCCCAATAAAGCCTGACGTCTCTCCCCCAATATGACCTGAGTCGCTCCCATCTCCCTCTCGTACCAATCTAAGTAGACAGTGGTCAAAATGGTACTCTTCCTGCCCCTGAAGATAGCCATGGGTGGAAAAGCAGCGTAAGTCCAAGCCCTCGAGAAGAATGAGAAGCTGGCTGGATCTCTCATATCAAATGGCACCACCTCCATGGTACGGATGTCCTCCCAATCGCCCAACGGCTCCTGTAAGGCCCCGAACTGCCTGGATACCAAGCAAGGTATGTAGAAGGATGACCAGCAGAACCCTGGAACCCTCACTATGTAGGACTCCTGAAATATCCTCCTGGTCTGCAACCTCCAGTGGGGTACCCACCAGCGGATGTCCGAAGTGGATAACCCAGCCATCATCAGCTCCCAGCTACCCTGGTCCTGCTGTCGAGGTGCACCTCTCCGAGAAATCACCCAAGGGCACTGAGTCGGCAAAGCCCCAAGCCTCTCCTGCAGCCATAAAGTCAGTACAGCCGGGCTCCCAGACCTCATGAAATGGTCTCCCCTAGCCATCCTGTCAATGCCATGAAGGGTCTCACCCAAAACCAGTGGGACAATGTCCTTCCCAGCCCTGCAATCTCTGACCATGTCCAAGAGACCGCCATGACAGATTCCCACGGACTCAGCGGTAAACAGAAAATAAAATATGCAGAGGATAAAGGCATCCATAGCCACCGTGGTCGCAGCCATAGCCGGAGACCCAAACCTGCCCGGGATATCAGAAAGGTCAATCCTGTCCGGGGCTATCATCATCCCCTCGGCTTCTTCCAGAGAAATCTGCAGAAAAGATGCAAGCTTTGCCACCACCGGCACATCTTCGATCAACGGAATCGATATAGCCTCAGTTTTTGGACCCCCAATCAAGGCTCGAAAGTCTTCATGCGTTGGGACAATCTCATTGTAAGAAAAGCAGTAAACATGTCTCCGGACGTCCCAAAACTTTGCTGCTGCTCTCAAAAGGTCCCAATCGGGCGGGAGATCCCTCAAATGCCATAAAGACTTGATCTTGAAGGAAGAATCAAGCAACCCCTTGTGAGATTGAAAGTTGTATCTCACCCAAGACTGAAGATCGGATAGAAAGCGGTCTCTTTTCCCCCTTTGCAATCTAACGGGCTTCTCCATCGCGAAATGATCAAAGGTGGTGTCTTTAAGTCCAATATGTGCTCTGGGAACAGTTGGGACAAGTCTAAGTTGAAAATGAAATGAAATGGCCAAGCCTTGGTTTTATTCTGAAAATAACCAGTCCAGACAGAACTGTGAGCCGCACGGCCTCATTTGCCCCAGAGACCATGCCGCACGGCTTCATTTACCTGATGTAAATGTCAAATCTGCAGCAACCAAGTTGCTGCCCAAAGGGAGTTTTCACCCCACTTTTCCAACCAAAACCTGTACAAAAACATGTTCAAAGACCATCCAAGCATTTATACATCATTATATATCATTTTGGCCCAATTTCAGCCCCGATTCCAAGCAAAAAACGGCCCCGAGGCTCAAGTAATATGCAAATTAATAAAGCATAAATAGAAAAAGCAAAAAAACAGTAATACATTGTTTTCGCCCCATCGGCGCCCAAATAAAGCAAAAAATAAACAAAATGTGCATAAAACTTGTTCATTGTTTGTTTCCCTTCCTATGTTAATTCTAGAGACCTCCTAGGCCTCCGATTCTTCTTCTTCATCGCTGCTTAGCTCATAAACGCTAGCCTCCCTCATCAAATCCTCCGCGTCGCTCACATCGGACAGGTGGACATTATCGTACTCGTACTCAGCCAGCTTGTGAGGACCCCGACCTGGAACCTACACGTGTCCCAAGCTGAAGCATCCTCAAACTAACCCAATTTTTCCTAATCTTTTAAAACTTTTATTTAACTTCCAAAATTAAATACAATTATTATAACCATTTAAAAATAAACCTACACCTTTTCACAACGGAGAACTAATTGACTGACTTAGAAAGTAAGAAACGGTTTTAATTACAAAAGGCCTCGGTTATAACATAAAGTAAAGATTTATAAATACAATTCCACAAATGAATTATACCAACGTACTCTTTCTATACCAACCTAATCATACCCCGACACTTCCCACAATATAACTTCCAAACTCCTCACCGCCCTTACTTGGCTGGTCCACCTGTCTCGGAATCTAAAACAGTAAAGGGAGAGGGGTGAGAATAAATCTCAATGAGCTATTATGAATGCAGCAAGATGCCAAACAAAGTGCAACACATAGCATGGTAGCACATAACACTTTATGAAAGCGGTAAACACATTACGTTACCTCAATTTACCTTTTCCCGTCTGAACAATAAGTCGTACAACGTGGGAGTAAAACTCCACTCTTTGGTGAATTGCCTCCAGCACATTCACCTCTTATAGGACTCATACCCCAGAGATCCATATAAGAAAAGATACCTATAATAGAGTATCCAAAATAATATCGTCCCTCCATACAACAATCGCAACAGGTCTGTAAAGGCTTCTTCATGCTCAATACAGTCGTTAGCACAAATTTCACTCCGTGGCCACGGAGGGGAAGGGTCACCGGTATGATGTACCTTCAATCACTTATAGAACAAATCCATAATTGATTGAATTCCATCATACCCACCCGAACATAAACACGTTCAAGCACATAATAGATACTTGAAATAAATCCACAAAACGGGATAATAATATAACAACATGGTAATGTATACTCATGCCAATCAATACCATAATGCAACATTTAAGTAATACACTATGCATAATACCCTTAACGAGTATACATTCAAGTAAGGTATCCATATAACCACATAATCCACGCCGGGATACAATATATCAATACCAAATAATCCACAAAGGGGATAAACAATATAGCCACATGGTAAAATATACTCATGTTCAACCAATATCATAGTACAACATTTATTTAACACACTATGCACAATATAAACAATGTATATGAACTCAAGTAAGGCAAGGAAGTATCATTAATCCATCCTACACGTTCATTATACAATAATACTTAGCCTCTTTAAGGGTCTAAGTTGAATCTACCAAGTTGGAATCATAATTGTCTAGTTACCAAACTAGGTTAGCTAACGTTTTCCAAGCAACAATTAAAGTACTTCCACTATTCCATCTTGATCACTTAGAATGTCATTGTGAAGCCAAAGTATTCTACTTTAATCTAGGTTAAAGAGATTTCATTTTGGTTCGAGTTTGATTAGGTTTGAACAGCTCTAAAGTTGATACCTTGAAACCAGGCCAGGGCACGACTCGTCCCCCAGGGCACGACTCGTGCCCCTTTGACCCCTCTCTGATTCTGGCGTCCCCTCACTGGTCACGACTTCCCTATTATCCAAGGCACGACTCGTGACCCTCACATGGCACGACTCGTCCCTGAGGTCACGACTCGTGCCCTCGGCCCAGAAATGGTAAAACAGCACAATCAACAACAATCTCTCAAAATCCCAAAGTTCCAACCAAAGGTATCCTAAGTGATGAACCTAAAGGGCATTTTCAACTTTGGTAACCTCAATCTACTCATTTAGCTCCTTGGAATCATGTCTTAACCCTAGATCAATCCAACATCCATAAACCATAATATTTCTATAAAACTAACAAGGTTCTCAATCATCACAATCAATAGAACAACCACAATAACATTTATATTCATGATCATTCAAGGAAATAAAAGGGTCATAATAACTCACTTACTAAGCCATGTAACCCAAAATGATTAAATCTTATATCATTTACCCTTTGAATCACTATCCATTTCACTATCACTTTCCAAGTATAAATTTCTTAATTTAGTTAACCTAAATAACATAAACCTAGATTATTCTCACATAATTTCCAACCCCTTCACTAATACATTTCAAGTTAAATTCCTTTAACTAACTTCACCCATTTCTCACAATCAAATCAACCTCTAAGAACCATAACATCCTTCCATGAGATAAATCAATTTCTCAACTTCCAAGAAGATTTCTAAGGCATTAAACAATCATTTAAATAACAATAACAACATCAAATCATTGATGAGCATACAAAGAAAGGAAGTCATAATAACTCACTTTAAAATGGGAGATGGATCATGGATTTCTTTAGCTTGAAGAACTCCCCTTGGTCTCCCGATTCCAAAAGTGCTCTCGGATCTAAAAATGGTGAAGGATTGATCTTGGTAGGAGCCTTGGAAGATGAAGCTTCAACAATGGCTTCCATGGAAAGTTGAGAGAGAGAGAAAGGGAAGAAGTGGAAGATGAAGAAGGAGGAGAGGAGTATAAATGAGGTCAAGGAAAAGAGGGGGAGGGGGGGCCGGTTAGAAGGAGGAATTTGGGGAGGATTTTTAGGGGATTTGTCCCCTACCAAAATTACTCCCCACCCAACATTTTATTTGTCCAATTTATTACCACTCCATTTTATTACTATATTTATTTCTACTTATTATTTTTCCATATCATTCTATCCTAATATAAGAAATTTACAGATAGAAAATAAACACATAAGGTTGATATTAATATTACAAGTATATAATGTTATATTAAAATTGTGTCTAGGGTTAGGGTCGTTACACAGCTGCTCCAAGATGTCAGCATTGGGCCCCCGCCCCCGAGGCATGGCACTGGAAGAGTACTCCGAAGCCGATGAGGTGGATGATGTGCCCCCGACATGCCTTCTCTTGCGTTCGGGCTCCTGCACGTCCGCCGCCGCCTTTGAAGCGCAGGCCAGCTTCCTTAGAAGCGACCGACACATGTCTTTCCAGCCCCTATTCTGCATGACCAATCTGTCGTAAGTGCGAGCTGGAACCTGAGAAAAAAAAGAGAAGAAAATCTCAGAAAATCTCAGAATTGCAAAAAGCAAAGAAATCTGAAAGAGGGAAAAGACCGTAAAGTGTACTTACAGTGCTGTCCGGTGGCAAAGTATATTGGGGCTCCCTAACGTCGGGAACATGTATCCTCAACCTCCTCGGTACTCCGTGGACCACATATGACAGGTGCGCAGGAGGGATCGGCGGGTCAGAAGGCTCGGACTCCCCATATCCCTGAGTAACCGCCAGCTTCACTAGCTTCTGTGGCGTCCTCAGTCACTGCTCCACAAACACAGCGTATGGGGTATCCATATCAAAATACTCCTCGGCGGCCACGCCTGCCTGATATCTAGCAATCTCATCTGCCTGCCAATCCCTGGGCTGTAGCATCTGTGCTGGAGGGTCATGAGGAGTAATGGCGTCCAATGGAGGGACATGGCCATGCTGCCTGGAAAATTGATCCCCCAAATAAATGACATCACATGTCAGCCCAGTCAACCATCTCCTCTGCCTAGTCACCTCCACGGCCTCTCCTAGCAAAATCTCGGGATACCTGCCCCACGGGTAGAAGTCCACCCCATCGTGCCCATCTTTATTGATAACTAGCCTCACCATCTTATAGTCAAAGGTGATCCGGGTCTTCCCGGTGAACTTATCTCTCGTATCTCCCCTCCAGCGGATCATAGCAGGAAAGATGGTGACATCGCTCTGTTGGTTCCACGGAAAGAACCTGATCACCTCACAAAACCAGACCTGCATGTTCAAAACATCAAAAGAGTCATTTCTCTTTCATAAAAAGTCTCAAAGACAGAAAGTAAAAGAGAAAAGAAAGTGATGCTAACTCGAGAGCAAAGGAGAAGCAATCCATGGAGGCAGCCTTGTTACGGCTGTACATATCGAGGGAGAAGTAAAGCTCCGCCAATCCGGCCTCACCCCATGAGACCGTCCCAATCCCATCAACATCCTCCAGAGAGTCGAGGAGGCAAGTCATGGCCAGAGTCCCAGAATTTGCAAAGATGGTGACCGACAGCATCAACCACACAAAAGCTCTAGCAAGCTGGTGGGCAGTCACCTCACTAGCAGCAAAATCCCGCATGCAGTTCTGGACTGCCACCTCGACGTTCCTCGTCTCCATTCCTAGCCCCTTGGGAATCAGCTCAAACCCAACCAAAGCCCTGAACTCCTCGGCAGTGATATGGTCCCTCCAAGTCACAGGCCTCCCGGTGAACTGTAAGCCCGTGATAGCAGTGAAATCGGTCGGAGTCACCGTCAGCTCCCCCCAGCTAAGATGAAAGCTGTGGGTGGTGTCCCACCAAAACTCAGATAGGGCCTGGACCAAGCCCTTGCTCTTCGAGGTAATGTGGATACCTCTGCCGATGGCCTCAATGAACAAATCCAAGCCGGTAGCCCGCACCAGCTGCTTAGGGTTCGCCCCATTCTTCTCAAAATCGGGCATCCTCTCCCATAGCCTCACAGCAATCTCCGAAGGCCCTCTAGACTTGTTCTCCTGTAGACAAGCACAGCAGAGAAATGCGTCAGTCCTTCATCTCATTTCAAAAGCATGCATATATTCAAAAGTGCACATATTTTCAAAAGAAAAGCATCCATAAAAATTTTTCTAGCATCCTTTGCATAGAAAACACGTTTTTCATCACTTGGAACACAACGTGTCAAGCACATTGCTTTCCTAAAGCACAAAATCACAATTTTCAAAAAAAAAAAATATTTGGACATAAGCATTATTTTTCAAAAAATGGCATGCATGAATCCTTTTCATCTTCCAAAATCCCGTTTTCTCATCCATGATCCAAAATTGACCTAGTTCTAGCACATGCAAGGGCTCCGTCACCTCTTAGACAATTATCCTTCCTTCTTTATTTTTTCGAAAAAAAAAAAGTGAGTCATTCTCATTATTTTTGTCAAAAAAAATTGCACTTGCATGTTTTTAGTCTCATAGGTTAATAATCAAGATTTCAAAATCATCCAAAAATCCTAGGAAAATTCGAGAAAATTCCTAAACTCGGGTCAAGCCCTAAATTAATCAAAATTCAATCGAAATCGACGGAATTGTGCAAACTAAGAAAGCTTACCCCAACCGATCGAGGGTTTGTTGATTTATGCTCCCTTCTCCCCGGATAGAGCTCCGATGGAGGCGTAAGGAAGTCATACTTCCTCTCCGTCCGAACAAGCTCCTTCCTCCTCCTTCTCGCGGCCGCGGAGATGTTCCTTCTATCTTGCCTCGGCATTGGGTTCCCCTCCGGATCCATTCCAAATCAGTAGAGGCAAAGGGAATTGAAGGAATTTCGAAATTTCTCTCCCTTCTCCTCTCTCTTCCTCGGCAGTTCTTGGGCGGCAATAATGCCCAATACCCGTTCAAATCTGTTTTAAATAATCTGGAAAAATCAAGCTTCTAGCCGTACGGCTTCTTTTTCCCCATCTCATGCCGGGAGGCTTCTTTCGCTCTGAGCAGAAATTACCCTTTTGCCCCTGGACTTTCCACTTGGGCATGTGATTCCCGTTATCTTTTAACCAAGATAACGTCGTTTTCAAAAGATATCCTTTATCTCCTAAGCAAATAAACTTTCTTCCCCAGTCGCCTCCGTTACTTCCGTTATAACGGGATAACGCTAGGTGACAACCTCCGAATTGTCAGAACTATAAACTTAAGCTACCTCTATCACGAATAGAGAAGTACGCTCAAGTTCTCCTAACTTAAGCTACCTCTATCACAGATAGTGAAGTATGCTCAAGTTCTCTAAACTTTAGCTACCTCTATCACGAATAGAGAAGTACGCTCATGTTCTCCTAACTTAAGCTACCTCTATCACGAATAGAGAAGTACGCTCAAGTTCTCCTAACTTAAGCTACCTCTATCTCCTCGATAGTGAAGTATGCTCAAGTTCTCCAAACTTAAGCTACCTCTATCACGAATAGTGAAGTATGCTCAAGTTTCCCAGCTTTAGTTACCTCTATCTCCTCGATAGTGAAGTATGCTCAAGTTTCCCAGCTTTATATAGTTACCTCTATCTCCTCGATAGTGAAGTATGCTCAAGTTCTCCAAACTTTAGTTACCTCTATCTCCTCGATAGTGAAGTATGCTCAAGTTCTCCAAACTTTAGCTACCTCTATCCCAGATAGTGAAGTATGCTCAAGTTTTCCAAACTTAAGGTACCTCTATCTCCTCGATAGTGAAGTATGCTCAAGTTCTCCAAACTTTAGCTACCTCTATCCCAGATATTGAAGTATGCTCAAGTTTTCCAAACATTAGCTACCTCTATCTCCTCGATAGTGATGTAAGCTCTAGTTTCCTCAGGTGATAACCTCCATTAATTGTCAATCAGGTGACAACCTCCATTAATTGTCAATCAGGTGACAACCTCCATTAATTGTCAAAATCCTCAAGGATCCTAGACATCGTTCCTAACCTATCTAGTGATGCTTGAACTACGATCAAGGCTTGATTCCTCCGGGATACGTAGGTAGCCTTTTATAAAAGGTCCAGCCATCCGACCACGTTGGTCACCCTGTTCCTTCGTCACTCCTCAGTGATGAAATAGCCCCTCATAAAGGTCTTTACATCCGACCACATTGGTCACTTCTAGCATATCCCCAGTAGGATCAATTGCTTGACCTCTTAGGTCATTTTCTCTGCTATTTCCCCATGAAGAGACCAGTTTTCTCTTCTCTATTCCTCAGAGGATCTCTTCAGAACTACGGCCTGGCTTGATTCCCACTCGGGATACGTAGGTAGCCTTCCAGAGGTTCAGCCACTTGACCACCTTGGTCACCCAATCCGTCTCGACATTCGCCAGATTGGATCCTTTTCTATCGACAACCCCACTCGCCCTGCAAGTGACGTTGCCGAGGGGCTTCTGTAAGTACCAAAATCTGGCTCATGCCTTCCGGTTAATTTCCCCGGCAATTCCGGTAAATTTCCCGGTAATTCCCCGGACTTTCCTGGAGTTCCGGAACAATTCCGGAACTGTTCCAAATCATATAAGGGCTGAAGGGAATGCTTCCCAATTAAGAAACACATTTTTCTTAATTTGGGAAAGGTTCTAGAATTGCCACCTTGCATGATTCTAGAAACATGCTGAGTCACAAGGGATAATGCCGCACGGCTGCATTAGCCAAGGATCTCTGGCCGCACGGCTTCATTGGTCTTTTCCAGACTGTCTATAAATAGAGCCCCCCTCTACCCATTTTAAATACGAAAAATACACACCACACTCCATATTCAGACTCAAAAATACTCCTAAATACTGCTGGGAATCCCAAGGGTTGAAGAAGCAAGCCAAGAAGCCACCTCCCTCCTCCTTTAAGATCCCAAGATTGGTCCTTCCACCTAGCTCAACCCAAAGAAGAAGAGGCCACCATTGGTAACCTCTCATTCCCTAACCTTGCATTTTAATATGCTCTATGTGAATTAAATTGCTCCTTGCATTCATATATTGTTATTATCTTTGCTTGGGACTTGGTAGTTTATCATTAAAGATCATATCTTTATCATACCCCCTTTCCCCCTTTGCATCCTTTGCATGAATTAGGCATAATTTGTCATTAAAAATGTAATCTTTGAATCAAGGGTGCATCCTTTGCACCTAAAAACCCCACTTTTACATAAAAATGTCATCTTTATGCATCCTTTGCTCATAAAAATCAAGTCTTTACAATAAAATGCATCCTTTGCACATAAAATCCATTTTCATGCATCCTTTGCATTAAAGATCATATCTTTATCTTAAATTAGCATCCTTTGCTTTTCAAAATGCAATCTTTATGCATCCCTTGCATATTAAATGCTAATTTCCTCATAAAAATGCATCCTTTGCATAAAAATCATGTCTTTACATCAAAATGCATCCTTTGCAAACCAAAATGCATCCTTTGCAACCCAAAAATGTCATCTTTTCACTGAAAATGTCATTTTTACATGCATTCCCCCATGTCCCCATTAGCAACCCTCGGAACGGACCGGTGTAAAGATCCTATCTTTACATCGTTTCTTCCATAAAAGGTTCTATAATCTCTTT
Source organism: Adenophora triphylla var. japonica (assembly GCA_022495995.1). NCBI lineage: Eukaryota > Viridiplantae > Streptophyta > Magnoliopsida > Asterales > Campanulaceae > Adenophora > Adenophora triphylla. The sequence goes on from JAFEMH010001088.1 coordinate 447,519, forward strand.
AGAAAGGGACAACCTTGAACCCTATATCTGCGATTATCACTTAAGACGAGCATGAAGCATTCATATAAGCTTGATCGTCTTAAGGTGTAGGATTGATGGGCTAAGGACATTCCTTCCTAAAGAACCTCATTTTTGGGCTATAAAAGAGAGTCCTTCTCTCGATCACGCAAGTCCCGAGGTAAAAATGCGATGATCACAAGTCCAAGATGAGGACGGGATCAAAATCCCGAATTCATAAAATCCAAGAAATCCCGAGCGACAACCAATAAATGGTTTGTACGTCCGGAAGACAACTTGGGACATTCCCTCCCCTTTTCATTCAAACACATGCACACAAGAAAGCACGCAAGCAAGCAAAATAAACGGAATCTAGGGAGACTTGCTACGGTAAGGCACCTTGGGTGAACGACGATCCGTTCTTTCAAAGGGGTAACTTAACCTTCGAACCCTAAAATCCTTTTTTTCAAAGTTTTGAGGAAATCAAAATGGCGTGGCGACTCTGTTTTTCAAATTAAACCGGATGCCTTCAAACTCGCGTGAATCCACAAATTTGGGCACACATTCACAGGAGCGCTTAAAGTAAATGTTCCAAGTTTAAGCAAGACAAGAGATGTATGATGTGGTTAAATCCCTAACTGCATGCAAGATGCAAGAGGGGCAGTCGTTTGGTGCTCATGTCCTTAAGATGAAGGGTCACATTGAGCGTCTCGAAAGGCTTGTAAATCCGATGAGTTTGGAACTCGCCACGAATTTGATGTTAAATTCATTGCCTGAAAGTTATGGTCATTTTATAGTGCACTATCATATAAGTGGCATGGATAAGAATCTCTCAGAATTGCATGCGATGCTTAAGGCCGCAGAGAAGAATATCAAGAAGCCCGGAATGACAAACGTGTTAATGGTTAACAAAGGTAAAGGGTTCAAGAAAGATGGCAAAGGTAAAGCAAGTGTTGCTAAACCTAAGGCAAAAGTTGTCGTTGCCGGAGAGGCTCCCAAGGCATCTTAAAAGGATGCAATTTGCTACCATTGCCAAGAGGTTGGTCATTGGAAGCATAATTGTAAGGCTTACAAGGAAGGCCTAAAGGCGAAGAAGGGCAATACGATTGCTTCTGATTCAGGTATCTATATAATAGATATTTTCCTTTCTATTTCTAGTTCATGGGTATTAGATACCGGATGTGGATCTCACATTTGTTTAAATGTGCAGGGACTAAGGAATAGGAAGCTACTCAAACAAGGTGAAGTTGACCTACGTGTGGGGAATGGAGCAAGAGTTGTTGCATTAGCCGTAGGGACATATGATGTAACTTTACCTAGTGGCCTAGTACTTGTTTTGAACAATTGTTACTATGTTCCGGATTTGAGTAGGTATATTATTTCAGTTTCTTGTTTGGATAATGAAGGGTATAATTTTCGTATTGCAAATAAGAAGTTTTATATTTATTTAAATGATATGCTTTATAGTATTGCAAGTTAATTTAATGGCCTTTATGTTCTTGATGTTGATGAGAAACAAAATAATGTTGAAAATGTTTATCATGTGGACAAGAAGTCTAAACCGAATGATGTGAACAACACGTTCATGTGGCATTGCCGGCTTGGTCATATAAATGAGAAACACATCTCTAAACTCCATAAGGATGGTATGTTAGACTCACATGATTATGAATCATATGAGATATGCGAATCTTGTTTATTAGGCAAAATGACCAAACCACCCTACACTAAGAGTAGAGAAAGGGCTAGTGACTTATTGGGCCTAATACATACCAATGTATGTGGACCAATGAGCAGCATTGCTAGGGGAGGATTTCGGTATTTCATTACATTCATCGATGACTTATCTAGATATGGCTATGTCTATCTGATAAAGTCCAAAAGTGAATCGTTTGAGATGTTTAGAACATTTCAAAATGAAGTACAAAATCAACTTGGCAAAATTATTAAAGCACTTCGATCCGATCGTGGTGGAGAATATTTGAGCCAAGAGTTTGACAATCATCTCAAAAAATGTGGAATTGTTTCAGAGTTGACTCCACCCGGAAGGCCACAATGGAATGGTGTTTTCGAGAGGAGGAATAGAACCCTATTAGATATGGTTCGTTCGATGATGAGTCAAGTAGACCTTCCTATATCCTTTTGAGGACATGTATTAGAGATTGTTGCGTTCACACTGAACAGAGTCCCTACTAAATCGGCTCCTAAGACCCCACATGAGATGTGGCATGGAAGAAAACCTAGTTTGTCTTTCATGAAGATTTGGGGTTGCGAAGCTTATGTGAAGAGACTTGTCTCTGATAAGTTAGCACCTAAATCTGACAAGGTTATTTTCGTTGGTTATCCTAAGGAAACCAAAGGGTATTACTTTTACAACCGCAATGAGAAAAAAGTGTTTGTTGCTCAATATGGTACCTTTCTTGAGAAACAGTTTCTCAATAAAGGAACTAGTGGGAGTAAAGTTGATCTTGAAGAAATTCAAGAACTCGAAAATAACATGGAACCAATATTAGAGACTGAACCAAATCCACAATGAGTTGTGGAACCGGTTCAAGATCCACAAGTCCATCGTAGATCGGATAGGTTATGATCCGCACCCGAGAGATATAGATTTCTCGTGTCGGAAAGTAATGAAGTGGAAGTCATTGAGAGTAACGAAACTACTTCCTATCAAGAGGCGATGTCCACTCCTGATTCGGCTAAATTGTTGGAGGCCATGGAATTCGAATTGCAATCCATGTCGGATAATCAAGTTTGGAACTTGATTGAGCCACCTGAAGGTGTAAAAATCATAGGGTTCAAGTGGGTTTTCAAGAAGAAGACTGACATGGATGGGAAGGTGCATACTTACAAGTCTAGGCTTGTAGCAAAGGGATATATGCAGACTCATGGTGTAGACTATGATGAAACCTTTTTGCCTGTTGCAATGCTTAAGTCTGATAGAATTTTAAATGCCATAGCCGCGTATTATGACTACGAGATATGGCAAATGGATGTCAAAATGGATTTCCTTAATGGGAAGTTACTCGAGGATGTGTATATGACACAACCCGAAGGTTTTGTCGATCCAAGAAATTCTAATAAGGTGTGCAAGTTGCAAAGGTCCATATATGGATTGAACCAAGCTTCTAGGAGTTGGAATCTTCGTTTTGACGAAAAGATCAAAGAGTTTGGTTTTGTCAAGAACGAAGATGAACCTTGTGTATACATGAAATTCAGTGGGAGCACAGTATTATTTCTCTTATTGTATGTCGATGATATCTTACTCATTGGAAACGACATTCCTGTACTTCAGACTGTCAAGTCTTGGTTAGGGAAGTGTTTCTCAATGAAAGATATGGGTGAAGCCGCTTACATCCTTGGCATCAAGATCTATAGAGATAGATCTAAAAGGATAATTGGTTTGAGTCAAAGTACCTACATTTACAAGGTTCTTAGAAGATTAAAGATGGAAAATTCTAAGAGAAGTAACTTGCCGATGGGTCATGGTGTTACTCTTAGCAAGAATCAGTGTCCTAAGACAATTGATGAGCGAAAGAGGATGAATGAAGTTCCATACGCTTCGGCTATTGGATCTATCATGCACGCCATGATTTGTACTAGACCCGACGTCTCGTATGCTCTAAGCATGACGATTCGATACCAATCTGATCCTGGTGAGAACCATTGGATGGCAGTTAAGACGATCCTTAAGTACTTAAGAAGGACTAAGGATGCGTTCTTGGTCTTTGGAGGGATGGAAGAAGATCTTGTTGTAATAGGTTACACAGATGCTAGCTTCCAAAACGACAAGGATGATTTCCGATCGCAGTCGTGTTTTATGTTATGCTTAACGGAGGTGCAATTTGTTGGAAGAGTTCCAAGCAGAGTACCATAGCCGATTCTACAACCGAGGCCGAATATATAGCGGCATCCGATGCAGCTAAGGAGGCAGTTTGGATCAAGAAGTTCATTAGTGATCAGGAAGTTGTTCCAAGTATCACTAATTCGGTGGAACTTTATCGTGAAATTAACGGTGCCATTGCGCAAGCAAAGGAACCATGTTCACATCAGCGATCCAAACATATAGTTTTACGTTTCCATCTCATTCGAGAGTTCATTGATTAGGGAGACATTAAGATATGCAAAGTATCAACCAATGATAACATTGGGGATCCGCTTACAAAGCCCCTCGCACAAGCAAAGCATGATGGTCATGTGAGGTCCATGGGTATACGATACATAGATGGATCCTAGTGCAAGTGGGAGATTGTTGGTATAGTGCCCTAGGCGTTTAGTTATGTTTGACTTATAACTTAAAACCGCTATGTAATCGTCTTTATCATTTATTATAGAGAAAGTATTATTTTGTTCATTATATGTTTACATGTTTATTATATTGAACTGCGTCCCTAGTTATTATGAATAACTAGTATAAGTTGGTAATGGATAATCATGGAGATGATTATATGCATATGATGCACATTACACTTATGGATACTTGCTAGATAACAAGTATTGGACATGACCTACCGATGAGATTTATGACATGGTCTATAGTCATATGTGTCATGATTAAATCTCATGATAGTCATGTCATTGAATCCTTTAAACCTCTGATTATCATCGTTTTCCACATGATGAACATAGTGTTTGATATAGTCTAACACTATCTCTAATTGGATAGCAATAAGGGCTATGTTGGCACGATTGGATTCTTGTAAGGAAGAATGATAAGTCAAGATGGGATTTGTCCCTTCGTTGAGAGAGATGTTTGCTTGGGCCCCTCGATGAATGATGTTGATGAAATGTGTGGCCACACTCAAGTGATTTGATAGAGATCAAATGCATTTAGATTATCAACATATTCGGAATCGAGAAAGCATTGAACAAGATGAGTTGACATGGACCGTGACTCATGTTCAATTTGACATCGTAGACAAAGGGATTGTGACATTTGATTATCAAGGAATCAAGCTTTGATGTTATATTTAATTGGGTGGATATAATGACTTTCTAGAAGTCACTTATGTCTTGTGAGGTTGATTCTTAAACTCACTACGAACATAAAATATAATTCATAAAGGGTCACACACAAAAGAATGGATTGAAAATGGCTAAAAGGGTGAAATCTGGGGTCAGGGGATGACTCGTCCCCAGTTGGCCCAACTATTCCCTTGTGAAAGGACGACTGTATCAGAGAGCTTGCAATAGGGGACGACTCGTACTCACGACTCGTGTCCTGGGGGACGACTCGTCCTAGCGGCGCTGAAAGCCCGTTTTGGCTTGGAAAAAGGACTCTTTTCCCTAAAGGTTAGGGATTTATAACAAGTATAAATAGAATCCTTTTGTCCCAGCCATAGGTGACGAAAATTAGAGTTTTTGAAACACTAATTGGATGATTTTGATTACGAATCAAAGATCAAATTCCATAGATTCATTCTACCAAACAGCCATTGATTATTGAAAAGTGTTTCAATAATCGGGGATCATCTAGCAACCCAACAAGAAGTGTTCTTGGTCCGTTCGCGTGTGGATTACCGATAGAGGGTGATTGTGTTATCACCAAAATCTTGAAGATTTCAATCGTTGATTCATCACAAGGTTTAGAACAAGGAGAAGATTAAAAACCTTCATCAACGGTTTTTGAGATTCATTTTGAGATTCGCTTTTGGAGATCCGTTTTGAACAAACAAATCGCATTATGTAAATTCTATTTCATGTTTCTAATCTCTTCATGCTAGATGGATTAAAGGGATTAGGGTTTTGTTGTTGTATAAATATTTTTCTCTGCGTTTGTAACCCCAAAACCCAACAGTGGTATCAGAGCCTTGTCTTGCCATGATTAGGGTTTTGTTGTTGTATAAATATTTTCCGTTGCGTTTGTAACCCCTGTTGGGTATGCATATTTTAACCCTCCTATTTTGTATTAGATTTGATTGATACCATAACCTCCTATTTATTTTAAGGACTTTAGGACCCTATGTAATGAAGCTTAGACTTCAATTTTTTAGCTAAGTCCATTTTATAGAATAGGTTAAATTTAGGCTTGAAGACTGGCTCAAGAATCATTGGATCTTAGGATTGCAGTTTCAAGGGTTTCAGAACCGCCCTTCTAGAACCGCTTGGCAGAACCGCCTTTTTGCCTTGTGATTCCCTTCATCTGAAACCGCTTGATTACCAAAGTGCAAACCGCACTCTTGGAAATCCTTCTTCTGGTGGAACCGCTTTCATGTCAAACCGCTTGACCCCAGAACCGCCCCAATGATTGGCTACTTGAAGTGAACTCTTTTGACCGTTGGAATCCACGCCAGCAATATCAAAAGTCAACTACCATATCTTGTCACGTGACTACTTTTCAGACAAGATCTGCAAGGATCTTAAAAAGGTGACAGATGTCCTAACCACCTTGATTGCAGCTGAGGTCTGATCAGCTTTACCTGCATCAACAGTTCCAAAGGACAAAAGTGGTTGTTGTGGACCAATGGGATTGCATCAAGGGCTGTCCTTACAACAGCTGTATCCAATGGCTAGTTTCTTGATGCTTGGGTATAAATACCCCTAATCTTCACCATTTGAAGATTGCTTGAATCTTGAGAAATTGCTGTGTTCATGAGAAGTTGAAGCTCTGCCCAGAAATTCTAAGTCCTTTGAATCTTCATCTTCATACTTCAAGAAATATTCCCCAGCCCAGAAATCAAGCCTTAACACATTCAAGAATCATTGATCTCTACATCTCTCAGATTTAAAGAGCCTTGATCTTGAACACACACACACCTCACTTGTTTAAACACATAGTTTATTCATTTGAGATACACTGGTTATAGTCTAGAATTTGTTCTTCATAGAAAAGATTTTATTGTACTTTGTAATCTCAAATACTCAATATAAAATATCTCTTAGAAATCCAAGACTAACCATCTTGGTAGTGGACGTAGATCGTTTATCGATTGAACCACTCCAAATAGCTTGTTCATATACTTTACTGTATTTATATTTTCTGAGCTTGCTAATTATTTATCTCGGTCTCTGTTTGATCTTTATAGTTATCCATTATTGTGAAATAGTGTTTGGAGTTAACATTGTCAAAAACACACGTGTTTGTAAAACCGCTCTTACCAAAACCACCTAGCAAAATCGCGTTTTACAAACCGCCTCTCAAACCGCTTATACTCTATTATTCCGCTGTGCATTTTACATCATCACTTGTAGTCTATTATCAACTGCAAGAGGATTTTGTAAGCAAGAGGTTTAGTTTTCAAAAGAGGGCGAAAAAATTGTAACAGCTATTCACCCCCCCCCTCTAGCTGTATTTTCACCCTTGTTGCCACCTTTGGGGCCAACAAGTGGTATCAGAGCAAACACATTTTAAAACCACTATTTTTCAAGCTTAACAGCTTGTGTGCCGATTCGATATGGCAAATACAAAGACAATGACTACTGTTAACTATTCACACATTCCAATCTTGGACGAAGACCACTTTGACATCTGGAAGTGCCGAATGCTTATTCATTTGGAAACTATAGATGAAATGCTGGTGGAGTGTGTGATCAATGGCCCTCCAATTCCAATGAAGGCTAACACTGATGCAACCACCAATGCTGAAACTCCAGAAGTCAAAAAGCCAAAAGATGAGTGGTCGGATGAAAAGAAGAGATTGGTTGCCTTGGACAGCAAGGCTAGGCACATCATTTCTGGAACCCTCCCCATATCAACTCTACAGAAAGTGATGTACCTCAAAACCGCAAAGCAGATGTGGGATGCCATTGAGAGCTACCTCAAAGGTGATGACGAATGCAAGGAAAGCAAATTAGATGCTGTTGAAAGATCATACAACAACTTCAACAGAAAATCCAACGAAACCTTGCGTCAAACCTACGACCGATATGTTGAGGTAGTTAATGCTTGTAGATCTCTTGGCAAAACTTTAACCGATAAGGAAATCAATATGACTTTCCTATCTGCTTTAGGTTCTAAATGGGTAAATAAGGCTACCTCTTTAGAAGACTCCAAAGTTTTGGGTACTTGATCGTTAAGTAACTTGTACGCCAATCTTAGAGTCTATGAATTAAAATTAAATCATATTGAAGAGATTGAAGGGAAAACCAAATCGCTATCCATGTCCGTCGTGGAACATGAGGAGAAACCATCTACATCCAATCAAACTGCAGATCCTTCCATATCAACCTCATCACTCATCGAGATGGATGATGATGATTTTGCCATGTTTGTGAAAAGATTCCAAAAATTTAGAAAATCCTCAAAACCTTTCACAAAATCATTTTCAAAAGGCAAACCTCCTGCAACGTTTTCTAAGGCTGGAGATACAAAGAAAAAGAGTGATCTAGTTTGCTACAATTGTAGAAAACCTGGTCACTTCGCATCTGAGTGTCCACAGCCTAAATATGAATACATGAAAAAGAAAACCTCTCCTGCGAAATTTTCTCGTCGCAAGGGAATGGTTGCTGAGGAGGAAGAGAATTCCAAGGAATTGGCTACTTGGATTGAAACAGATTCTGATGATGGAAGTGATGATGAAACCGAAGAGGTTAATCTCTGCTTAATTCCAGACGCTTCCGATGAGTCAGATTCTGAGTCAATCGAGTCGCAAGATATGGAAGAAAAAGAGGTTTCTACAAAACTTCCAAATTTTACGTTGGATGAAAATATCAAACTTACTCCTAGCATTAAGATAGGAAATTGCTCGTATTCACGTCCCATTTTTTCTCCTACAAATTCTCCACCTTCAAAAACAATTCCAAAGAAGAAAATTTTGAAAAAGGTGGTGGAAGAGGTTTCTCCCATGGAACATGAAAGGATGTTCAAGGAAGCTGAAACGGTGATCCATCAATTCTCTAATCTTAAGAAAGCCTTAAGCTTAGCTCATGATGAACTTAATCTGTACAAGACGGAGAAAACTGTGATGAAGTCCGAAATTTCAAATCTTAAGGACCAAATCAGATGTATGACTCCTCTTGCTGATCAGAACCGCATCCTTGAAACTAAGGTTGCTGCACTTCAACTCTGGAATGATGACTTGGTAACCCAAATCAACGATCTCCAAAAGATTATTGATTCGTGGCTCAAGTCTCAATCCACCAAGGATAAAATCATGGACTCCCAAGTTCCTCCTGGAATTAAGGAAGGTCTAGGTTTTGGATCTGAGGAAGAGGAGAAGTGTGCATCCTCGAGTGAAAAGGATGAGGAAATTTTGGAACTAACTAAAGAAATTCCTAAGGGGAAGCATGCTAAAGGCAAGGGTAAAGGACAACAAATAAATTATGTCTACCCTAAAGGGAAGCAATATGGGAAGAACTCTCAGATGAAGCCAAAGGATTCTGAGAGTGTAGCATCAGAAGAAATGGCTTATGGAGTTGGCCGCATCCCTAAAACCGCCTCTGGTGGAACTAGAGATGCTGGCAACCGTAGGTCTGACCGCGCCTCTTCTTCGACCGCTCCTCCTGCCTTCAAAAGCAGGAATGCCTTTTGCGGTTCACATCCAATGCCAGGAAGAGTAAACCTCCTTCTGTCAAGCAGGTGTGGGTCATAAAGGGTTGCTAACTTCAGGACCCAAGGAATAAAGGGGGACCTCGTTCTTAATGTTTACATTTCAGGTCCTCTGCTTCATGGTTGGTCACTCCAAGGATAATGAATGGTATCTTGACAGTGGCTGCTCAAGACATATGACTAGAGATAGATCATTACTTGAAGATGTCGTTGAAGCAAGTGGTCCGTCTGTAACCTTTGGTGACAACAACAAAGGCAAGACCATTGGATATGGTATTATAAGGAGAGGAAACCTAACCATTGAGAAGGTTTCTCTTGTTGAAGGACTCAAGCACAACCTCCTTTCAATTTCTCAATTTTGCGACAAAGGAATGCTTTGCAACTTCACGTCATCAAATTGCTTTATCAAAGATAGCATTTCCGGCGTCACCCTACTCACAGAGATTCGTAAGAGTAATATTTACATTATTGATCTAAATTCTGCATGTAGTATTACTAATCTCTGTTTTGTAGCTAAGAATGTGAGCGAAAATAGTTGGCTATGGCACAAGAGGTTGAGCCACTTGAACTTCAAGTATCTTGCAAAGATTGGTAGGGAAAACCTCGTTCGTGGTTTACCCAAAGTGGCTGACCACCATCTAAAGAAATGCAGTGCATGCCAGCTTGGTAAGCAGTCCGCGTCGTCTTTCACCAGCAAGACCGCTCCATCAACTTCAAGATACTTACAACTGCTTCACATAGATCTGTTTGGACCCGTATCCACTGCCAACATTGGAGGAAATAGATATACCTTAGTGGTGGTGGATGATTACTCAAGATATACGTGGGTTGAGATGATGATTTCCAAAGATGACTGTTATGAGATTCTCACAGCACTTTTTAGACGGCTCCAAACTCAAAAAGAAGACGACATCGTTAGTGTTCGATCAGATAATGGAACAGAATTTAAGAACAACGGTGTTGCTCAGTATTGTGATGACCATGGGATTGATCATAATTTTTCAACCGCTGGTGTTCCACAACAAAATGGGGTTGTGGAAAGGAAGAATAGGACGTTGATTGAGGCTGGAAAGACAATGATATCTGAAGCCAAGCTGCCTCAGTATTTTTGGGCTGAAGCAATCAATACCGCATGCTTCACTCAGAACCGCTCCCTCATCAACAAAACCTATAACAAGACTCCCTATGAGCTTTGGCAAGGAAGAACCCCCAACATTGCATTCTTCAAGATCTTTGGCTGCAAATGTTTTATCCTCTACAACAGAAGAGAAAATAGAGGTAAATTCGGAGCTAAAGCCGACGAAGGTATTTTTGTTGGGTATGCTAAACATTCAAAAGCTTTTCGTGTTTTCAATAAAACTAGTTTAAAAATAGTTGAGTCTGTCCATGTTACTTTTGATGAGCATTCTCTCCTTGAGCCACATTTGGCTTCAAATGTTGCTGAAGATTTTGTTGAGCATAATGAACCAGGTGAACCATCTCAAACCGCACCTGAACCTCAACCGCAAAATCCAGCACCCTCAATTGAAGTTCCCTCAAAAAGCACCTTTGAAACCGCACCTGAAGTTCCTACTCCAGATGCAACTCCAAGGGAAGAAGAAGTTGAGAATTCCCCTATCCAGCTTATAGAACCTCTTCGTCAACTTACCTTCCATGACTTCGCTGAAGGATCTAACGACGTTCCAATTGAAGATCTTCAGCAAACCTCGGTCAACCAGACTTACCCCTGAGGTTCGTGAAGTCGCTAGCCACCCCTCACAAATGTGATTGGTGATCTGTTTTCTGGTGTTCAAACAAGGAGATCAAACTATGACGAGCATACTTCTCTTTTATCTCAAGTTGAACCCAAGAAGATTGATGAAGCACTCCAAGATTCCAGTTGGGTCGTTGCTATGCAAGAAGAACTCAACCAGTTTGAAAGATGCAAGGTCTGGACTTTGGTGCCTAGACCTCAGGATCAAGGAGTGATAGGAACTAAGTGGGTATTTAGGAATAAGATGGACGAGAATGGAAGCATCACTAGGAATAAAGCAAGGTTGGTTGCACAAGGATATAGGCAAGAAGAAGGAATTGATTATGATGAAACCTTTGCTCCAGTTGCAAGATTGGAAGCTATCAGAATTTTCTTAGCCTATGCCTCTTTCAAGCATTTCAAGTTATATCAAATGGACGTAAAGAGTGCATTCCTCAACGGCGAACTGCAAGAGACCGTGTATGTTGCCCAACCGCCTGGATTTGAAGACTCCAAATTTCCCAATCATGTCTACAAACTCCAGAAAGCTTTGTATGGACTTAAGAAAGCTCCAAGGGCATGGTATGAGACTCTTTCTAAATTTTTACTAGAAAAAGGATTTAAACGTGGTAAAATCGATACAACTCTTTTTATTGCCAAATATAATGAGCATACTTTACTTGTTCAAATATATGTCGATGATATTATTTTTGGTTCTACTAATGAGTTACTTTGTAAGCGTTTCGAAAAGCTAATGAAAAGCAAGTTTGAGATGAGCATGATGGGAGAATTAACATTCTTCCTCGGGCTTCAAATCAAGCAATGCGAAGAAGGTATTTTCCTCAGCCAAGCCAAATATACCAAGGAGTTAATAAAGAAGTTTGGATTAGAGAATTAACATTCTTCCTCGGCTCATTACTTTACTTAACTGCTAGTAGGCCCGATATCATGTTTAGTGTCTGTGTATGTGCACGCTATCAAGCAGATCCTAGAGAAGCACATCTTATTGCAGTCAAGCGTATAATCCGCTATTTATCTGGAACCACTAACCTTGGACTTTGGTATTCCAAAGATTCGAACTTCGATCTTGTAGGTTATTCAGATGCAGATTATGCAGCTTGTACTATTGACAGGAAAAGCACTAGTGGTACTTGTCATTTCCTTGGGAATAGACTAGTTGCTTGGGCCAGCAAGAAGCAAGCATCAGTTTCAGTGTCAACCACAGAGGATGAGTATATTGTTGCTGGTAGTTGTTGCTGTCAAATCCTCTGGATGAAGCAGCAATTGGTGGACTATGGAATTGAAGAAGGAAATTGCCCGATCATGTGCGACAACACTTCAACAATTTTTGTCTCCAACAACCCTGTCATGCATTCCAAGACCAAGCACATAGATAACAAGTATCATTTCCTCAAAGATCATGTGGAGAAGAGGAATATCCATTTAGAGTACGTGGGGACAGACAATCAGATTGCTGATATCCTCACAAAGGCTCTTGACTCCAAGAGATTTTCTTATCTTAGAGGAGAAATGGGTATGCTTGAACTTAAATAAATTCCATACTTTTTATTTGCTAACTTGTTTGTTGAGTCTAGGTTGAAATTCCTTTTGGAATCAAACCGCTTTTGTTGAACCGCATGTGCCAAAACCGCAAGATTATCCAAACGCCTGCATGCAACCGCAAGCTCCAAACTGCTCATGCAGTCTGACCGCTTGGATCAAAACCGCGTTTCAACAAGAAGTAAACTCTGTCTATTTTTATTGCTTATCTTTATTTAAAAAAAAAACTGTTCAAATTCCTTTATTTATTTTTTAGTCTTTATTTTTGACATAAGGGTATTTTGCAAATGTTTTCCCTCGTTTATTTCAAAATTAAGAGCATTTAATGCTAAGGGGACATGAGCATTAAAAACCCTCATGTCAGCCGTCATTGAGAGAGGTGCAGGAGGTGAAAGGGTGTAACAGTTGGTTTAATTCAATCATTCCTTCTGACCAACTGCCTCCACCCCTTCACCCTATATATACCCTGTTTGGTGAAACCAAAAACTTTTCACTGCCCATCTCTGTCATTCGTACTCTCTTCTTCACCAACTCTCTCTCTCTCTCTAAAACTTTTTACAAAACCTCCATTTTCAAACATTTTCTGAAATGGCAACAACATCAAAACCTACATCAAAAAGACAAAGGGCCTCAACTATTGCTAGGGCAAAGAAACCTATTCTGGAAATGGTGACATCTCTAACCCTAATTATTTCTTTGCATAACTGCCATGGATGAACAAGAAACTGTTCGTATTCTTCAGTTCATAACTTTGGTGATTTTGATCATATTTGTTACTCATTTTTGATGATAGTTGTTGGGTTTTGCTCGGATTGATGCACTAATTTAGTTTCTAAAGTTTATTTCATGATCAATCCATGTTTAGAACACTGATTTTGAGATTTTAAGTTCATAACCTTCGAACACCCACTTTACATTTTTAGTGTTTCTTGATGATTCTGGGTAAAGGTTGTAATTTTAATGATATATTGTTGATCCCCTTCCTAATGTGATCATTTTGACATGCTATTTGTCCATTTTGGTTAAGTTTTGCAAATCTCTGTTCTTGGTGTTCATGAACTGTTCTTCGTGTTCTTCATAAAACCCATGAGTTTTTCTTGAATACTCATATGTTTTGGATGCCTTGATTTTGAAAAATGTTTTCCAACACTTAGAAAATTTTTCAACATTTTCAACCTTTTTGGATTTCCTCGGTTTGAAACCGCTTGTATGCAACCGCTTAGGAATTTTTGTTTCAAACCGCTCCTCACCTATTCAACCTAAACCGCATGTTCTAAACCGCATTTTCAAATATTTTGAAACCGAATGCTGTTTAAATTCCTTCCTTCATAGCTTTTGAGATTTTACTAAGTATATAGGCTGGAAACTAAGAAATTCCTCTCTAATCACCGCTTGCAGTGTGGGATAAGTTTGGATTACAATGTCACATACTTAAGTAATTTTATTCTCAAGTCCTCATTATTTGTTTAAGTATTCATGGTTTCACTTGGGGTTTGAAATTTTTCAAACCGCACCATTGCTCAACCGCTTGGTGCTCAAACCGCATGTGAACTATGAATGCACAAATGGATCTAACACTTGAAATTTTAATTTGTAGGATCCAACTACCTTCCTACCAGGTTGGGAAGTAAATGAGGAAGAGCTCAAAACAGATGCTCTTGGAAGGGAGTTGCTGAGGAAGCTAAGAGTTTCAGGCATCCTACCGCTTTTCACCAAGAAGCAAGACTTCATAGTGCCTTCTTTTGTGGACCAGTTCTTTGCAACTGCAAAGAAAAGATCAAGAGTTCTAGATCAAGGTCAAAGAGTTGCCTGCCTGACCACTGTTGTTGAAGGCATGAAGCTCTCCATAGACTACATTGACATCGAAGGCTTTTCGTATTTACCGTTGGTGGAGCTCCCTTAGAGGTTGATCAAGTCATTCAAGACAATGTCGCTTTCCAAACCGCCAAAGTAGACACCTTGTCTAAGAAGTACAAGAAGATCCCCGTAAAGAATTTTGGTGAGCCGATGAACTTTATAGGTCATCTAGTGGGGAGATCCATCTCGTGGGAAGACAGAAATCACAACAACTTTACATCCCAACAATGAATGTATAGTTCTGCTATATTTATGGAGATTCAACTGCATTGGCCTAAAATCCTCTACATGGAAATTAAGGATAGCATTGAGACCTATCAGTCCAAGGTCAAAGGTGTAGATCAAAGGTGGAGACCATTCGGGATCATAACCGCTCTTTTGATGGACTATGAGCATCTAGATGATATGGTCACCAAGAATCCAGAGCTTATGGTGGACTGCTCAGATGATTGCCTAGGACTGCTTGCTTGCCACACCTTCAGATATGCAAATGGAGATGCATTATACAAATATTTGTATGATGTAGACACCTATCCCTTGAAGGAACCTTATGAGCTCAGAAATCCTACAACCGCTCCTCAAACTAAAGGAGCCAAGCGGTCCAGGAAGCCCCAAGCCAGAACAGAACCACCACCAAAGAAGACCAAGACCACTCCAGCATCCAAACCGCCTACTGCTGATGATGAAGCTGTTACAAGCAAAAGGAAGAAATCCTCTAAGGAACCTGAAACCTTGCACTTGGTGGATGAAGATGATGAAGAAGAGGAAGAAGACCCAAGTATTCCAAACTTGGTGGCTAGAGCCAAGAATGCCAGAGATGAGATGGCTGGTTTAACTGTTGAGGAACAGATGAAGATTTTGGAAGATAAGATTGCAAAATTGGCCAAGGAGCAAGCTGAAAAATAACAAGCCAAGGGCAAATCCACAACTGAACCAACCGCGTCTCATATGGAGCCACCACCTGATACCCAACTGCTTCAAGAAGAGAGACCGCCTCCAACCCATCAAACCTCTCTAGTCCAATCACCTACCCAATCCCCAGCCAGATCCCCTTCAAAATCCAAATCCATAACTCCTTCCCCTATCAAAACCGCTCCAATTCAGGGGGAGAAACCTAAGAGAAGGAAGATAGCAGCCAAAAAGAGAACCTCTAAAAAGACCAAGCCTGTCCAACCCTCACCCTCTTCTTCACCTCCCAGAAATTCCCCTCCTCAATCACCTCCTCAAAATTCCCCTTCACCTTCCCCCAGAAAATCACTATCACCCCTATCTTCTCAATCCAAATATAACTCACCCCAACATTCCCATTCCATAAACTCACAACATTCCAACAAACCCCTACTCAATCTGCCTATCAATAATGGCAGTCCAAGCCCTCTGCTGGACATGCCACCTCCAAATCTGTTAGGGATGATCCAACCCCAACCAATTCCCCTAACAAAAACCGCTCCCATTCCCCTACACCTAACCGCTCTAAATCAAACACCCCTTCAAAATCCCCAACTCCTCACAACTCACCCATTAGGCAGAACTCACCTCCTCCAAATATACCTCCCCAAACCCAAACCGCGCCTGAAACCAACCAAACTCAACCGCCTCCCATATTTCCAACCGCCTCACCCTCAACCGCTCCTCCCACAGACTACTCCCAAATCCTTCAAACCCTTAACCTTATTCAAGGCCAACTCCTCATCAATCAAGGCCACATCATCAAGCTGACCGCCTCCAATACCTCCCTTCAAGCCAAGGTAGATTCTCAATCCCTTGAGATGGCTGCTCTTAAATCTTCATTGCTTGATTCCATTAAGGGGGAGAGATCTACATCAACTCCATCTCCGTCAACCGCTTCCTTGGATGAAACCTCTTCAATGGTTAAATCCACTGCTGAAGCTTGTTTTAATGCATTTTAAAAATCCTTGGAAGATGGAATGCTCAAAGCCTTGGGAGATAAGGCATCTATTGCTGAGCTGAACAAGATCCTTAATGAGCTTGGTGAAAAGATTTGTAAAGCCATTGAGAAGGATCTTGGAGAACTTAGTTCCAAATTTCTCACTATTCTGAACTTAAGACCAGGGCATAGCCAAACCGCTGAAACTCAAACCGCTCTGGACTCTTTGCGTGAAGAAGTGTTGGAACAGATTGACATATTCAAAGTAAATTCTAAGGTCAATCTTGATACTATTGCTGGAGAAGTAAAGGCAAAGCTGAATGAAATACAAGATGAATTCAACGACTGCCTGGACAACCTCAGGGAAGGATTCAATTCAAAACTTGGCTCAACAGTCAATGATCTCAAAACCTCCCTGAAGGTATCTGTGGATCTTGAACCAATGGAACAAGCCATTCAAGCTCAGACTGCTGCTGTTCAGGAGGAAGTGCACACCATCTTCAATTCTCTCTACTCTTCCCTTCATGTTCAGCTGGATACTATCAGAGACAATCTTGCGGAAAACACCAAAGCGGTTGGTGCTACCAATTCTACCTCTGCTCATTCTGTCAATGCCCTAAAGAAGCTTGAAGCTACTCTCACCAGAACCGCAGAGGAAGTTAGAAGATTGAGGAAAGCGTTTGCCCCTGACCAATCAAGAGCTGGGCCAAGTGGAGCTGATCATGAAGTTAACAAGCCGCCCCAGCAGTAAACCGCTTTCCCCATTTTTTTTTTAACCGCTTATGTAAGTGGACCGCACTCTCCTTGTATTTTCTTTTTCCAACTTACTTTATTTTGCTTGTAACCTTGTAGTTTTCCTTCATTCCTGTACTTGTAATCATCTTAGGAATTAATGGAAATTGCATCATGGTTCCAAAACCTTGTTCATATCAAACTGCTTGTTTGTAGAACAATGAAACCGCTTATGGTCTTAAACCTCATTCAAATATTTTTCAACTTAAAAATCACTCTTTTGAATTGATGTTTAAACATTCAGTTTAAACTGCACTTTAAACTTAAAACTCATACTTTTCAAGTGCACTGAATGCATTTCTATACTGTTCAAGCTGTAAGTTCCAATCTTTCAATAGTATAGAAATCTATAGCTCAAGCTTGTGTGTGCATTAACTTGGGACATGACTTACCATGATTATTCTTATGGACATGTTCTTACCAAGTATAATGTTTGCTTTTGCTGTAGTAGGTAATGCCATCAATCAAATAAGGGGAGATTGTTGGGTATGCATATTTTAACCCTCCTATTTTGTATTAGATTTGATTGATACCATAACCTCCTATTTATTTTAAGGACTTTAGGACCCTATGTAATGAAGCTTAGACTTCAATTTTTTAGCTAAGTCCATTTTATAGAATAGGTTAAATTTAGGCTTGAAGACTGGCTCAAGAATCATTGGATCTTAGGATTACAGTTTCAAGGGTTTCAGAACCGCCCTTCTAGAACCGCTTGGCAGAACCGCCTTTTTGCCTTGTGATTCCCTTCATCTGAAATCGCTTGATTACCAAAGTGCAAACCGCACTCTTGGAAATCCTTCTTCTGGTGGAACCGCTTTCAATTCAAACCGCTTGACCCTAGAACCGCCCCAATGATTGGCTACTTGAAGTGAACTCTTTTGACCGTTGGAATCCACGTCAGTAATATCAAAAGTCAACTACCATATCTTGTCACGTGACTACTTTTCAGACAAGATCTGCAAGGATCTTAAAAAGGTGACATATGTCCTAACCACCTTGATTGCAGCTGAGGTCTGATCAGCTTTACCTGCATCAACAGTTCCAAAGGACAAAAGTGGTTGATGTGGACCAATGGGATTGCATCAAGGACTGTCCTTACAACAGCTGTATCCAACGGCTAGTTTCTTGATGCTTGGGTATAAATACCCCTAATCTTCACCATTTGAAGATTGCTTGAATCTTGAGAAATTGTTGTGTTCATGAGAAGTTGAAGCTCTGCCCAGAAATTCTAAGTCCTTTGAATCTTCATCTTCATACTTCAAGAAATATTCCCCAGCCCAGAAATCAATCCTTAACACATTCAAGAATCATTGAGCTCTACATCTCTCAGATTTAAAGAGCCTTGATCTTGAACACACACACACCTCACTTGTTTAAACACATAGTTTATTCATTTGAGATACACTGGTTATAGTCTAGGATTTCTTCTTCATAGAAAAGATTTTATTGTACTTTGTAATCTCAAATACTCAATATAAAATCTCTCTTAGAAATCCAAGACTAACCATCTTGGTAGTGGACGTAATCGTTTATCGATTGAACCACTCCAAATAGCTTGTTCATATACTTTACTGCATTTATATTTTCTGTGCTTGCTAATTATTTATCTTTGTCTCTGTTTGATCTTTATAGTTATCCATTATTGTGAAATAGTGTTTGGAGTTAACATTGTCAAAAACACACGTGTTTGTAAAACTGCTCTTACCAAAACCGCCTAGCAAAACCGCGTTTTACAAACCGCCTCTCAAACCGCTTATACTCTATTATTCCGCTGTGTATTTTACATCATCACTTATAGTCTATTATCAACTGCAAGAGGATTTTGTAAGCAAGAGGTTTAGTTTTCAAAAGAGGGCGAAAAATTTGTAACAGCTATTCACCCCCCCTCTAGCTGTATTTTCACCCTTGTTGCCACCTTAGGGACCAACAACCCCAAAACCCAACACATAGTGGCTCTCTCTCACGCGCAGGGGAGTGCAAATCAAGTTCCAATTTGGCTTGTGAGTTGCATTCTCATGCATGTGGGCGTCCTGCAGATACGAATGTAGCACCGAAATTGCCTACGCATACAAGCCCACCTTTTGCTAATATTTTTTATTTTGTAAATCAAAATAAAGCCAAGCATTGACTGATATGCTCAGCCGAGCCAGCTGGTGACTCGCCCGAGTAGAGCATGACAGAATGGTCAGTTTCTGGACAGGTATACTCGGCCGAGCACTGCTGGTGACTCGCCCGAGGAAGGCCTAGGCAGAAGTTTCTGCACAACCATGCTCGGCCGAGGCTTATGCCCTGCTCGGCCAAGCAGTTCCTGAGCAATGTTGACTGCATTGATTTGAAATGTGTAACAGCCAAGGATTAATTGTCAAAACTGAAACCGAAGGATTAATGGATGTTAATTTTCGGATTAATGTCTGAAATTAATAGTGTTAATTTTAGATTAATGATTTATTTTCAGTTTTTGATTCCTAAAGGCTATATATTGGAGTTCACAACAAGTTGTAAACACAACAACTACAATTGAAAATGAAAACACTAGAGAAGACAATCCTCCTCCATCTCATTTGCTGCATATTGTCATTATATTCCTTGGCCTCCTTGCATCCATAGTAACAAGAGGTGATTTTGTCCAAGCACTTTTCAGCTCATCGGGATACTTAGGTGCAAAGTGCTCGGAGTTCGCACGTTCTATCCTGGGAGACATGCGTTCCACCAAACTCAAGCACACTCGATGAGGGGACGAATATGTCGACAGTGATTATCATTGGGCTCATGCAACAACAACTGCTTGATTATCTTTTGTATTTTCAATTTAATTTTCTGTAATTTCTCCTTCTACAAGTTTGTAACAATCTTATGACATATTCCCTAATAGAGGGACGATTACAAAACTATTTAAACTGTGTATACTAACTAGTTGTTGTGTTTCAGATGGCGACTGATACCAACACTATAGAGACTCAAACTAGACCCCAAACTGGACCCCAACCCAAACTGGAAATGGAAGTGGCTCGACTATTGTGACTAACCCTCCAACAATCCATATCCCGACCCCTCACGTTGAAAAGCCCGAGAAGTTTGTTGGCTACGATTTTAAGCGTTGGCAGCAAAAGATGCATTTCTATCTCACTACCTTGAATTTGGATAAATATCTGAAAAAGGATATACCAATGGTGAGTGAGAATGAAACCGATGTTACAAAATTGGTTGCGGTTGAAACGTGGAAACATGGGGAATACTTGTGCAGAAATTATGTCCTCAATTCACTTTCAGATTCTCTTTATAATGTTTTCATTGAAAAGAAATCGGCTAAGGAATTATGGGGTTATTTGGAACAAAAATATAAAATTGAGGATGCGGGAACAAAGAAGTTCATTGTTGCCCATTTCCTTGATTTTAAGATGATGGACAGCAAAAGTGTGAAATCTCAAGTTGATGAGTTTCAAACCATTCAGTTTCCAAGTGGCTGCAATCATTGAAAAATTGCCTCCATCTTGGAATGATTTCAAGAACTACCTTAAGCATAAGTGAAAGGAAATGGATGTTGAAGGGATAATTATTCGATTGAGTATTGAAGAGAACAATAGAGCCGCTGAGAAAAAGTTTGTTTCTAGTGTGGCTACGGCTAATATGGTGGAGCATGGTCAAAGCTCCAAAGGTAAAGACTTTGATAAGGGAAAAGGGAAGGTTGTGTCAACCTCAAAACGTTCCAACTTGGGACCAAAGGGTGGTGTTTCCAAGAAAAAGTTCTTAGGAACTTGTTACAATTGTGGTGGTGAAGGCCATAAGGCTCATGCTTGCAAGTTGCCTAAGAAGGCTCGTGAGGCAAAGATGGTGAAAGGCATTGCTAGGGACGTGTCCGAGATGCACCTCGCAGTTGTGATTTCCGAGGTGAATTTGGTGGGTTCAAACCCAAATCAATGGTTGATTGACACCTGTGCTACTAGACATGTGTGCTCCAACAAAGACATGTTTAGTACTTTTGTTGCTAAGGATGGTGAGAAGCTATTCATGGAGAATTCGGCCACTTTCGAAATCAAAGGTGAAGGGAAAGTGGTTTTGAAGATGACATCCGAGAAGGAGTTGACTCTCAACAACGTGCTTTATGTGCCCGATATCCGGAAGAACTTGGTGTCCAGATCGCTTTTAATTAAGCATGGTTTTCGTATTGTGTTTGAGTCCAATGTGGTCACTTTGTCTAAGAGTGGAATGTTTGTAGGAAAAGGCTATGTCAATGATGGGTTGTTCAAGCTAAGTGTAATGGTAGTTAAGCCAAGAGCTAATGATATGAATATCTCTTCCATTTACTTGCTTGAGTCATCTAATTTGTGGCATGCTAGACTTGGACATGTTGATTTTGATTCTATACGTCATTTGAAAAAATCAAATTCTATTCCAAAGTTTAAATTTGATTGCGAACAAAAATGTGAAACTTGTATAGAAGCCAAATTAACAAGAAAATCATTCCATTCAGTTGAAAGAAATAGTGAACCACTTGAATTGGTTCACACAGACTTATGTGACTTTAAATCAACACAATCACGAGGCGGCAATAAGTACTTTATTACTTTTGTAGATGATGGCACAAAATGGAATTAAACATATAACCTCGGCACCTTATACACCCCAATAAAATGGTGTTGCCGAAAGGAAAAAACGGACATTAAAAGAAATGATGAATGCCATGTTATTGAGTTCGGGATAACCGGATAACATGTGGAGGGAAGCCGTGTTGTCGGCTAACTACGTGTTAAATAAAATACCCCGAAAGAAACAAGACAAAACTCCTTATGAACTATGGCATGGAAGAGTGCCAAGTTACAAACACTTGAGAGTGTGGGAGTGTCTTGCAAAGGTAGCCATACCTCCACCTAAAAAGGTGAAGATTGGACCTAAAACTATTGATTCCATGTTTATTGGATATGCACATAATAGTAGTGCTTATAAATTTCTTGTGTATGATTCGAAAATTGAAGGTATTCACAAAAATACTATAATGGAATCTGTGAACGTATCTTTCTTTGAGAATATATTCCCGTGTAAGTCAAGAAATGAGGCAAGCTCATCGACTAGGGTTATAGATTCAATAGAAGAAGAACACGTTCAAGATGAAAGTGAAGAAGAAGAGGTGGAACCTCGATGGAGCAAAAGAGCTAGGGTTGAAAAATCCTATGGTCTGGAATTTCTAACCTATATGGTAGAAAGTGAACCACAAAGTTACAAAGAAGCCGTTAGCTCTTCGGAAGGACCTTTGTGGAAGGAAGCAATTAAAAGTGAAATTGATTCCATTTTGGAAAATCACAGGTGGGAATTAGTGGACCTTCCTCCGAGAATTTCTAACCTATATGGTAGAAAGTGAACCACAAAGTTACAAAGAAACAGGGCTTTTACCGACGGAAAAAATTCATTTATCGACGAAATTTAAATTTTATTTGCCGGGAATTTTTTTTTTAATTTTCGTTTCGTCCGTCAGTAATGGATTAAATTCCGTCGGTAATACCGACGGACTCTGTCCGCCGGTAATATAGACGGACCTCGTCCGTCGGTAACAAGCCCTATAAATATAATGTTTTCCCCTTCCTCAGCCATTTACGCCTTCAGTCAATACGCAAATTAACAACGCTGAACCCAGCCGAACCCTACGTGGTACAACGCCGTCGCCGAGCCACTACTAGAAACAGTGTGTTTACCGACGGACATTTACCGACGGACCTTGTCCGTCGGTAATACCGACGGAAAAAAACCAGTTACCGACGGAAATTAATTTCATTTTACCGGGAATTATTTTTTTTAAAAATTTCGTGTAGTCCGTCGGTAATTTAAAAAAGTCCGTCGGTAATTCATTGGTATTGCCGACGGACACTGACCGTCGGTATTACCGACGGACATATCCGTCGGTAAACACGCCCTATATATAATGTAACAGATCCCATTTCTTCATTTTATGTCGCCCTCTCCTGTCTCTCTCCAGTTCGCGAACGGAAACCTATCGCCTCCGCCGTTGCCGTCGCCGTCTACGGTAAGTTTCTTCTCAATTGCTTAATTCCTCTCTCACTCGATTTCTCCCTCTCACTCTCTCTCTCTCTCTCATCAGTAATTCGCGAACAAACGCCGTCTCCGCCGTGGAAGCCGTTCGCCGTTGCCGTCTCCGTCGCCGGCCGGTAAGCTCTCTTTCTCTCTCTCAATCCCTTTCTCTCTCTCACTCGATTTCTCTCTCTCACTCGCTTTCTCTCTCTCTCTCTCTCTCTCTCTCTCTGCAGTCGCCCTAGCTCTGCGTTGCCGGCTCCGCCTTCGCCGTCGTTGTCTCCTACGCCGGTAAGCTCTCTTTCTCTCTCTCAAGTATTGATTACGAAAGTATGCCTTTTTTGACTGTTGATTTTTCATTTGATTTTTTGTTTTCATAGCTCATGTGTTGTGATTTTGGATTTAGGTCTCTTTGAGTTTTGTTCATGGCTGAGTTCTTGTGATTTTGGTATTGGTATATTTTGTGAATTTTACCTTGCGTTTTGTTCGATTAGGGTTTACGATGCTCTTTTTTTTAAAAAAAATAAAAAAATTCAAATAATATTCTCTTATATAATGTAGAGTTGATTAGCAAATCACATTCTTTTTTATAGAAACATATGGCATATTGTTATTATGTTGTCTTGGTCGGACGCATCCCGGGCATCTACACAAGCTGGGATGCATGTAAAGCACAAGTAAATGGTTTCTCCAATTCTGTGTACAAGGGATTTCATTCTCTTGATGCAGCCCAGGCGACTATTAAAAAAAAGGCCTCTGTTTGCACCTCCAGTTTCACAAGCTTTTGCACTTTCTGAAGATGTCAATTTCGAAGAAGGATTGTCTTCTTCCGATAGGGATGAAGTAAAAGTTACAATTGAAAGCAGAGATTGGAAACTTACATTAGAGGGAAATGTGGAAGATGTTTCTTCTTTGATGAAAAATACGAATGTTAAGTTCTAGTTTTTCTAATGTAACTGCTATATTTAAATCTCGTAAGCATCTTGAATCGTATCTTTTTGTTGGTCATGACATTTGAAGTACTATCATAATGTGTGACCTCTGTAACTTGGATTTTGTTATGTTTGCAAGGTTTTCTTTGATCTCTTATAGAATGGGTTCTTGTTGTGCAGTGTGTGTTTTGGTGTGTGTAGAAGGTGTTCCTGATGTGTCTTTGTGTGTGTGAGTATGTTGTGCGTGTGTGTGTGTTCTTGTTGTGCCGTGTGTGTTGTGTGTGTGGGTGTTACGGGGGTGTGTTTGGTGTGTCGTGAGTGTGTGTGTTACGCGTGTGAGTGTGAGTGTGTGCGCAGTGTGTAGATTGTTGGTTTATGTAAGAGTTTGGTAGGCTTGGATTGAATAATTAAGCTGTCTATGTGGGTTTAATTATGTAGTCTTTTTCTATGTGCTAGTTGTTTCATTTGCATTTTTAGGTGTCAAAAGGTTTGAATATGGTCTAGATTGTTGGTTTATGTAAGAGTTTGGTAGGCTTGGATATTCATATTGGGACGGTGAGGGGGTGAATGTCTAAAAATGAAATAAAAAATAAATAAAATAAATATAAAAAAAATAAATAAATAAAAAAGAAAATAAATAATAATAAAATAATAATAATAATAAATAATAATAATAATAATAATAATAATAATAATAATAATAAATATAATAATAATAAATATAATAATAATAATAATAAATATAATAATAATAATAAAAAATAAAAATAAAAAATAAAAAAAACAAAATAAATAAAAAAATAAAATAAGTAATATAATAATAATAATAATAATAATAAATAATAATAATAATAATAATAATAAATAATAATAATAATAATAATAAATATAATAATAAAAAATAAAAAATAAAATAAAAAATAAAAATAAAAATAAAAAATAAATAAAATAAAATAAATAAAAAAATAAAATAAATTATAATAAAATAATAATAATAATAAATAATAATAATAATAATAATAATAATAATAAATATACATATATGTATATATATAAATAAGATGAGAGCCTTTCTCACACACATCTATCAAAATCCGTCCATCTTTGATCAAGAAAGATGGAGCAAATAAGTTCTTGTCAGTTTGAGCAAAGGGATTTTCTGCTTAATAAGAGTTTTCCGGTTGTTGTCCTCTTCTCTCTAAGAATCACGAAACATCACGACCATGTTCTTGTGCAGTAGTGTGTTTTCTCTTTCATTGGTGGTATACGGTCACAAGTAAAAACAAGGTAACGATATTAACACCGAGTGAAGAGAAAACGAACTTTCCTCCAATTTTTCAATCTCTACCTTCCATTTGCAAGATCTGATTGAGAAATCTTCCTCATGAGGTTGAAAGGCGGCGGTGTTGCTCTCAAAGAATTGAGGGCAACACCGCCGGCCTTTCAACCTCATGAGGAAGATTTCGTAATCGTGGATCTTGGGTAAATGGAAGGCGGAGATTGAAAAATTGGAGGGAAGCTCTCGCTTTCTCTTCACCGGTGTTAATACTCGTTACCTTGTTTTTACTTGTGACCGTATACCACCGATGAAGAGTAAAACAGGCACTGACAAGAACATGACTGTGATGTTTGAGATCCTTAGAGTGGAGGACAGTGAAACTGAAAAAACCTATATTAAACAGAAAATCCTTTGCTCAAACTGACAAGAACTTATTTGCTCTGTCTTTCTTGGTCTAAGCTGAGATAGGGTTTTGATTGTTGTGGATGATAACGACTCTCATCTTGTTTATTGATCAAAATTATGCATGTTATGGTAATGAATAAAAATAAAAATTATGCACGATTATATGATTTGTAAATATCATTATTGTCTATTAAAATTGCTTGATTTTCGATTATAAAGCAAGTAGACAAAGTGATATTTGCAATTCATACGTGTATTTCAAATTTGGGATAGAAATGACCCCAATTCTAAACCTAATGGACATGAATTGTCCTTTCACCCTAGAGAATGATATACTTAACAACAAAGAATTAAATATTAATATTTAAAATTATTCACATCCTAAATGAAGTGTCTTTTTATTTGTATATATATTGATATATTGTTTTTATTTGTATATATAATATACTAGTTTAGATATGTCGGGTCGAGGTGGCAATCGTTCAAAGAGAGGCAAGGTTGCGGGTTTTGTCCATCGTCTTGTTTCTCCAAGGGCTGGAGGGAGGGGCTCTACGTCTGGTTCAGGACGTATAAAATATTATTTTCTACCATAGTGTATAATGTATTTTTTTTTTTTCAGGAAGTGTATGATAGGCGGGCTCGTGAGGAGGCTATTGAAGAAGGAAGTTTGGCTCCTGAGAGCACCGAGCGGCCCGCCTTTCGTGAAAAGCTTTGGGCGGCCATTGTCCTCGACGGCAAGCAACCGAAGGGAGATCGCTTGCCTGGATTCGGAGGACATGGTGCGGGGTATTTTAACATGCCATTCCGCAGCCCTACTACTTCATACTTTTCATCTTCTTCCTCCCGGCGGTCATCATGTGGATCAAGAAGCGTTTGATGAACGGGTGAACAGATAGGTTGAGAAGCGAGTGGAAGCAGATCCAGAGCAGGGTGGAGGCCCGGGGGGAGGCCCGAGTGCAGACCCAGATGCAGCCCCAGGTGGAGGCCCAGGTGGCTAGTATATTGGCGCAACAGCTTGACCAGCGCGTGCAACAATACTTGGCTACCATGAATTTGCAGCCACAGCCACAGCCACAGCCTACGCCATGTAATAGCGGTGACGCTTGATGAGTCAGTCGATCAATACCTTAGGGGAAGTGGCGGTGGTAGTGGCGATGGTAGCGGTAGCGGCAGCGCTCGTGGTCGGGGTCGGGGTCGTGGTTGATTGACATTCATTTTATTTGGCTGGCATGTAATGTAAACAAATATATTTTGTTTCCCTTTCCATTTCCCTTCCCTTTTCCCCAAGCGAAACAATTTCCCTTTCCCCTTTCCCTTTCCCTTTTCCCTTTTCCCCTTTCCCTTTCCTCTTTTCCCCCTTCCCCTTTTCCCCTTTCGCTTTAGGTTGCTTGATACAGTTTGAGTTTATTTGATGTTTGTATGTTTGATGTTTGTATGTTGTTTGCGTTTATTTTATTTTGGGATTTGTTTAAACAGGTTTGACAGGTTTACAGGTGGATTAATAATAAAATAGAATTTTTTTTTAAAATCTGGCCAGATTACCGACGGATATTTCCGTCGGTAGTATAATTAAAAAAAATAAATAATTCTAATTTCCGACGGAAATATCCGTCGGAAAATAATAAAAAAATTAAATAATAAATCCCATTACCGACGGATATATCCGTCGGATTCGATTTAGATTTCCGACGGACATATCCGACGGTAAATTTTATTTTTACCGACGGTTATAACCGTCGGTAATGGGTTTTATTTATTTATTTTTTTGATATTTACCGACGGATATTTCCATCGGTAAACTCCGGCAATCTCTCCGGTTAACCGGCCGGCATCACTCATTTCCGACGGACGATTTCCGGCGGAATTTTATATTTTCCGGCGGAAAATCCGCCGGAAATACCGGCGAATTTGGTCCGTCGGTATTACCAACCAATTATTTCCGACGGAAACCGACGGACTCATTCCGTCGGTAATAACCATTTACCGACGGATAAGTGGATTTACCGACGGAAATTTCCGTCGGTAAAAGGCCTGTTTCTAGTAGTGAGCCTTCACCGTTCGCCGCCATTCGCCGTTGCAGGTTAGTAATCTCTCACTCGCTTTCTCTCTCTCTCGCTCTCTCTCATTAGTCAGTCACAGTCGTAGTCCCCGTTCCCGTTCCGTTCAAAAGTCGTCGTTGAGAGGGGTGCCATTGAGAGGGGTAAGTCTTTGTTTTTTTTCTCTCATTTTCATATTTCCTTCATAATTATTGATTGGTATTTGTCAGAACCCTACTTTGTTTTTGATTCTAATGTTCATGATTATTGATTGGTATTTGTGTGTATTTTCAAATATTTGAATTTTTGATGCTTGATTGGTCCTCCGATTTAGGTTGTTTGCATTTTCTAACTAGTTTATCAAGCTGGGTTTTTGGAAGTGGCTCTTCATTATACCTAATTGGTAGTTAATTAGGCTTTAATCTGATTTGTATGTAAGTTATTAGGCTATATTCGGATAAGTGAATATGAAAATGTGAGCGGCAGCCTCGTCGGTCTCAAATGTGCCTAGCCAGATTGAGATGTTTTATATGGGCCTCTTAAACAGCTTAACAATGTTAAAGAAATTGGTACAACTCTATTTATAATTATGCTAGTCTCTTACCATGGGCACACCTCTATTTTCTCCTTTTTAAATTGAAAAATGTTCTGAAGGGAACATTGTTAGGGCTTAGATGCATCCTGATTGCATATCATTTGTTTTGAAAATTTGAAGTTAAACAGAGTGTGTGCAACTTGGTTACTGTATTTAAATTCTGACTCATGTTCTGAACTGTTGATTGTTTACTGCTAGGTATGTTTCTTTATTTTGGGTACAACTGTTTACTACTGGTTCTAGATCCCATTTTGGGGCGATTGACGGCATCGCGGACGGTGATGTATGTCGCCTACGTTTGACCGCCTGATATCAATCCTGGCACCCTAGATGCACCTTAGGTCGGATCACACTTTTTGATCAAGAAGTCAACTGTTTACTCTTAATTTGTATTAGATGGCTTGTGTAAAGTCAAAGGGGGAGGGAGGGGGTGAATGTCTAAAATTAGGAAGTCTTGGATGGAAGTATTGTTAAGGAATTAGACTCCTAATCATTGTCTAAAATTAGGAAGAAAACTCTTAGTGGCACAGCTTGTAGGGTATTGTGGTTGATGGTTAACATCTTAAAATATAAATAAGATGAGAGCCTTTCTCACCCACAACTATCAAAATCCGTCCATCTTTGATCAAGAAAGATAGATCAAATAAGTTCTCCACTATTTGAGTAAAGGATTTTCTGTTTAATAAGAGTTTTTCCAGTTTCACTGTCCTCTTCTCTCTAAGGATCTCAAACATCACAGCCATGTTTGTGACAGTATCTGTTTTCTCTTCACTGGTGTTATACTGTTACCTTGTTTTTACTTGTGACCGTATAACACCAGTGAAGAGTAAAACAGGCACTGTCACAAACATGGTTGTTATGTTTGAGATCCTTAGAGAGGAGGACAGTGAAACTGGAAAAAATTCTTATTAAACAAAAAATCCTTTGCTCAAACAATCGATAACTTGTTTGCTCTGTCTTTCTTGGTCTAAGATGAGATAGGGTTTTGATAGTTGTGAATGAGAACGACTCTCATTTTATTTATAAATGTTAATTTAATTCATCATTGTAAAATTATATATTTTACAAAAAAGAATTAATATTTAAAATTATTCACAATATTAATAATTTAAAAAATATGATAGATGTGTGTGTTAATTCATTATTGTAAAATTATGCATTTTACGGTAATGAATAAAAATTAATGTTACGACGTGACGTTGTGACGGTTGAAACACAAAAGCTTAGAAACCCGTTTAAGAATCTTTAACTTATCATGTTGAGGTCAACATGTAGTCATCGATTCTTAAATTGTCCGTGTGGACAGTCTTGAAATGCACGATTATATGATTTTGTAAATATCATCATTGTCTATTAAAATTGCTTGAATAGTCGATAGTTGAGATATTTCGGTTGCATTAATCCTATTGTTCTCTGAGTGTATACTAGACATGGTTGATTACACACTGTCGATTCTAATCGATAGTATTTGATTGACCTAGTCTACGTCGTGCACTTGGAGACCATGGGGTTATGCTGCCGAAATTTCTTGATTTTGGATTATAAAGCAAGTAGACAAAGTGATATTTGCAATTCATACGTGTATTTCGGGATGGGATAGAAGCCAACCCCAATTCTAAACCTAATGGACATGAATTGTCCTTTCACCCTAGAGAATTATATACTTTACAGCAAAGAATTAAATATTAATATTTAAAATTATTCAAAATATTAATATTTTAAAAAATGTGATAGATGTGTGTGTTAATTCATTATTGTAAAATTATACATTTTACGGTAATGAATAAAAATTAATGTTACGACGTGACGTTGTGACGGTTGAAACACAAAAGCTTAGAAACCCGTTTAAGAATCTTTAACTTATCATGTTGAGGTCAACATGTAGTCATTGATTCTTAAATTGTCCGTGTGGACAGTCTTGAAATGCACGATTATATGATTTTGTAAATATCATCATTGTCTATTAAAAATGCTTGAATAGTCGATAGTTGAGATATTTCGGTTGCATTAATCCTATTGTTCTCTGAGTGTATACTAGACATGGTTGATTACACACCGTCGATTCTAATCGATAGTGTTTGATTGACCTAGTCTACGTCGTGCACTTGGAGACCATGGGGTTATGCTGTCGAAATTTCTTGATTTTTGATTATAAAGCAAGTAGACAAAGTGATATTTGCAATTCATACGTGTATTTCGGGATGGGATAGAAGCCAACCCCAATTCTAAACCTAATGGACATGAATTGTCCTTTCATCCTAGGGAATGATATACTTTACAACAAAGAATTAAATATTAATATTTAAAATTATTCAAAATATTAATAATTAAAAAAATGTGATAGATGTGTGCGATAGAAGCCAACCCCAATTCTAAACCTAAATGAAGTGTCTTGTTGCTTTTAAGTTTGTAATCCAAATTTAGGGAATTGTAATGCGTTAATTACATCTAAACTGTTAATATATTATGAAATGCAGGAGTTAATTATGTCTGGAGAAGATCGTAGTTGGATGGATAATCGTAGTAATCCCGGTAGAAGGGGTGTCAGACCTCAATTCTTAGAAGGTTTAGAACATTTCGTGGAGTTTTCTAGAGCGCATCCCCAGTGCATGCGTGATGATAAGATTAGGTGTCCTTGTAAAAAGTATAAGATTAGAAAATATCTAAGTGTTGGATGGGTAAAGAAACATGTTTTGGAGGCAGGGTTTGTTGATGGTTACAAGGTATGGGTAGCGCACGTTGAGCGTTATGTGGTTGAAACAAGTGTTCGCAATCATCCTACTGTATCACGTGGTCCGCCAAGGGAACCTGAACATTTGATTGATGAAGAGGAGTCGTCTGTTGGTTTGGATGATATGGTTCGAAATGTGGCTGGCCCAGAGTTTGATTGGAACCCTAATCCAACAGAGGCACCAAATCCTGTTGCAAAGAAGTTTATGGATTTAATGGACTCTGCAAATGAGAAAATTCATCCTGGTGCAAAGGCTACAGTGTTAGAGCAAGTGACTGAGCTTCTAACTATCAAGGCTGATACAAATATGAGCCAGCATACTTACGATCGTATCATGTCATGGGGACAACGGATGCTACCCGAAGAAAATAATATGGTTCACAATTTTTATGAGACAAAAAAGTTGGTGGGGCAGATCGGTCTTGGGTATGTTAAAATTGATGCTTGCAAGAATCAGTGCATGCTTTTTTATAAGGAAAATGAGGGCCTCGATTCATGTTCAATATGTGGACTTAGTAGGTATAAGCCACCACGCCGTGGTAGTGCCAAGCACAAGAAAAATGTGCCTCGGACGCAGTTGCGTTATATGCCGCTAATTCCCAGGTTGCAACGAATTTATGCATTGAAAGAAAGCTCAGAAGCCATGCGTTGTCACAAAGAGTGTCCTCGTGAAGAGGGTGTGATGACTCATCCTTCTGACGGTGAAGCATGGAAACATTTTGATGCCACTTACCCTGATTTTGCTGCGGATCCTAGAAATATAAGGCTGGGGATATGTAGAGATGGGTTTTCTCCATTTGGACCAGGGGCAAAATCTTATTCATGTTGGCCTGTTATAGTCACAGTATATAATCTTCCCCCGTGGTTATGTATGACTGATCCTTATATGTATTTGAGTTTGTTCATTCTCGGGCCTTCGAATCCAAGCAAAAACATTGATGTGTATCTTCGACCTCTGATGGATGAACTCAAACAACTGTTGAATGGTGGTGTCCAGACATGGGATGCTTTCAAGTTGCAAAATTTTAACATGAGGGCTGCAGTGATGTGGACAATTAATGACTTTCCTGCTTATGGTATGATGTCGGGATGGAGCACACATGGGAGATAGCATGTCCGTATTGTATGGAAAATACAGATGCATTCACACTTCAGCATTACAAGAAGCAGTGTTGGTTTGATTGCCACAGACGGTTTCTTCCTAGTGACCATCCATTTCGTAAACAGAAGAATGCTTTTACGAAAAATAGAGTTGAGCATCGGGGCCCCCCTCCTCGTCTGAGTGGCGAGGATATTTTTGAGCAGGTGTCTGAGGTGTCTGATGTTGGGTGGGGAAAGTTGTTTTTAAAGGATAGACCAGACGGATTTGGTAAAGACCATAACTGGATCAAAAAGAGTATATTTTGGGAGTTACCTTATTGGAAGACGAACTTGATAAGACATAACCTTGATGTCATGCATATTGAAAAAAATGTGAATACAATGATGGGTTTTAAGGCTTCAACGAAGGACACAGACAAGGGTCGGCTAGACCTTGAAGCGATTTGCAATCGTAAAGATCTCAACATTGTTAAAGTTAATGGAAAAGATTGCAAACCAGTTGCTCCCTTTGTTCTCTCAAGAGAGGATAAGCAACGTGTTCTGCAGTGGTTGAAAGATTTGAAACTTCCTGATGGGTATGCATCTAATATTGACAACTGTGTGAATGTGGAAGAAGGGACGGTATATGGGTTGAAAAGTCATGATTGTCACGTATTATTGGATAGGTTGCTACCCATTGCATTTAGGGACATTCTCCCTAATGAAATATGGGTTGCCCTAACAGAATTGAGTGAATTCCTCAGAGCATTGACTTCCAGAACTCTTCGTGTTGAGGATATGAGAAGAGTTGAAGAGAGCATTGTGGTGACAATATGCAAGCTTGAAAATATATTTCCGCCATCTTTCTTTGATTCAATGGAGCATTTACCACCCCAAAATCAATATCAAAAGATGTGTACGATATCTGGTATAGCCAGTTTCGGGTAAAATTACTCAATTCTCTTTCCTTTGTAAAGTTTGTAGACTAATTCCATGTTCTTCTTTATGTTCTAATTTACGCTTAATAATTAATTAGCAACAGCTATTTTACTCCATGTTTATTTAACTACTTTTACTATTTTTGTAGCACATATATTCATGCCCCGGATGCTCCGACGTTCAAATAGAGAAGGCTTTCAAGAAATTAGTTGCTAAGCGGTACGCTGGTAAAGTATATGACATGAAAAAAAAGTGGCTAAGGGATGGTTTGCCTCCAGCTAATTTCTCGAATTGTGCATGGGAGCAGTGGGAAGCCTATTGGAATAGTGAAAAATTTTAAAAAAAATCAGAAATAGCAAAGAATAATAGGAACTCACAAGAGGGACGGGGGAGTGTGCACACTGGAGGATCGATTAACTTCAGCGAAACTTGGTCCCGAATGGTAAACTTACTTAATTTATTATCCGTTTGTAAATTAAGTAATACTCTATTTGATTCATATATTGTTATTATTTGATGAAATTTTGAAGTTTTAATTTTTTTTATATGTTAAGCGAAAGAAACACGGAGATGATGAGGTGATGCAGCTGCTGTGTTTATGGCTACACATACTGCAGAGGCTCCTGATGGCTCAGGGCCACAATGGGTTAACCCTTATTACCAGACCCTTTATGTAATTGTTCATAGTATTTTCTATTAGTAAATTATAAACTATTTAGTTAAAGAAATATTATTTTCTACCATAGTGTATAATGTTTTTTTTTTCAGGAAGAGTATGATAGGCGTGCTCGTGACGAGGCTATTGAAGAAGGAAGTATGGAGCCTGAGAGCACCGAGCAGCCCGCCTTTCGTGAAAAGCTTTCGGCGGCCATTGTCCTCCAAGACAAGCAACCAAAGGGAGACCGCTTGCCTGGATTCGGAGGACATGGTGCTGGGTATTTTAACATGCCATTCCCCAGCCCTACTAGGCAGTACTTTTCTTCTTCTTCCTCCGGCAGTCAGCATGTGGATCAAAGGCGTTCGATGATCGGGTTCAGAGGGAGGTTCAAAGGCAAGTGGAGCAGATGCAGAGCCAGATGCAAAGCCAGGTGCAGGCTGAGCTGCAGACCCAGGTGCAGAGCATATTGGAGGAACATCTTCAGGAAGAGCGAGAAATTCAGCAAAGCCAGTTTGAGCAGCGCATGCAACAATACTTGGCCACCATGAATTTGGAACCACAACAACCTAATAGCTGTAATGCTTCTGCCTCATCAGTCGGTCAATACCTTAGGCGAAGTGGCGGTAGCGGTAGCGGTAGCGGCAGCGGCAGCGCTCGTGGTCGTGGTCGTTAAACATTCATTTTATTTGACATGTAATCAAACAAACATATTTTGTTTCCCTTTCCCTTCCCTTTTCCCCAAGCGAAACAGTTTCCCTTTCCCCTTTTCCCCTTTCCCTTTCCCCTTTCCCGTTTCGCTTCTGGTTGTTGGATACAATTTTACTTTATTTGATGTTCAAGCGAAACAGTTTCCCTTTCCCCTTTTCCCCTTTTCCCCTTTCCCCTTACCCCTTTCCTGTTTTGCTTGATTTGGATGGTTGTTTCAAGCAAAACAGGTTGTTTGTGTTTCTTTGTATGTTGGGATTTGTTTAAAACAAGTTTGACAGGTTTACAGGTGGTTTACAAATAAAACATAATTTTTTAAAAAAAATTTGGACAAATTACCGACGGAGATTTTCGTCGGTAAATAATAAAAAATAAAAAAAATAAAACTCATTACCGACGAAAATCTCCGTCGGTAAATAATAAAAAATAAATAATAAAACTCATTACCGACGGAAATGTCCGTCGGTAATGGGTTTAGATTTTCGAAGGACATTTCCGTCGGTAAAATTTTAGGTTTCCGACGGATATAGCCATCGGTAATGAGTATTATTATTTTTTTATTTATTTACCGACGGATATTTCCGTCGGTACTCTCCAGCGATGGCTCCGGTCACCGGCCGGCGTAGTTCATTGCCGACGGATGGTTTTCGGCGAAATTTTGGGTTTACCGACGGACAATCCGCTGGAAATACTGACGGAATTGATCCGTCGGTATTACCAACCAATTTTTACCGACGAAATCTGTCGGTATTTACCATTTACCGACGGAAATGGGCAATTACCGACAGAAATTTCCGTCGGTAAAAGGTCATTTTCTAGTAGTGAAGGAAACCACTAGGATATAAGTGGATTTTCAAAAGGAAAATGAAGACGGACGAAACGATTGATAAGTAAAGCCCGACTTGTAATTAAAGGTTACAGACAAAAAGAAGGT
Source organism: Adenophora triphylla var. japonica (assembly GCA_022495995.1). Taxonomy (NCBI): domain Eukaryota; kingdom Viridiplantae; phylum Streptophyta; class Magnoliopsida; order Asterales; family Campanulaceae; genus Adenophora; species Adenophora triphylla. Next base: position 483,147 of record JAFEMH010001088.1, read on the forward strand.
CTAGACTATTTTGACACGTATTCTCCTGTCACGAGAATAACGTCAATAAGAGTTGTACTTGCAATTGCCGCATTGAGAAATCTTGAAATACATCAAATGGATGTAAAAACAGGTTTTCTAAAAGGAGATTTAGAAGAGGAGATTTACATGAAACAACCCGAGAGGTTTGTTGCGCTTGGACAAGAAAATAAGGTGTGTAAATTAGTAAAGTCATTATATGGCTTGAAACAAGCTCCAAAACAATGGCATCAAAAATTTGATAATGCCATGATGCAAAGTGGATTTAAAATAAATGAGTGTGACAAATGTGTCTATACTAAATCCACGGAAAATGGCTATGTCATTTTGTATCTTTACGTAGATGGCATGCTTATCATAGGGAGTTGTGATAAGATGATCAAATCCATAAAAGACATGTTGAATTCGAAGTTTGACATGAAAGATATGGGCATTGCGGACGTAATCCTTGGAGTTAAAATTTCTAGAATACCCAACGGACTTGTACTAAGTCAATCTCATTATGTGGATAAAATTCTTGAGAAATTTAGCAAGGATGACAATGGAATAGCGAGTACTCCAATTGACCCAATTCTTCATCTGTCAAAGAATAGAGATGAACCGGTGTCTCAATTAGAGTATTCGAGAATTATTGGAAGTCTAATGTATTTGATGAGTTGTACTAGGCCGGATATTGCTTATACTGTTAGCAAATTAAGTTGGTACACAAGTAATCCTGGAACAAATCATTGGAAGGGTATAGTAAGAGTACTAAGGTACTTAAGATATACTCGTGATTTTGGATTACATTACACTAGACATCCAGCGGTGATAGAAGGATATAGTGATGCTAATTGGATATCAGATATCAAAGACTCAAGGTCTACAAGTGGATATTTATTCACATTAGCAGGTGCAGCTATATCATGGAAATCTTCTAAGCAAACTGTTATAGCCAGATCAACCATGGAATCTGAGTTTATAGCACTAGATAAATGTGGTGAAGAAGCCGAATGGCTACGCCAATTTCTAGAAGACATTCCAAGATGGGAAAAGCCCGTGCAGCAATTTGTATACATTGTGATAGCCATTGGTAAGGCACAAAGTCATATGTATAATGGTAAGTCTAGACATATACGTCGAAGACATAATACCATTAAACTAGTAATTGCAACTGGCACCATATCTATTGACTTTGTAAGGTCAAAAGATAATTTGGCGGATCCGCTAACCAAAGGGTTAAGTAAAGAGATAGTTGCAAAGTTGACATTGGGAATGGGATTAAAGCCTCTTGAGAAGTTAACCATAGCGGAAAACCTAACCTAGCTGACTGGAGATCCCAAGATCTAGGTTCAAAGGGACAACCTAACTATTAAAAGACTTGTAGCGTCACTGTGGGGGTCAACCCCATACTCATTCCTTAAAGTGACATTTCAAGATGAATGGGGTTAAGCCTATTGCTTTTAATGATTCTTATGTGAAGTAAAACGGGTTACTTAAAAGAATCACCTATGTGAGAAAGAAGTAGAGGCCATTTCGAGGAGAATTATGTGAGGCTCAATTCTTAGACCTTCTCACAAAACCAGGCATTGTGCTTCAGGGCCATTAATGGACACAGCTATGAGAGCTGAATTGTGTTAGGGAGATACATGTGTAAAGTATATAATCAGCTACACAAAAAGCTTGCAGTTCAAGGACATCGCTAAAATTACCCAGATCGCGAGGGCGGCGAGCGGTTTTTTGATTTCACGGAAGAAGAGGAGTCGCCACGCCATTTTGATTATGATCCAAATCTTTGAAAAGGCTATTGAAAAAGGATCGTTTTGATTAGGAGCCAAAACTTAGGAAAAAGCTGTTTGAAAGGAGGTCATTTTAATTAGGAGTCAAAACTTAGGGAAAAGCTGTTTTGAAGGAGATCGTTTTGATTATGAGCCAAAACATAGGAAAAAGTTGTTTTGAAAGGAGATCGTTTTGATTAGGAGCCAAAACTTAGGAAAAATCTGTTTGAACAGAGATTGTTAGGTTCAGAGGTCAGGTTACATCTCGGGAAAAGTATGTTAAGATCACCCGAAATGCCTCGTATTGACGAGTCTTTATACCTTTCTCGAAAATCGTGCGTGTGTGTGTTTGTGTTACTTTGAAAAACGAGTTTGAATGACAAACGTTGATTTGAAAAGGAGTTTGAATGACAAACTTTTGATTGAAAAGATGTTTGAATGGCGGGTTTTGCAAATGAGTCGGGTATTATAATGTTACCCTTTTTTGACAAAACGACGGCAAGGAAAAGGTTTGATTTTGATCCGGACATTATAACGTTACCCCTTTTTTGATAAAACGACGGTAAAGAAAAAGACAATCGACAAGTCAATTTCTTGACTTGGACGTTAAAGGTAAATACGATCAACAAACCAAACGGTTTGGACGGTAAATGACATTATTGAATTGACGGTATCAACGAACCAAACGATTCGGACGGTAAAAGATGCGATCAACGAACCAAACGGTTCGAACGGTAAAGAGCGTTATTTAAATGACAATATCAACGGATCAAACGATCCGGACGGTAAATAACGATCAACGAACCAAATGGTTGGGACGATGGAAATGACGATCGACGAACCAAATGGTTCGGACGGTAAATGACATAATAGATAAAAACGGGTCAAGATCTCCATTTTAACCATAAACCACTTTTCTCAAAGGAGAAAAGTGATAGAGAGAGGATCACTTCAAGACCCGTAGACAGCCTTTTGTCTACATTTTGAATATTTTGATCGGATCAGAAATAGCGTAGGACACGTAAAAAGAGATGAATGGAAGATTGAGAGTGAGAGTGTTACCAATGGCTAGGTTTTGACTCTTTTACTCGAGATATCATATGTTGGATATGAAATGGTGTCTGAAGGTGTTTGGATCGTTTTTGGCTTGAAAAAGGTTGTTTTCACGCAAATTGAGGTGTTTTTGGGGCTTACGGGGAGTTTCTGGTTGATGGAACTGAGGTGAATGGGTAGGAGGGTTAAAAATTCTTCACCATTTACTGAATGGCAAGGGCTTAATTTATAGGGGGTGAAATTGCAGAACAGGTCGTCCGGCCAATTCTTCAGTTTGGATCCTGCAGAACAGGCCGGCCGGCCGGCCACTCCTTCAGTTTGAGGGTATTTTGGTCTTTTCCAGTCTTGGATTGGATTGATTTGACCTGAGGGCTCGTGCATGTGTGCCACGTGTCCTGCTTAGTCACTAAGAAAGGGTTTTTTCCTCCGTCTGGCCGGGTTTTGACTGTTTTTAAATAACTGTCTGAATAAATGTCGAAACAGTCCCGGAAAGTCCCGGAAATTGCGTATTTTCTGGAAAAGTGATGTTTTCACGTATTTGGACGTGTGTTTAATACACTTTGATTTCGAATGCTTGGGGCAGTCTTGGAAAGTCTCGTTAACTTGGAAAGTGTGAGTTAACGGATTGTAACTGTGGGGACCCCGACCCGAAACCTAGCTCGTGCCCCGAACGGAAGAGTCCCCTTACTAACCAAAAACCACCTTCTTTTAAAAACTTTCACTTAACTTGAAAAGAAACCCAACTTTAACATTTCAATTATAAAACTAACTCAATTCATCTCCACTTGGAGGAAAGATATAAACTAACTTTGAAAGAACACGACAACATGTTTAATTACAAAACAACAACGAATATAAAGTTTTACAAAAGTAGTTTAATATACAAGTTGTTTTCCCAAAAGATAAATGCTCATAACAACTCCCAACAACCCACTCTAACATATACATACCCAGACAATCCCAAAAGAACCAAGTACAAACTCCTTTCCATCCTTAATTACTGGCCTGGTCCGCCTGTCTCAGTGCGATCTAAAATACTAAAGGGAGAAGGGGTGAGAATAAATCTCAATAAGCTATTATGAATGCAACAAGATGCCAAGTATAATGCAACACATAACAAGGTTGCTCACAACACATTGGTAAAGCGGTAAACACATTACGTTACCTGATTGTACCTTTCCCGTCTGAACAATAAGTTGTACAACGTTGGGAGTAAAATTCCACTCATTTGTGAACTGCTTAGGAATATTCACATCTTATAAGACCCATTTTTCAGGGAACCATATAAGATACTAGCAATCTGTATGGCTTTTGGCTCAATACAGAAGCTATAACCCCAATCTGTGGCCACAGAAGGGGACAGTCACAGGTATAATGTAATCCGATCACATTATAGAACAATTTCCATAATTGATCGTATTCCATAATAACCCTGAACATCAGCTGATTGAAACACACTCAAGCACATAATAGTTACTTGAAAAGAAATCCACCAAAGGGGTAACAAAATAACAACATGGTAATATTACTCATGTTAAACCATCACAATAGTGTAACTTACTTTTCAAACACTATTGAATAATATCAATTCAACAACATGGTATTAGTACTCATGTTTAAACCAATGCAATAGTTCAACATATATTTCATACACTATTTTGAATCTCAAACCTGAATATGTAATCAAGTAAGGACATAATGTATAACCAACAAGCCCTACATGTTCAATATACAACAATGAGTAACCTCTATAAAGGTTCAAGATCAAATTACCAAGTTTGAATAACTTTGGTTAATTTCCAAATCAAGCCTTCCAACCATTTTCCGCACAATATTTTAACCCCTTCCTCAAATCCATTTTGACCAAGTAAGACACCATTAGATAGCTAAAGTGTTGTACTTTAATCATAGTCAAAGAGGGTTCAATTATATACTAGGTAGATTAGGTTTCTAAGGGTTGGAAAATGGTCCAGAGTCAACAGGGCAGGGCATGACTCGTGCCACTTAAACACCCCTCGGATTCAGTCGTCCCCTACATGGCATGACAAGGCACGACAGCAAGGCACGACTCGTGCCGCAGGGCATGACTCGTGCCCTTCCCTAGAAATTCATAACAGAGCTGCAACTTCAACAACAATGAACCCAAAATGTTATATACTCTTTTCCTCTTTTTCTTAAGCCACAAAATAGGTACCAAACCTCACTACCACTCTTACCAAACCATTTCTATATCTTCTAACTCCAAGCAAAGTTTTTCAAATTGCCATTCCACCTTTATACTTCAATCATTTCACTTTAACCACAACACTATCTTCAAAACCTCACTATACTACATCCCAACTAATTTAACCCAAGAAAAAGGTGCCAAATTTCCATGTAACATTTATATAACAACAATCTCCAGTTAAACTTCAATTGAACAAAGATTGAAGGAAGGAACACCATAACTTACAACAATTGTAATTCACCCAATCAAACCTCAACCAAACCAATATACCAACCTTTCTTTATACTCATCAAAACCTATCTTCATCCATTTCAAACCAAAGAGAAATATACAAAACCCACATGCAACACTTCCATATTTAACTCAAAACCATTTAAATTAATTACCAATTCATTCCAACTCATTTAACTCCAAGTAAAGTATACCCAAAGTCATTTCCAACCAAATTAAAGGGTTCCAAAATGCCATGCACCCATATACATTAAACATTCTAACATAACACGACAAATTACTATTCTCCTTCCACCCTATCAACAATACCATAACCAATTCTTATTTCAACTCACTAAATCATATTTCCAACTCAAAGGAAAATATTCCCAAAATGTCAAAAACAATTTATATACCACAATATCAAATTTAACCTTGAATGAGCAAGAAATTGAAGGAAATCATAATAACTTACCGGAATAATTCGAAAATAAGTAATTCTTTTTTCGGATAGATACCCTCCCCTCGGCTTCACGAACAATAATACGCGAACGGATTCAAAAACGAAAAGGAATTGAATTTGTTATGATTTTTTGAAGGAAAGGGTTAGGGTTTGGTTTTTCTTTTCTTTTAACAGAGGAAGAAGATGAAGTTTCAATCAAAATGATTTTCCAAGGAGAGAAAATGAGATATACCTTACTCCATTTACACATTAGCTCCTCCAAGGTTTGAACCCCTACCACTAACAACCTTAACCATCAACTTTGACACTAAAGCACCTCAACATTTTCCAACTTAATATTTAAAATTTCAAATATTATTATTTCACTACAAATTTTCACATTTATTTCATTTAGACCCTAAATCATTAACTTAATTTTATTATCACCCTAACTTTACATAAGTTATCAAAAACATGAAATGAGCACATAACTTAACCAAGTAGCATAAAGTGCATAAAATGAGATACTACAACCCCAACCCCACGTGCTCAACATGTGCTAAAATGGTGCCTATGATTAGGGTCGTGACACTCACTCCCCTTTAAAGAAAATTCGCCCCGAATTTTAAATGACTTACTTGAATGCTCAAACAACAATAGATACTTCTCACTCATCTCCGACTCCAACTTCCAAGTGGCTTCCTCAATGGGATGATTCTTCCATAAGATTTTAACAACTAGAATACTCTTGGTTCTAAGTTCCCAGACTTGTGATTCTAATATCCTCAACGGCTCCTCCACCCAAGTTATATCAGCCATAATATCCTCGGGAGGAGAACTCAATATATACGGAGGATCCTAGAGATATTTCCTCAACATAGACATAGGTAAAAATTGAGCCGACCTGGTTAATCTATCCACTATTGCCCAAAGGAAATCTTCTCGAGTCAAAATTCATACTTGCTAAACTTCGCAAACAATTGCTTCTCACTAAGAACAGGTAACACCATTTGTAAATGATTTTTTTTATGATCTTCCCGGGACTTTGAATAACCCAAAATGTCATTACTGAAAACTACCACAAAGCTATCAAGGTAATATTTAGAAATTATATTTATCTTATCCATAAACACAGCCAATTTCATTCTATAAGGTGCTTTTGATATCGGCAATAACTTGGCATTAAATCAATACGGAATTCCACTTCCCTATCTGGCAGCATAGAATCCTATGTTGAAAATACATCTACAACCTCATTCACTATAGATACATAAGGTATTTTGGGTGACTTCTTACTCGAGTCTAATGTTGGTGTTGTGCCCTAGGCCTATGATTCATAGACTTATGTGTTGACATTATTTATCATTATATGAGATGTTTATCATTTGATTATTATATGTTTTGTATATTTGTTAATAATAATCTGCGTCCCTAATTATTAAGAGAATAATTAGCATAATTGTCAATGGATAATCATGTGATGATTATATGCATAGAGATGCACATTGAAATTATGAGTACTTGTTAGAGAACAAGTGACTGGACATGACCCGCATGAGATTTATGACATGGTCAAGTGTCATAAGTAAATCTCATAAGCTTACTTCATTTAGTCCCTAGACCTGAGATTATCATGACCTTACATATGATGAAAAATCATGTTTGATTTTAGTCAAACGATATCTTAACACGATATCCATAAAGGCTATCTTTGGCGTGATCGGATTCATGATGGGAAGGATGATAAGTCAAGATGGAATTTGTCCCTCGAAAGAGAGATGTTTTGCTTGGGCCCCTCGATGAGTGATAATGATGAAAGTGTATGGCCGTACCCCAATATGATTGGAATTATCATTATACTCAAGGAATCGAGAAAGCATTGAACATAGACAAGTTGACAATGACTATGACTTGTGTTCAATATAACATTGTGAGACAAAGGGAGAAATGGAAGTACACCGTTGGAAACGTGAACTCTTACGTTACATTATTTGGGTAGACATAATGGCTTGCTAGAGTCTGCTTATGTCTTATGAGGTTCGATATGATCGAACTCATTGCCAACATAATGTAATCCTATTGGGTCACACACAACTAGAATGAATTGGTTAAACCGGAGGAAGAATGATTGAGAGTTTCAGTATCTGGCTATATATGTCACGCGACATATTAAGCCAATGGCTTAATATACCGCGCGACATAATAGGCCCGTACGCGGTTTGACAGCCTGTCTCTCCTAATACGATTAGGAGAGGTATTCCTACTATTGTAGTATAAATACAAGGGTTCTGTCAGACCTAAAAGGTCAGCCGAAATTTTTAAGCAAAATTTATAATTAAATACTCTCAATATTCTTCAAGGTTTAGATCTAGCAATCATCAAGAAGTTGTTCTTGGATTCATTCAAAGGTGTGGATACCGAAAGAGGGTCTTCGCTCGTTCATCGATCAAGGCCTAGAGTTCAAGCAAGTTGAAGAACGAAGTTTGTGATTCGATATCACATAATCAAAATCGTTCGATAGCTCAAGACCGGAAAGCGTTTCAAGGTTGGTTTAATTCTATCTCATAGGAATTTAAATTAATTGTATAGAACGGATCCTAGGGCTTCTTGGGTTTTATGTTTTAATGCTTAATTCCGCCGCGCATGGACCCGTAAAATCCAACAAAAGGTATCGAGCCCCGTTCGTATGATTAAGTTTAAATTAACATGCTAGATTTAAGATAAAAATTGTTTATATGCTTATTGCATGTTTTGTATGCGATAGAATTTTTAATTGTTTATGTGAAACAATGTGAAAATCGTTGATTATACGAATTAAATCTGTAAAAGGCTGTTTTATATGATTTAATTGGTTGTAATCTGTATTGGTTCGAATCTGGAAATCCTGTTACCTGGCTGCTTAAGTCGCGCGACATATTGAGCCATGTGGAATTCTGGTTATCTGGCCTGTTAGGTCGCGCGACATATCAAGCCTCTGGCTGATGTTGTCACGCGACATAATAAGCCAAAACCGGCGTAATTAGTTTGTTCAATTTTTCTGCTATTCTGTGATTGTGTTTACAATCTGATATGTTCATATGAAAATCTGGATGTTATAAAATTGAGTTTATAATGCCATGCTAGATTGATTCATTGATATGCATGATTAATTGATTAAAATGTGATTTTAATAATTATTGCGATGCATGTTTTAATTGTTCTTACATGCTAAGAATTTTTTAATTAGATGTTTAGTTGAAACATGATATTTAGTTTCCTAATATGTTTAGATTTAGACATTGTAAATTTTGGATCTTATGATTGTTTATGGAAACAAGTCATAAATACGCGAAATTTAAAAGGAAACTGATTGTTTACAAAAGGTAGGGATTATGTTGCCTAATCAGAGTTGATTTCTAAATTATGCATGTCTAGGAGAGTTCTGTCTAAGGAAGAGTTGGTACTTAAGAAGTCCTTGTGGCTCACCTATCTTCCTGGGAACTTACCTGGTGCATGATTTTGACTATCTTTCGATATGCTTATAATCTACCTTTAAAGAACCTTCATTTAACTTTTAAGTTCTTTATGCCAATTCATGATTAAACACTTGAGACCATTCGGATAGTTTTGGGTAGGCTTGCCATAGCAAGGTGCTTTGATTCTATTCGAATGCGAGCAAGATGAGGAAATGGTGGTTCCTATAAGTTTAATATGAATGAACTTAATTGGGTTATCAAAATGGTTTTGGACCCAAGGCATAAGATGAGATTAAAATATGCCTAGACATATGATGTCTTGAATTGATCTCATAAAAGATCTAAGAGTCATATATGTGATATGATTGATGTTTTCTACCTAATTAATTTAATTTTGAGCGGTTTGCCATAGCAAACTTGAAATTGAATTAAAGTTGGATCTTAGCCCATTAAATGTATATTATGCTTATTTGCATTTGAAGGTGTATAATTTAGTGGGAGCATTTATTTAAATGCATTATACTTCTCATATAATATGTTTACTTATATGTGTTCATATTTTATGTATATCTTTTTGTAGAATAAATGGCATCAAACAATAATCACTTTTCACTGCGATCTGTCCTTGAGAAGGAAAAGTTGGAAGAGAATGGTACAAACTATATGGATTGGATCCGTAGTTTGAGAATTGTTCTCAAACAAGAGGAGAAACTGTACGTTCTCGATGAACCTATTCCACCTGAACCTGCTGCCAATGCTGCTAGGGCAATAAGGGAACAATATCTGAAGCACAAGCGTGACTCTACAGATGTTGGTTGTCTTATGCTCTCCGCCATGTGCAAGAACCTTCAGAAGGATCTTGAGCACTTGGGGACAGTCGAATTAAACAATCGGCTGATGGAAATGTTCCAAGTTCAAGCTAGGCAAGAAAGGTACAACACAGTTGCAGCCTTGACCTCATGCAAGATGAGTGAAGGACAAGCTGTTGGTCCCCATGCTCTCAAGTTAAAGGGCCACATTGAGCATCTTGAAAGGCTCGGTTTTCCAATTAGCCAAGAGTTGGCTACCGACATAATATTGAATTCATTACCTAAAAGTTTTAGTCATTTCATAATGCACTATAACATGGGTGGAATGAATAGAAACCTTTCCGAGTTAGTTCAAATGTTGACTACTGCGGAAACCAATATTGTCGAGAAGAAAACCGATCAAGTGCTAATGGTTAACAAGGGGAAAGGGTTCAAGGGTAAAGGAAAAGCAAAGGTTGCTAATCCTAAGGCAAAGGTTGCCAAACCCAAAGAGGCTTCCAAGCCTAAAGAGGCTAAGCCTAAGTCCCAAGAGGACGCAGTCTGCTTCCATTGCAATGAGATTGGACATTGGAGGAGAAACCGCGCAAAATACAAGGAAGCACTGAAGAAGAGCAAAGGAGTTGCTTCAACTTCAGGTATCTTTGTTATAGATATATTCCTATCTACTTCTAGTTCTTGGGTATTGGATACCGGATGTGGAACTCACATTTGTCTAAATGTGCAGGGTCTAAAGAATAGAAGGATGCTTAAGGAAGGCAAAGTGGACCTACGTGTGGGGAATGGAGCAAGAGTTGCTGCATTAGCCGTAGGAACTTATGAAGTTACTTTTACCTAGTGGACTAATACTTGTTTTGAACAATTGTTATTACGTTCCACTTTAAGTAGGAATATTATTTCGATTTCAGCTTTGGATGATGAAGGTTTTAATTTTCTTATACGTGATAAGAAATTTTCTATTTACAAGAGTGATATGCATTATTGTACTGCTGTTTCATTCAATGGCCTTTATATTCTTGATGTTGAAAGTCAAGATAATGATATCTATAACATTAACAAGAAATCTAAACCCAATGATGTAAACCACACTTACTTATGGCATTGTCGTCTTGGCCATATAAACGAGAAACGCATTTCTAAACTCCACAAAGATGGATTTTTGGACTCACATGATTATGAATCATATGAGACATGCGAGTCTTGTTTACTTGGCAAGATGACCAAGGACCCATTTACCAAAACCGGTGAAAGGGCGGGCGACTTACTAGGACTCATACATACCGATGTATGTGGGCCTATGAGTAGCGATGCTAGGGGAGGATTTCGGTACTTCATAACATTCACTGATGATTATAGTAGATTTGGATATGTTTATCTAATGAAACATAAGAGTGAATCGTTTGAGATATTTCAAATATTTCAAAATGAGGTGCAAAATCAACTTGGCAAAACTATTAAGGTACTTCGATCCGATCGAGGTGGTGAATATTTGAGCCAAGAATTTGACAAATCATCTTAAGAGTTGTGGAATCGTTTCAGAACTCTCTCCACCCGGAACACCACAATGGAATGGTGTGTCTGAAAGGAGGAATAGAACTTTGTTGGACATGGTTCGTTCTATGATGAGTCAAGTTGAGCTTCCTTTATCCTTTTGGGGACATGCACTAGAAACTGCTGCTTTCACTATAAACAGAGTTCCTACCAAATCGGTTCAAAAGACCCCGTATGAGATGTGGCATGGAAGAAAACCTAGTTTGTCTTTCATGAAGATTTGGGGTTGCGATGCATATGTCAAGAAGTTAACTTCCGACAAGCTAGCACCTAAATCTGATAAATGTGTTTTCGTGGGTTATCATAAGGAAACCAAAGGATACTATTTCTACAACCGAAACGAGAACAAAGTGTTTGTTGCTCGAAATGGTACTTTCTTAGAAAAGGAGTTTCTTCGCAAAGGAACCAGTGGGAGTAAAATAGATCTCGAAGAAATTCGAGAACCCGAAAACAACATTGAACCAATGGTAGAAACTGAACCAAGTTCACAAACCGTTGTGGAACCGGTTCAAGATGCACAAGTTCTTCGCCGAAGTGGTAGGTCACGATCCGAACCCGAGAGATATGGATTTCTCGTTACGGAAAATGATGAAGTGGAGTTAATCGAAAACGATGAACCCACTTGCTATCAAGAAGCGATATCCGCTCCTGATTCGGAAAAATGGCAAGAGGCCATGAAGTCCGAATTACAATCCATGGCTGATAATCAAGTTTGGAACTTGATTGATCCACCCGAAGGTGTAAAAACCATAGGGTGCAAATGGGTCTTCAAGAAGAAGACCGACATGGATGGGAAGGTGCACACCTATAAGGCTAAGCTAGTAGCTAAGGGATATAGGCAGATTCATGGCATAGACTATGATGAAACTTTTTCGCCTGTAGCTATGCTTAAGTCTATTAGAATTTTACTTGCCATAGCCGCATATTATGACTATGAGATATGGCAAATGGATGTCAAAACATCTTTCCTTAATGGGAAGTTACTTGAGGATGTATACATGATACAACCTGAAGGTTTTGTCACCCGTAAAATTCTAACAAGGTGTGTAAGTTGCAGAAATCCATTTATGGATTAAAGCAAGCTTCTAGGAGTTGGAATCTACGTTTTGATGAAGCAATCAAGGAGTTTGTCTTTATCAAGAACGAAGATGAACCTTGTGTGTACAAGAAAATTAGTGGGAGCGTAGCACTCTTTTTAGTGTTGTATGTCGACGATATCTTACTCATTGGAAATGACGTTTCTGCACTACAGACTGTTAAGTCTTGGTTAGGGAAGTGTTTTTCAATGAAAGATATGGGCGAAGCCGCATATATCCTTGGTATCAAGATCTATAGAGATAGATCCAAGAGGATGATTGGTTTAAGTCAAAGTACTTACATTGACAAAGTCCTTAGAAGATTCCAAATGGAAAATTCTAAAAGAGGGAATTTGCCAATGTTGCATGGTATATCTCTTAGCAAGAATCAAAGTCCTTAGACTAATGATGAGCGAAAGAGAATGAATGGTATTCCATATGCTTCGGCAATTGGGTCTATCATGTATGCTATGTTATGTACCAGACCCGATGTCTCGTGTGCTCTAAGCATGACGAGTAGGTACCAATCGGATCCCGGTGAACCACATTGGATAGCAGTCAAGAATATCCTTAAGTACTTACGAAGAACTAAGGATGCATTCTTGGTCTTTGGAGGAATGGAAGAAGATCTTGTAGTCAAAGGCTACACAGATGCTAGCTTCCAAACCGACAAAGATGATTTCGTATCGCGACCTGGATTTTTGTTTACGCTTAATGGAGGCACCGTGAGTTGGAAAAGTTCCAAGCAAAGTACCGTCGCCGATTCTACAACCGAAGCCGAGTACATAGCGGCATCCGATGCAGCTAAGGAAGCGGTTTGGATCAAGAAGTTCATTAGTGATTTGGAAGTCGTTCCAAGCATCGAGACCCTATTGAACTTTACCGTGATAACAATGGTGCCATTGCACAAGCAAAGGAACCAAGATCACACCAGAGATCCAAACACATACTTCGACGTTTCCACATTATCCGTGAGATATGTGAAAGGGAAGACGTTAAGATATGCAGAGTAGACACTGATGACAACGTGGCGGACCCACTAACTAAGGCTCTCTCGCAAGCTAAACATGATGGTCATGTTAGGTCCATGGGTATTCGATACATGGTAGATTGGGCCTAGTGCAAGTGGGAGACTGTTGGTGTTGTGCCCTAGGCCTATGATTCATAGACTTATGTGTTGACATTATTTATCATTATATGAGATGTTTATCATTTGATTATTATATGTTTTGTATATTTGTTAATAATAATCTGCGTCCCTAATTATTAAGAGAATAATTAGCATAATTGTCAATGGATAATCATGTGATGATTATATGCATAGAGATGCACATTGAAATTATGAGTACTTGTTAGAGAACAAGTGACTGGACATGACCCGCATGAGATTTATGACATGGTCAAGTGTCATAAGTAAATCTCATAAGCTTACTTCATTTAGTCCCTAGACCTGAGATTATCATGACCTTACATATGATGAAAAATCATGTTTGATATTAGTCAAACGATATCTTAACACGATATCCATAAAGGCTATCTTTGGCGTGATCGGATTCATGATGGGAAGGATGATAAGTCAAGATGGAATTTGTCCCTCGAAAGAGAGATATTTTGCTTGGGCCCCTCGATGAGTGATAATGATGAAAGTGTATGGCCGTACCCCAATATGATTGGAATTATCATTATACTCAAGGAATCGAGAAAGCATTGAACATAGACAAGTTGACAATGACCATGACTTGTGTTCAATATAACATCGTGAGACAAAGGGAGAAATGGAAGTACACCGTTGGAAACGTAAACTCTTACGTTACATTATTTGGGTAGACATAATGGCTTGCTAGAGTCTGCTTATGTCTTATGAGGTTCGATATGATCGAACTCATTGCCAACATAATGTAATCCTATTGGGTCACACACAACTAGAATGAATTGGTTAAACCGGAGGAAGAATGATTGAGAGTTTCAGTATCTGGCTATATATGTCACGCGACATATTAAGCCAATGGCTTAATATACCGCATGACATAATAGGCCCGTACGCGGTTTGACAGCCTGTCTCTCCTAATACGATTAGGAGAGGTATTCCTACTATTGTAGTATAAATACAAGGGTTCTGTCAGACCTAAAAGGTCAGCCGAAATTTTTCAAGCAAAATTTATAATTAAATACTCTCAATATTCTTCAAGGTTTAGATCTATCAATCATCAAGAAGTTGTTCTTGGATTCATTCAAAGGTGTGGATACCAAAAGAGGGTCTTCGCTCGTTCATCGATCAAGGCCTAGAGTTCAAGCAAGTTGAAGAACGAAGTTTGTGATTCGATATCACATAATCAAAATCGTTCGATAGCTCAAGACCGGAAAGCGTTTCAAGGTTGGTTTAATTCTATCTCATAGGAATTTAAATTAATTGTATAGAACGGATCCTAGGGCTTCTTGGGTTTTACGTTTTAATGCTTAATTCCGCTGCGCATGGACCCGTAAAACCCAACATCTAACACATAAGTCAATTAACCTTCACACCCTTCATACAATCACTTTCGGCCTTTAATGCATATATAACATGAACACCAATTAAAGACTTAAACTTATCAACACATACATATGAAAACCAGACATAGAAAAGGAGACTCGCTTCTTACGACAGTCTACCAATACATGATAACTACTTAACCATCCAGGCTAAGTATAACCTCCGGATCACAGATTGGTAACTCTGCCAAATCCAATGGCAATACATGCCCGCATATAATCACATCACAATCATGATAAACCAAAGATGATGCAAGGCACTCTCCCATAGGAGTAGAGACCTCCAGTACATAAGGCATAATCTCAAGCAGTTTACGCAATACAAATGCAAAATGAGATACCACAAAATAATGGGAAGACCCGGGATCTATAAGAATGCGGGCCTTAACTCCTGAGACAGGGACTATACTTCTAAAGACTGCTGTGGGAACTACCTCCCCACTACCCCAAAACAAAAACTCGACCTTGAACTTACCATTTTGGCTTTCCTTCATTATCTCTCTTCACACCACCTCTCTGACCACCTTGTCCGTTACCCGAAGCTTGGCCCCATTGCATCCTAGGACAATTCCTTCTGAAGTGACCCACTACTCCACACTCAAGGCACCTGCCTTGCTTACTCCAACACCTATCCTTCGAATGTCCCATTTTCTTACAAAAGCCACATACCGTCCCAAACTGACTTGAAGTCGGACTAGTTGTCGGAACCGCCACACTTCCTTCTCTAACTACCCTCGGGGCTGAAGACCTTTGTTGCTCTCTACTCTGCCCGGAGCCTTGACCTTGAAATATCGTTTTACTTCCACTACCACCTTCGGATTTACCCTGATGCTCTTCAATATCATTCTCAATCCGGTATGCTCTATTCACGGCCGCCTGAAAGTCGGTGAAGTCGTGCATCAAAAGTTGCTTCCTGAACTCCAATCTCAACCCTTTCACGAACCGGTAGAATCTTCTCTCTTCTTCTGGTACCAAATGAGGACAATATCTTGCCAACTCTGAGAACTTTGCAGAATACTGTGCCACCGTCATCGTCCCTTGCTCTAGCCTCAAGAATTCAACCTCCTTCTTATCCCACATAACCATCGAAATAAAGTGATCTCTGAACTTGCGAGTAAAGTTCTCCCATGTCTAAGGCGTGTGGACACGATCCCAACTATCCTTCACAATATGCCACCAATGTTCTGCTGGTCCTTCCAATTTGAAAGCAGCACACCTCACCTTTTCTTCGTCCAGACTCTCCATTGCTGCGAATATCTTGTTCATAGCTTCAAGCCACCTTTCTGCCTTCAACGGATCTGGATCCCCATTATAACTCGGTGGAGCCATCTTAACAAACTTCTCCAATTCATGCCCATGTCGACCCTCTTGATGATGTTGTACTTGACCTTGAGCTGCCATGCTTTGCAAAAATACTCGAAACATATTCATCATCTCTGCATTTGGATTTCCATCTCCCCCGACATTATCAACATTTCCCTGAGCCCGCTGCTGATTGTCATCATTCCCAGCCATTGAATAAACTCCTGCATCAAACACTCGTCGTCAGTTATCACACATTCCCCCTTAAGCTAGACGTCTACCTTTAACCTCTAAATGAGGCTCTGATACCAACTGTGGGGACCCCGACCCAGAACCTAGCTAGTGCCCCGAATGGGAGAGTCCCTTTACTAATCAAAAACCACCTTCTTTTAAAATCTTTCACTTAACTTGAAAAGAAACCCAACTTTAACATTTCAATTATAAAACTAAATCAATTCATCTCCACTTGGAGGAAAGATATAAACTAACTTTGAAAGAACAAGACAACATGTTTAATTACAAAACAACCACGAATATAAAGTTTTACAAAAGTAGTTTAATATACAAGTTGTTTTCCCAAAATAGAAATGCTCATAACAACTCCCAACAACCCACTCTAACATATACATACCCAGACAATCCCAAAAGAACCAAGTACAAACTCCATTCCGTCCTTACTGGCATGGTCCGCCTATCTCAGTGCGATCTAAAATAGTAAAGGGAGAAGGGGTGAGATGAGAATAAATATCAATAAGCTATTATGAATGCAACAAGATGCTAAGTATAATGCAACACATAACAAGGTTGCTCACAACACATTGGTAAAGCGGTAAACACATTACGTTACCTGATTTTACCTTTCCCGTCTGAACAATAAGTCGTACAACGTTGGGAGTAAAACTCCACTCATTTGTGAACTTCTTAGGCATATTCACATCTTATAAGACCCATTTTTCAGGGAAACATATAAGTTACTAACAATCTGAAAGGCTTTTGGCTCAATACAGAAGCTATAACCCCAATATGTGGCCACAGAAGGGGACAGTCACATGTATAATGTAATCCGATCACATTATAGAACAATTTCCATAATTGATCCTATTCCATTATACCCCTAAACATCAGCTGATTGAAACACATTCAAGCACATAATAGTTACTTGAAAATAAATCCACCAAAGGGATAACAAAATAACAACATGGTAATATTACTCATGTTAAACCATCACAATTGTTTCGGACAAATTTCGACAGGTGAATTTGTCTTCTCAATGAGGTTTGGGCACAAATGGAATATGATCCTCAAAGCAAGATGAACACAAGGATGTAACGAGGAAACCCTTAGAGCAATCATCCAAGAGAAAAACCTCGGGAGGCTTTTGGCAAGCCTGCCTAAACCAAACAAGTTTTATTAAGTATTTGAGAGTTTGTGAGTACAAGTGCAGAGTAGAGTAAGAAAAACTGTGTAACGTGAACAAGAGTGTTTCCTAAGAGCAATATATAGGCGCTAGTGTAACTGAAAATATCAACTTGAATGTCTTGCTGATTTTGCGCCTAGAATCTCGCTTCTTGTTGATGGAGTCCAACCGTTATCTTCTGATTTGAATCCGTTATGTTTGTTCTTTGACTAGGTCCAAACGGTCACATGGATAAATTATCTATTTATAATTCTGTTCCTGAAAAATAGGATAAACACAACAAATAATTTCAAGACATTAGTCCAAGGTGTAAATCAAGACGTTACCTCAAGATGGATGTCCAAGATGCAGAACATGTTGAGTGGATTTTTTAGGACGTAACAACAATAGTGTAACTTACTTTCAAACACTATTGAATAATATCAATTCAACAACATGGTATTAGTACTCATGTTTAAACCAATGCAATAGTGCAACATATATTTCATACACTATTTTGAATCTCAAACCATGAATATGTAATTAAGTAAGGGCATAATGTATAACCAACAAGCCCTACATGTTCAATATACAACAATGAGTAACCTCTATAAAGGTTCAAGATCAAATTACCAAGTTTGAATAACTTTGGTTAATTTCCAAATCAAGCCTTCTAACCATTTTTCGCACAATATTTAAACCCCTTCCTCATATCCATTTTGACCAAGTAATACACCATTAGATAGCTAAAGTGTTGTACTTTAATCATAGTCAAAGAGGTTTCAATTATATACTAGGTAGATTAGGTTTCTAAGGATTGGAAAATGGTTCAGAGTCAACAGGGCAGGGCACGAATCGTGCCACTTAAACACCCCTCAGATTCAGTTGTCCCCTGCATGGCACGACAAGGCACAACAGAAAGCCATGACTCGTGCCACAGGGCACGACTCGTGCCCTTCCCCATAAATTCATAACAGAGCTGCAACTTCAGCAACAATGAACCCAAAATGTTATATACTCTTTTCCTCTGTTTCTTAAGCCACAAAAAAGGTACCAAACCTCACTACCACTCTTACCAAACCATTTCTATATCTTCTAACTCCAAGCAAAGTTTTTCAAATTTCCATTCCACCTTTATACTTCAATCATTTCACTTTAACCACAACACTATCTTCAAAACCTCACTATACTACATCCCAACTAATTTAAACCAAGAAAAAGGTGCCAAATTTCCATGTAACATTTATATAACAACAATATCCACTTAAATTTCAATTGAACAAAGATTGAAGTAAGGAACACCATAACTTACAACAATTGTAATTCACCCAATCAAACCTCAACCAAACCAATATACCAACCTTTCTTTATACTCATCAAAACCTATCTTCATCCATTTCAAACCAAAGAGAAATATACAAAACCCACATGCAACACTTCCATATTTAACTCAAAACCATTTAAATTAATTACCAATTCATTCCAACTCATTTAACTCCAAGTAAAGTATACCCAAAATCATTTGAAACAAAATTAAAGGGTTCCAAAAAGCCATGCACCCATATACCTTAAACATTCTAACATAACACGACAAATTACTATTCTCCTTCCACCCTAACAACAATACCATAACCAATTCTTATTTCAACTCACTAAATCATATTTCCAGCTCAAAGGAAAATATTCCCAAAATGTCAAAAACAATTTATACAACCACAATATCAAATTTAACCTTGAATGAGCAAGAAATTGAAGGAAATCATAATAACTTACCGGAATAATTCGAAATAATTCTTTTTACGGATAGAAACGCTCCCCTCGGCTTCACCAACAATAATACGCGAACGGATTCAAAAACGAAAAGGAATTGAATTTGTTATGATTTTTAGAAGGAAAGGGTTAGGGTTTGGTTTTTCTTCTCTTTTAACAGAGGAAGAAGATGAAGTTTCAATAAAAATGATTTTCCAAGGAGAGAAAATGAGATAAACCTTACTCCATTTACACATTAGCTCCTCCAAGGTTTGAACCCCTACCACTAACAACCTTAACAATCAACTTTTACACTAAAGCACCTCAACATTTTCCAACTTAATATTTAAAATTTCAAATATTATTATTTCAATACAACTTTTCACATTTATTTCATTTAGACCCTAAATCATTAACATAATTTTATTATCACCCTAACTTCACATAAGTTATCAAAAACATGAAATGAGCACATAACTTAACCAAGTAGCATAAAGTGCATAAAATGAGATACTACAACCCCAACCCCACGTGCTCAACATGTGTTAAAATGGTGCCTAAGATTATGGTCGTGACAGTAACAATCTGGATTTAGGTACTTACAGTAGCCCCTCGGCGACGTTACTTACGAAGGAAGTGGGGTCATCGAAAAAAGATAAGGATCCCAAATCGGGGGGGATGCCTTATGGAGTGACCTGGACGGTCAAATGGTTGGACCCTAAAGCAAGGATTCCTATGTATCCACGGGGGAATCAAGCCGATCGTAGTTCTTGTCTGTTAAGTGTAAGAGACTTAACAGAGTGACTATGGGTCACGAGATCTTACACTGGGGATCTGACGAGATGGCAGGAACGGTTGTGTTAAACTGGCATTTTTAATAACACGGTTTGAGTTCGAAGGAAGGATTGAAGTTCTAACGACGGGGTTAGAAACGGAATGACAGGAACGGTTGTGTTAAACTGGCGTTTTTAACAACACGGTCTGAATTTCGAAGGATTGAAGTTCTAACGATGAGGTTAGAAATAGAATGACAGGAACGGTTGTGTTAAAATGGCGTCTTTAACAACACGGTCTGAGTTTCGAAGGATTGAAGTTCTAACGACGGGGTTAGAAATGAAATGATAGAAATGGTTGTGTTAAACTGGCGTTTTTAACAACACGGTCCGAGTTCGAAGGAAGGATTGAAGTTCTAACAACGGGGTTAGAAACGGAATGACAGGAACGGTTGTGTTAAACTGGCGTTTTTAACAACACGGTCTGAGTTTCGAAGGATTGAAGTGTTGGTGTAATGCCCTAGGTGTTTAGTTATGTTTAACTTATAACTTAATATCGCTATGTAATCGTCTTTATCATTTAATATAGAGAATATTTATTTGGTTTATTATATGTTTACATGTTTAGTATAATAACATGCGTCCCTAGTTATTGTGAATAACTAGTATAAGTTGATATCGGATAATCATGGAGATGATTATATGCATGAGATGCACATTACACTTGTGGGTACTTGTTAGAGAACAAGGTACTGGATATGACCTACCGATGAGATTTATGACATGGTCTATAGTCATATATGTCACGATTAAATCTCATGATAGTCGTGTCATTGAAGTCCTTTTGCACCTGAGATTATCGTCGTCTTCCACATGATGAACATTGTGTTTGAAGTAGTCTAACACTATCTTTAATAGGATAGCAATAAGGTCTATATTGGCACAATTGGATTCTTGTAGGGAAGAATGATAAGTCAAGATGGGATTTGTCCCTCTCGTTGAGAGAGATGTTTGCTTGGGCCCCTCGATGAATGATGTTGATGAAATGTGTGGCCACACTCAAGAGATTTGATAGAGATCAAATGCACTTGGATTGTCAACATATTCGGAGTCGAGAAAGCATTGAACAATATGAGTTGACGTGAACCATGACTCATGTTCAATTTGACATCGTGGACAAAGGGATTGTGACATTTGATCTATCAAGGAATCAAGCTTTGATGTTATATTAATTGGGTGGATATAATGGTTTGCTAGAAACCACTTATGTCTTGTGAGGTCAATGATTCGACTGACTACCAACATAAATATAATTCCTAAAGGATCACACACAAAAGAACAAATTGGAAAAAGCTGAAGTTTGGGAAATTTGGGATAAAGGCACGACTCGTGCTCTGGGTCACAACTCGTGACGCTTTTGAAGCTTGGTCACGACTCGTGCCCTTGATCAGCACGAGTATTTTTGGAGCACGACTCATACTACGACTGGATTTAGGGCATATATGACTCGTGGTTTTCTGGAACGACTCATGGCACGAGTCGTGCCTAGGAGCACGAGTCGTGCCCGCGACTAAATTCAGTCCGTACGCATGAGTCCTTTGCTGATTAGGTTTTGGCTTGGACAAGGTTTCTCCCTAAGAGTTAGGAATTTATAACAAGTATAAATATAAACCTTCTCTCATCCACAAACATATTTTGTTTTAGAGTTTATGAAACACTAAAATATTGATATTGATTGAGAATCAAATATCAAAAGCTCCCAAATCAATTCCATTGTTTTGGCTAGTATTGAGAGAAAAAAAAAACTCTCCATCATGTTAGACGGTTTCAAAGGCTAGGGTTTTGTTGTTTTATAAAGTTCTTCCGCTGCGTTTGTAACCCCAAAACCCAACAGTGGTATCGGAGCCGTGTTTTATCGTGATTAGGTTAAAATTGGCATGCTAGATTTAATTTGATTAAATGCTTTACATGCTATATGTGAAATAGATCTATGATTTTATGTGTAATGTTTTATGAAAACAATTATATGTGATATGCCATGGTTATGATTAATAGTTGATTAATATGATTAATTTTCTACATGGTTATTAATATGTTTAATATGGTTAAATTAGATTAGTAAATTCTCAAAATTGAAATCAAATTGTTTGTTTGTGATATTTTGTGAAGCCCTATGTTCATAATTATGTACACATAAGTTTCATGTTACAATCATGCGATGTTTGTTGTTATGTGTAAAACCTTCTAAATGTTTAAGTTTTATGCCACCCCTTGATTAGAACAATTGTGAAATTTTAGGATATTTTGATGTAGTTTCGACTCATTTGGGTGCATCATTATGTCTTAAATTGTGATCAAGATGAGATAATGGTTGATGTAGTTTTGACTCAGTTAGGTGCATCGTTCCATGTCTCATACGTTTGAAAAAAGGTTGGACTTAATTGGTGCTTTCAAATGAGATTTGACCCAAGGTATAGATGAGATTAAAAATATGTTTTTGACATATGTTGTCTAGAAATCTCATAAAAGATCTAAGAGTCATATATGATATGATTGATGTTATCTACCTAAATAGCTTGATTTCGGGCATTGACTCAGTTAAACCAAAATCAAGTGAAATATGGATCTTAGCCCATTATGATTATATGATACATGCTTGTATTTGAAGGTGTATAATTTAGTGGGAGTATTTATGAAATACATCATTTGCTCTTAGATGATTAATGCGTTGATACTTATATGTTTATTGTTTGCATATTTTATTGTAGTAATGGCAACTCACAATAATCAGCCCTTGTCACTGTGATCCACCCTTGAGAAGGACAAGCTCGAAGAGAACGGTACAAACTATTCTGATTGGATCAGAAGCCTAAGAATTGTTCTAAGGCAAGAGAAGAAAATGTACGTTCTTGACGAACCCATTCCACCTCCACCTGCTGCCAATGCTTCAAGGGCAGATAAGAATGCACATAAGAAACATACTGATGATTCTAATGATGTGACATGCCTTATGCTTCCCACCATGTGTAAGGCTCTTCAGAAGGACCTTGAACACATGGAAGCTGCTTTTGATCTAGCCGAGCGCTTAAAGGAAATGTTCCAAGTGCAAGCTAGACAAGAGAGGTATGATGTGGTAAAGGCCCTAAATGCATGCAAGATGCAAGAAGGGCAGTCGGTTGGTGCTCATGTTCTTAAGATGAAAGGACATATTGAGCGTCTAGAAAGGCTTGAAAATCCGATGAGTTTGGAACTCGCTACGGATACGATATTGAATTCATTGCCTGAAAATTATGGTCATTTCATAATGCACTATCACATGAGTGGCATGGATAAGAATCTCTCAGAATTCGTAGAGAAAAATATCAAGAAGCCTAGAAAGGCAAATGTGTTAATGGTTAACAAAGGGAAAGGGTTCAAGAAAGAAGGTAAAGCAAAAGTTGCTAAACCTAAGGCAAAGGTTGCCAGTGCTGAAGAGGCAAAACCTAAAGGTTCTCAAAAGGATGCGATTTGCTACCATTGCTAAGAAGTTGGTCATTGGAAGCATAATTGCAAGGCTAATAAGGAAGGCCTAAAGGCGAAGAAGGGCAATACGATTGCTACTGATTCAGGTATCTATATGATAGATATTTTCCTTTCTATTTCTAGTTCATGGGTATTAGATACGGGATGTGGATCTCACATTTGTTTAAATGTGCAGGGACTAAGGAATAGAAAGCTACTCAAACAAGGAAAAGTTGACCTACGTGTGGGGAATGGAACAAGAGTTGCTGCATTAGCCGTAGGAACATATGATGTAACTTTACCTAGTGGGCTAGTGCTTATTTTGAACAATTGTTACTATGTTCCGGATTTGAGTAGGAATATTATTTCTGTTTCTTGTTTGGATAATGAAGGTTTTAGTTTTCTTATTGAGAATAAGAAGTTATCTATTTATTTAAATGATATGCTCTATTATATTGCAAATTCATTTAATGGCCTTTATGTTCTTGATGTTGAGAAACAAGATAATGTTGAAGATATTTATCATGTAAGCAAGAAGTCTAAACCGAATGACGTGAACAACACGTTCATGTGGCATTGTTGGCTTGGTCATATAAATGAGAAACGCATATCTAAACTCCATAAGGATGGACTTTTAGACTCACATGATTATGAATCATATGATGTATGCGAATCTTGTTTATTGGGAAAAATGACCAAACCACCCTACACTAAGAGTAGTGAAAGGTCTAGTGACTTATTGGGCCTAATACATACCGATGTATGTGGACCAATGAGCAGCATTGCTAGGGGAGGATTTTGGTATTTCATTACATTCACCGATGACTTATCTAGATATGGCTATGTCTATCTGATGAAGTCCAAAAGTGAACCGTTTGAGATGTTTAGAACATTTTAAAATGAAGTACAAAATCAACTTGGCAAAACTATTAAAGCACTTCGATCCGATCGTGGTGGTGAATATTTGAGCCAAGAGTTTGACAATCATCTCAAAAACTGTGGAATCATTTCAGAGTTGACTCCACCCAAAACACCACAATGGAATGGTGTGTCCGAGAGAAGGAATAGAACCTTGTTAGACATGGTTCGTTCAAAGATGAGTCAAGTTGACCTTCCTATTTCCTTTTGGGGACATGCATTAGAGTGGCCTCTAGCTTTCTGTCTGAAGCTGCTTGTGACACTTTAAGGGCTTGGTCCCTGTGGGTGCTTCGAGCTTAGTTTTTGTCCTAGAGATGGTTCTCTTGAGCGGCTAGTTCCATGAGGGCCTTCCTTGCGAGAGCTAGACATTCTTCGTAGGTGCGCGCCGTCTGACTAGTGTCCAGAACTGTGATCACATCCAAATCGCCGAATGGCGGGAACACTTGGATTATGTTGACGAAGGAAGTCGGGCTGGGACATTCCATGCAGCCTTCTTTGATCTCGACTACCAAGAAGTTCGCCCATATCTGCTTGATTGACCCCACGGGGGTGTTAAATTCTGCAATGTTGACAGTCTCGTGATCACGTTCGATCGCCAAGTCTATCAGAGCTAGCAGTTTGCTGGCGGGATGTCTGAATCCGTGGCCGTGACGACTGGGAGCAGAATCGAACTGGAGCATGTTGATGCTGAGGTGGTCATTTCCAATGTCGGAAGCTGACTCTGTCTTGCGGGGAAGACCTTTACAGATGTTTTCGGGGTGGCTGCCGAAAGCGTTCCCGAGGTTGATCTGACTTGTAGCGGGGTGAGGAGCTTTGTCTCCTTCGCTGTTGCCCTTGGCCTTGGCGGCGCTTGTGGCTTTAAGCTTGACTGACGGCACGGGCCGGTTGCTACTGGGGCTGGTAGTCGGAAGGGATGAGGAGCTCTGAGCTCTTGGCCAGGGCCTCGTTTACCATGAGCAGGCAGTCGTCGAGGGTAACTTTGGCATTGCAGAATTTGATAATAAGGACCGGATCCTTGGTATCATCAGGATATCTGGAATAGATGATGTTGACAAAGTCGTCGTCAGTCACTTGATCAGAAGGGTTCTTTGTCGTGTCAACCAGTTGCTTCCAATTGTCGGATAGCTGCCTGTACTGGACGTTGAGCTTGACAATATCCATGGTGTTGGAGCCCTGGTTGTAGGTGACCTGATCGGAACGGGTGTCGTCCTCGAAACTGAGCATATGTATGTAGGGATCTTCTTGCGGGTCTGCCGCGTCCTCGACTCCGGAGAGTCCTGATTCGTCGCCATCTGACGGCTCAACCCAAACGTAGGGACGTATTGCGTCCTGGTGCGTTGTTGGAGCGGCTAGGAAAACATCATGCCCTTCGCTGGAGAAGAGGGGCTCAGCGGGCAGTTCCTCGTGGAGGACATCCCATACAACGTCCATGCACTCGAGACGATTATGACGGTGCTTGTTGACCTTTATCACGAAAATCTCTTCGCCTAGCGGGGCCAGAGAGTTGGCTTGAAGAATGCTGACGAATCGCCGATTGGAGACAGGGGGTTTGTGTGCCTGCATCATGGCGATGCTCAGTGTTTCTTTCCAATATGCTTCCAAATGTTGGAAACGACAGTTGAACTTGATGTATCGGACCGCTTCAGGGTCTGCCTGTTCGAGGACATTGACATAGTTAGCATCTCCGGACTCTGAGGGATTCTGATGAGATTTGCCCCGGTAGTCCCTTGGTTGATTTGAAGGAGGTAGCCCCGGTGCCTGGCTACAGGCACGCTTGGCTGCTGTCTCAGCTTCGTTTCCTATGAGGAAACTGTCCCCTCTGATGACTTCAAGATCTCCCTGACGGTTAATGAACTTAACGCACTGATGGAGAGTGGAGGCTATGGCTTTCATGTGATGTAGCCAAGGGCGTCCCAACAGAGCTGTGAATTCGAATGGAATGTCCATCACGTGGAATTTTGCTGGCACCATTTGCGTTTCGAACCAGAGCTCCAGAGTCACCATCCCCAAGATGGGACGAGACGTGCTGTCGTAGGCCTTGATAGTCCGGGCTGACGGAATCAGGTGGCTTTCGTTGATGCGTAGGGCTCGCATCATGCTGAGAGGGAGGACGTTAACGGCTGACCCGTTGTCTACCAATACTCCGGGGAGTGATATGGTGTTGAGCTTGAGAGTGATGTACAGAGCTTCGTTGTGCCCTGAGGCATCTCTCGGTTGGTCTTCGTCACGTAACGTGATCATACCGCCATACGATCGGGAATCGTAGATCCGGTCTCTATCCTGAGAAGGAGAGTCATCAAGCCATCTGTTTCTGTCTTCCTCTTGCGAGGTAAAGCCTTTCACGGAGCCTCGGGATGGTGTTGAGGCTGTTGTGGCGGTTTCCGCCCTTAGTTAGCACGCTGATCGAGTGCGAGTGCCAAGCCGACTTTGATCTTCCTTCACGGCCTCGTGCTCTAAGGCCGGACAAATTAAACCGTGGCCGATCCCGCGAGGGGTTAGGCTGACCGGCGCGAAGATTACCAAGATCTGAGGTATTCCGGTGTCCCAAGGTCTGAGCTCTATTGTCAGCAGGACTTTTCGGCTTTCCCACCCCTGTTTGCTCTAAAGCTGCATGGCCTGGAGGAAGGGAGGACTGGCTGGAGTAGAGTACATAGTAGTCAAACCTCCAGGATGGCTCTCCGAGTGTACCCACACTGGTGTCTCCAGCTTCATATCTTTCTCTCAGTTTCTGTTGAGAGGACTTCTTCTTCTGTTTTCTCGGAGGATTGCTCCGGACCTTGTCTTGGGACTCGTACTCCAGGCAGGCGGAGCAGTCACAAACATCATAGCTGATGTGGACATTTGATGAGGACCCGGCTGGAAGAGGCGGAGAAACTGGCTCTGCGGCCATCTTCTTGGGCACCCATTCAATGGAATTCACACTGTTGTTGTTCGGGAAAGGATTTCCGACTGTATTGGGCCCACGGGGGCGTTCCAATTTCCTTCCTCTATCAAGTTCTGGATTTCGTATCGTAACCCCACGCAGTTGTCGGTGGTATGGCCGTAATACTGATGGAAGGCGCAGTACTTGCTTTTGTCAGCGTTGACTACGGGATTCTTGGGTTTGTAATTTGCAACGGGCTTAAGGAGACCTTCCTTGATTAACCCCTCCAGCATCTTGCTCAGCGGCATGTCAAACTTGTCGAAGTGTACGGCAGGCTGCTTCTGAGTGGAATTGTTGTTTTGTGGTACTGGATTTCTGTTGCCCGACTGCTGTCCCTGATGGATGTAGTATGACAGACGTATCTTTCCCTTTGCCGGGGGCCGGTGCGGGATTGAATGCAACTGCCGATCGGTATCTGTATGGATGTGTAGTGGCCAACTTCTCCTTGAGATCCTTCTCGAACTGTGAGCCGGCATTGACCATGGCCCGGAGATCTGGGAAGAAATGATGACTGATGAGAGTTCTGATGGACGGTCTTAAGCAGGACTTGAAGATCCGCATCTGCTCATTCTTGGAGAATGGCTCCATGATCTCGGAGAGCTTCCAGCTCCACCTTTTGTAGAATTCTCCAACGCTTTCATCCGCTTTCTGCTCAGTGGTGATTAAGTCCTCACGAATTGTTTCCCACTCTAAGTTGGGTTTGTACCGTTCCAGGAAGATGTTACTGATCTGATCCCAGGTGTGGCGATCCGCAGGCTTGACCCTCAGAAACCATCGTAACGCTGAACTTTTGAGCGTATGCTGGAAGTGGTCGGCCATTTGCTGGAGGGTTGCTCCTTTCGCTCTCATGCCGAGAACGTAGGTGTCGACATGCGTTTGAGGACATTCGGTTTCGTCGAATCGGTCCATCTCAGGCATTCTGAACTTGGCAGGGAGAGGCGTAACCATTCCTGGATCTGTGGATTTGAGCATTTCCTGCTTTGAGCTGCTCATGGTGGCTTTCAGGTCTTTCATTTGTTCGACCATCCAGGCTAAGGTTGGGTCCAGTGGTGGACTGTGAGGCTCGGCGCCGGGTGCTACCACGTGAGCAGCAGTGATTGGAGGTGGAAGGCTTGATATATGCGAATATATGAGGGCCTTTTCTGAATTGTATCGGGGTTTGTCCCCGGTGTTTTGGGATTCGTGTATAGGCAACGGGATGAACCCGGAAGGGTATTGAAGGATATTGGCATCTGTCTGAGATGGTCCAGCGGTGCGTTGGTGGTATTAAGTGATGGGAGTAGCACTGGCTTGGCCAAATATGACAGGGTTGCCGTGAGAGGTGGCAACGTGGAGCCTAGGTCGGCTGTTTCCTTGGTTCGAAGGAATCCCGTAAGTTGACGGGGGAGGAACCTGGTTGAAGGTTTGGGGAACTGGTTTCGGGGAATCGTCATCCTCGACCAGGACGAAGGTACCGTCTGACTGGGGGATAGCTGCTATACCTCGCTCATTCAGAAGTTGTACCATGAAATTCTGCTGATCTTCTTTCTGCCTCTTGTGAACCTCACAAGCCCGGATGGCTTCTTCCAAAGTCATATCTATTACCGGTGGCGGGGGTCCGTCCCCATCACGATTTCTCGATGAGCTAGACATGTCAGAAATTCTGGCTGAGGGAACTGAGGGAACCGAAGAACTGTCTGACGCTGCCGTGACTGTAATTCTGGCAAGGCGTTGACCCGGAAATCTGAACCACTTTTTGCTCGCTGCAGGGAATGAAAGGCAGGGTTTAGGCTTCGAAAAGGGGTATTTGGCTCAAGGTTTCGGGCTTGTGCAATGTACATTTATCGATTAATGTTTACTTAAAATGTGTTTTCTCAGAGTCCTAATCGGTTGGAAAAGAGCGTGTCTTCTTTTTCGCAACTAACCCTAGAGCTCTAATCAGTGGATCTCGTCACTACGCTTATAAGCCCCTCGTTTCCATTTGTAGATCATCTTTCTCGGGATGGACTATCACGAGCGAGGTCCTATAAGGCAAGCGAGTTCCACCGACAAAGGAAAAAGTGAACTTAAGGCTAGCTGATCACGCAAACTTCCAACGTATGTGACGCACGGGTGTGATGAATGTCACCGCGATTTTTCTTTTTTGAAAATCAACAAAACGGAGTCGCCACGCCATTTTTATTTTAAGGGCCAAAACTTTGAAAAATGCCCGAGATTAGAGATTTGGGTTCGGAGGTCACGTTACACTCCGGGAAGAACGTTAGGGTTCACCCGAAATGCCTCGTAAAACGAGTCTTCCTAATTTGAAACCATTTGTGTGTGTGTGTGTGTGTTTTGGTTAAAATAAATGCAAACTGAGAAAACTAAAAATTGAGAACTCTTTGTAAGACATTAAACAAGTCCCATGATTTTTGGTATGATTTTAGGGTTGAGATTTGGTACTCAAAAGACTCCTTGAAGTTGAAAATCAATTCTGCCAGAATGAAAAAGGCAGTGGACACTTGATTTTCAAATGGATTTAAGGGTTTTAAAAATTCAGAATATGAGGAAAGTCAGAGAATGAAAGTTGTTCAAAACATCTTAAATAAGGTGACTGAAAAAGATTTTTATGATTGGAGATGATTTGAGGGACCAAAACCTTCTTGAAATCACAGATGTGAAATCTGGATTTCCAGAGACTGCTAAACTGACTTTTGGAAAATAATTTGAAAAAGGGAGTTAGACTCACGAAAGAAATAAAGTAAAAATATTTCTGGAATCCTATGGATGTTTTCTACAAAAAGTATTTTGTAGTCAACTCCAAATTCCAAGTTTTTCTGTGTCCAAAAAATTAGACAATGGACAGAGGTCTTAGAGAAAGGCTACTGGACAGCAACATTCTCAAGAAGGAAAATGTGATTTTAAAGGGGGTTTTGCATCCATGCTTGTCCCCATTTCCTTAGGCTTTGATTAGTGATCACTAAACATTTTAGTGGTGATCTACTATATCAAGCCATCCTTAGGGTACATTAGGACTTAAAGCATTTCATTTGCTTGGGAAGGGGAGATTTAACTTTGAAATAAAGATTTTTTGTATGAAAATGATTTTTAGGTTAAGAAAAGGTTTTCAAGTAAGTAAAAACAATTTGAAAGGAATGTTGATCCTTGTAGAAGATCATCCATGGAGATGAACTTCCATGGTGATCCTCTTGGATCTAGGGCAAGGGATGGACAACAAACAAGTTACATCTTTGAAATGTGAGATGCATGCATGGATGAGGGAGGTTTAAGGTAAGGAGAAGGAGGGTTTACCAATGGTGGTATCCTATCTTCTTTGTGTTTGTGTTTGAGGCTTGAATTTAGTGAGTATTTGGTGAGTGTGATTTGGGAAAATAATCAAGAGAAAAAGGTGGCAATTCAAGGAATTCCCACTGTTTTCTCTAGTATTTTCGCCAAGGTGCTTGCTGTGAGTGAATGGTTTTTCTGAGACTGAGGGGCTTAATTTATAGGCCTCTGAAAACATCAAAAGTATCCGCGTGGATATGTCCTTCAGCGTGCACTGTTCATTTAATGCTGCTGCAGGCTTTGGACAAGAGGAATATTTTTCAAAATATTCAAACAGCTGTGTTTTACAGCTTACCCATTTTGGGTTTTTACATTTTTTTACATTTTGTAAGATTCTTTCCCTTGTTTATCTCTAAATAGCAATCCCTAATTAACCCTTGCTTTGTTAGAAAAGTTAGGAATTGTTAGAAATGTTAGGGATGTTAGGACTTTCGTTAATTTTCTAATGAAAATACTAACAACTCAAATTGGAGCACTTACAGTAGCCCCTCGGCGACGGCGCTTTCGAAGGAAGCGGGGTCGTCGATAAGAGTAAGGCTCCATATTTGACAAAGGGGTGACAAAAGTGGTCAGATGGCTGGACCTGGTGACAGGCTACCTACGTATCCTTAAGAGGAATCAAGCCAGTCGTAGTTTGGGTCTTTCGATGTTGACCCTAGAGTGACTATTTTAGGATGTCAACCTGGTGAGCGAGTTCTACAGTCGGTCGCTGAAAGAAACTCTACTGGGGATAGGATATGACCATTTTCGTCTGATGGCTAGAATCGTATATTCGCACCGCCGGGGAAAGGAATGACCATTTTGGTCTGATGGCTGAACCTAATGATAGGCTACCTACGTATCCTTAAGAGGAATCAAGCCAGTCGTAGTTCGGGTCTTTGATGTTGACCCTGGAATGACTATTTTGAGGCGTCAACCTCGTAATGATGGCGTTTTAGGTGCCTCGGACCTTGAAGATGGCGTTTTAGGTGCCTCGAACCTTGATGATGATGGCGTTTTAGGTGCCTCGAACCTTGATGATGATAGCGTTTTAGGTGCCTCGAACCTTGAAGATTTGGGATTGATGGTCCTTTGGTGGACTTCAATTGAAGGGGCCGGTCTTACGTTTGCTGCCGGGAAAGGGGATGACCGTTTTGGTCGAGTAGCAGGACCTATGACAGGCTACCTATGTATCCTTAAGAGGAATCAAGCCAATCGTAGTTCGAAAGTTGCTGGGAACGGGATTTCGTTAGCTTTCGTTGATGAAATCGGACTTACGTTTTACTGTCGGGGATGAAATTGAGGAAAGAAACGGGATTCCGTTAACTTTCGTTGGAGAAATCGGACTTACGTTTTACTGCCGGGGATGAAATTGAGGAAAGAAACAGGATTCCGTTAACTTTCGTTGGAGAAATCGGACTTACGTTTTACTGCCGGGGATGAAATTGAGGAAAGAAACGGAATTCCGTTAACTTTCGTTGATGAAATCGGACTTACGTTTTACTGCCGTGAAGTTCCTTTGGAAGGGGACTAACCTAGGTGGACTTTGGTTATCCTCCGTTATGTTTAGGACTAAACTGCAGAGTCCTGGAATTTTAAAGGGCAAAATAGTCTTTTTGGCCCTTCAATTCCATCCGCGCGGATTAGAACGAAGTCCAGACAGGTTTTGAAAAGAGGGCTGCCGCCCTTCTCCTTCTTCCCCACCATTTTTCCAGTTTTCACGATAGGAGAGAGAGAAAATCGAGGGAGAAGCCATTTTTTGCCCAAAAAACTTCGAAATTCTTCCATTTTCTTTGATTTTTCGAGCAATGGAACACGGGGGAGTTGCTATCCAAGGTCAAGGACGCGGCCCGGTCGCGGAGAGGTGATTAGAGCTTGTGAGGATGAGGAGGCATTACTCACTTTTGCAATCGATTGCGAAGGAGCCATATCCCGATGCGTGGCAACATTGGTCCACTGATCCGAGTCTTCGCACGGTATACTTCGAATCTCTCCATTTTCTTTGTCGATTTTTGCTTGAAATTGAATTTTTGTGATTTTTCTTTTTTTTTTATTCGAAAATTGATGTTCTTGGTATTGAAATTGGACTTTGATGATTTGCATGTTGTAATGAGTATATGGGTGACCCAAATATGCATTTTGTTTGAAAAAAAGATTGGGCGATTTGCCTTTTTTTTTTTTTTTTGAAATATGAGATGACGAAAATTTGTCCGAATCCGGGACGGACTTCTTTTTTGTTGCATGTAGGATTTTTGCAATGAGATGATGCTTCCATGAATGATATGAATGCATGCATGCATGTTTTATGATTTTTTGTGAAAAATGGGACGGATTTCTACTTCCGTTGATTGAATGTATGAATGTGGAAAATTGTTTCTGTATGCTATTTCATGAAAAATGGGACGGAGTTTAGTTTCCGTTGACTCAATGTTATTGACATGTCTCTTTATGCACGCATGAATGGTGAATGGTGATTGTTGAAAAACTTTTCTTTTGTGCGAGAAAAATGGGGCTGAGTCCATTATATGCCGTTATGCTGCCGAATTTTTTCAAAACTTTTGTCTATGATGCATGAGTATGCTTTTAAATGCAAATGCAATTTTTTCTCTTCTTTTTTTTTGACATCTTTTTTTGTTTTTCTTTCAATTGCAGGGTGGAGATCGTTTTGTGACGGAGCAGCTGAATAAGCTGAAGACTCGGGGGTCAGTGGAGGCTGTGATTGGCCTGTGGGATCGGTTTCCAGTCTTGGTAGAGGAGGTTTGATGAGTCCGAGGCAGATCGTTATTGAGACAGGGTTGTATGAGTTCATCGAGTGTCTGAGGGGGTTGCTCAAGTTCCCCAAGAGTAAGGGCCTGATTTTTGCTTTGGCGCAGCACTGGTGGGACGTGACCCACACATTCCATTTCTTCTGGGGTGAGGCTACGGTCACACCTTCCGATTATGCTGCGTGTTGGTGTAATGCCCTAGGCTTTAGTTATGTTTAACTGAAAACCGTTATGTATCATCTTTATCGTTTATGTTTATTATTTGATTATTATATAGATTGCATATTTATTGTAATAATCTCCGTCCCTAATTATTAAGAGAATAATTAGTATAATTGTCAATGGATAATCATATGATGATTATATGCATAGAGATGCACATTGAAATTATGAGTACTTGTTAGAGAACAAGTGACTGGACTTGACCCGTATGAGATTTATGTCATGGTCAAATGTCATAATTAAATCTCATATGGTCACTTCATTTAGTCCCTAGACCTGAGATTATCATAACCTTACATATGATGAAAGTCATGTTTGATTTTAGTCAAACGGTATCTTAACACGATATCTATAAAGGCTATCTTTGGCATGATCGGATTCATGATGGGAAGGATGATAAGTCAAGATGGAATTTTGTCCCTCGAAAGAGAGATGTTTTGCTTGGGACCCTCAATGAGTGATAATGATGAAAGCGTGTGGCCACACCCCAATATGATTGGACTATCATTATACTCAAGATCGAGAAAGCATTGAACAAATACAAGTTGACGTGGACCATGACTTGTGTTCAATATAACATCGTGAGACAAAGGGAGAAATGGAAGTGTACCATTGGAAACGTGAACTCTTACGTTACATTAATTGGGTAGACATAATGACTTGCTAGAGTCCGCTTATGTCTTATGAGGTTCGATATGATCGAACTCATTGCCAACATAATGTAATCCTATTGGGTCACACACAAATAGAATGAATTGGTTAAACCGGAGGAAGAATGGTTGAGAGTTTCTGTATCTGGCTATATATACCGCGCGACATATCAAGCCAAGGGCTTAATATACCGCGCGACATATCAGGCCTGTACGCGTTTTTGACAGCCTGTCTCTGCTA
The DNA here is from genome assembly GCA_022495995.1 of Adenophora triphylla var. japonica. NCBI lineage: Eukaryota > Viridiplantae > Streptophyta > Magnoliopsida > Asterales > Campanulaceae > Adenophora > Adenophora triphylla. The sequence continues at coordinate 517,996 of JAFEMH010001088.1, forward strand.
ATACGATTAGGAGAAGTATTCTTACTATTGTAGTATAAATACAAGGGGTCTGTCAGACCTAAAAGGTTGGCCGAAATTTTCAAGGGGAAAATCATAACAAAATACTCTCAATATTCTTCCATAAGTTTTAGGAATCTAGCAATTCCCAACCCGAGAATTGTTCTCGACATTCATATTTGTGTGGATTACCAAAAGAGGGTCTTAGTTTTGTTCAAACAAATCAAAGACCTAGAGTTCAAATCTGGATGTTATAAAATTGAGTTTATAAGTCCGCGATAGATTGATTCATTGATATACATGATTAATTGATTAAAATGTGATTTTAATAATTATTGCAATGTATATGAAAATCTGGATGTTATAAAATTGAGTTTATAAGTCCATGCTAGATTGATTCATTAATATGCATGATTAATTGATTAAAATATGATTTTAATAATTATTGCGATGCATGTTTTATTTGTTCTTACATGTTAAGAATTTTTTTAAATTAGATGTTTAGTTGAAACATGATATTTAGTTTCCTAATATGTTTAGATTTAGACATTGTAAATTTTGGATCTTATGATTGTTTACGGAAACAAGTCATAAATACGCGAAATTTAAAAGGAAACTGATTGTTTATAAAAGGTAGGGATTATGTTGCCTAATCAGAGTTGATTTCTAATTATGCATGTCTAGGAGAGTTCTGTCAAAGGAAGAGTTGGTACTTAAGAAGTCCTTGTGGCTCACCTATCTTCCTGGGAACTTACCTGGTGCATGATTATGACTATCTTTGCTGATATGCTTATAATCTACCTTAAAGAACCTTCATTTAACTTTTAAGTTCTTTTATGCCAATTCATGATTAAACACTTGAGACCACTCGGATAGTTTTGGGTGGGCTTGCCATAGCAAGGTACTTTGATTCTATTCCGTTTGCGAGCAAGATGAGGAAATGGTGGTTCCTATACGTTTAAAATGGATGAACTTAATTGGGTTATCAAAATGGTTTTGGACCCAAGGCATAAGATGAGATTAAAATATGCTTGGACATATGATGTCTTAAATAAATCTCATAAAAGATCCTAAGAGTCATATATGATATGATTGATGTTTTCTACCTAATTAGTTTGATCTTGAGCGGTGCGCCATAGCGTACTTGAGATTAAATTAAAGATGGATCTTAGTCCTAAGAGTCATATACGATATGATTGATGTTTTCTACCTAATTAGTTCAATCTTGAGCGGTGCGCCATAGCGTACTTGAGATTAAATTAAAGTTGGATCTTAGCCCATTAAATGCATATTATGCTTATTTGCATTGGAAGGTGTATGATTTAGTGGGAGTATTTGTAAAATACAATATTTGCTCTTAAATGATAAATGTGTTGATATTGATATGTGTTCATATAATTTGTATATTTTGTTGTAGAAGTAGCATTACATAATGATAATTGCGATTCGTCCTTATGAAGGATGAAGTTCGAAAGGAACGATACATTTAATTCTGATTGGATCAGAAGCCTAAAGAATGGTTCTTGGGTAAATGTGTACGTTCTTGACGAATCCGTTCCTACTGAACCCACTGCAAATGTTGCAAAGGGCAAATAAGGAAGCAACATTAGAAACATATTGATGATTCTGACAATATTGCTTGCCTTGTAATTGCCATCATGTTTAAAGGCTCTTGTGAAGAACCTTGAGTACATGATAACTATTCTTCTGTTCTAGCATAACACAAAAGGGGAAATGTTCCAAGTGCATGCTAGGCAAAAGATATATGTTGTGGTGAAGGCTCTTAATTCATGAGATGAAAGAAGGAGCAATCAGCAAATTGTGTTAATGGTTGACACAAGAAAAGGGTTCATAAAGGAAAGGAAAGAAGGTAAAGCAAAGATTGCTAAACCTAAGGCAAAAGTTGTCAAAGCCGAAGAGGCTAAACCCAAAGTGTCTCAAAAGGATGCATTTTGCTATCATTGCAATAAGATTGTCATTGGAAGCAAAGTTGCAAGGCTTATTAGGAAGGCCTAAAAATTGAAGAAGGGCAATATGATTGCTACTACTTCAAGTATCTATATGATAGATATTTTCCCTTCGACTTCTTGTTCTTGGGTATATGATATCGATTGGATCCCACATTTGTTTAAATGTGCAAGGAACAAAGAATAGAAAGCTACTCAAATAAGGTAAATTAAACCTATGCATGGGAATGGAGCAAGAGTTGCAACATTAGCCATAAGGGACTTATGAAGTCACTTTACCTTGTGAAGTAGTACTTGTTTTGAACAAGTATGACTACGTTCCGGATTTGAGTAGGACTATTATTTATGTTTCTTAAATGGATGATGAAGAATATAATTTTCTTATTTTCAATAAGAAGTTTTATATTTATTTAATAATATGCCTTATTGTAATGCATATGTCATTAAATGGTCTTCATATCCTTGAAGATGAGAAACAAAATAACATTGAAGATATCTATAATATAAATGGGAAATCTAAACCGAACAATATGAACAACGCGTTCATATGGCATTGCCCGGCTTGGTCAAATAAATAAGAAACATATATCTAAACTCCATTAACATGGACTTTTAGACTCATATGACCATGAATCATTTGAGGATTTTGGATCTTATTTATTGGGATTATCGACCAAACCACCCTACACTAAAGTAGTGGGAGGGCTAGTGACTTATTGGTCATTATACATAAGATGAATGTGAACTATTAAGCAGCATTGCTAGGGAGGATTTTGGTATTTCATCATATTTCACTAAAGACTTATCTAGATATGATTATGTCTATCGATGAAGTCCAAAGGTGAATCGTTTGAGATGTTTCGAACATTTCAAGATGAAGTACAAAATAACTTGGTAAAAGCTGTTAAGTACTTCGATTAGATCGAGGTGATGATATTTGAGCCAAGAGTTTGACAATCATCTCAAAACTATGAAATTGTTTCAAAGTTGACTCCACTCGAAACACCACATTGTATGGTGTGTCTGAAAGGAGGAATTGAACCTTGTAGGACATGGTTCGTTCGATGATGTGTCAATCAGACTTTCCTATTTCCTATTTCCTTTTGAGGATATGCATTAGAAATAATGCGGTTACCGAATCGAGTCCCTACTAAATCGGTTCCTAAGGCCCCACATGAGATGTGGCATGGAAGAAAACTTAGTTTGTCTTTCATGAAGATTTGGGGTTGCGAATCTTATGTAAAGAGACTTGTCTCTTATAAGTTAGCACCAAATCTGACAAGGTTATTTTCGGATATTGATTTTACAATCACAAAGAGAACAAAGTGTTTGTTGCTCTACACGATTTGTTTCTTGAGAAATAGTTTCTCAATAAAGAATCTAGTGGGAGTAAAAATCTTGAAAGAAGTTCAAGAACCCGAAAATAATATGGAACCAAGAGTAGACACAGAACCAAGTTCACAAAGGAGTTGTGAAACCGGTTCAAGATGCACAAGTCCATCGTAGATTGGATAGGTTACGATCCGAACTCAAGAAATAGTGATTTCTCGTTGCGAAAAGTGATGAAGTGGAAGTCATTGAGAATGACGATCCTACTTGCTATCAAGAAGCGATGTCCTCTCCTAATTTGGATAAATGGTTAGGAACCATGGAATCCAAATTACAATCCATGTTTAACAATCAAGTTTGGAACTTGATTGGGCTACCTAAAAGTGTAAAAACTAAAGGGTGCAAGTAGGTCTTCAAAGACCGACATGGATGTGAAGGTGTATACTTTCATGACTAAGGATTGTAGCAAAGGGATTTAGGTTAATTCATAGTATTGACTATGTTGAAACCTTTTTCGCCAGTTACAATGTCGAAGTCTGTTAGAATTTCAATTGCCATTATCGCATATTGTGACTATGTGATATGACAAATGGATGTCAAACGACTTTCTTTAAATGGAAAGATTATTAAGGATGTGTATAGTACACAACCCGAATAGTTTGACGATCCAAGAAACTCTAATAGAGTATGCATGTTGCAAAGATCCATGAGATGGATTGAAGCAAGCTTCAAGGAATTGGAATCTTCGTTTTGATGAATTGGTCAAAGAGTTTGACTTCATCAAAGAACAAAGATGAACCTTGTGTATGCATGAAATTCAGTGGGAGCATGGTATTATTTCTATTGTTTATTACAATGATATCTTACTCATTGGAAAAACAAGTTCCGACACTTAAGACTGTTAAGTCTTGGTCAAGGAAAGGTTTCTCAATGAAAGATATGGGTGAAGCCGCTTACATCCTTGGCATCAAGATCTATAAAGATGGATCTAGAAGGATAAATTGGTTTGAGTCAAAGTGTTCACATTGACAAGATTCTTAGAAGAGTCTAAGAAGAGTAGCTTGTCAATGGATCATGGTACTTCTCTTAGCAATATTCATTGTCTTATGACAACTGATGAGCAAAAGGAAAATGAATGAAGTTCCATATGCTTCGGCATTTGGATCTGTCATGTATGCCATGATTTGTACTAGACCTGACGTCTCATATGCTCTAAGCATGATGAGTCGATACCAATCTGATCCTGATATAAACCATTGGATGGGAGTCAAGATGATCCTTAAGTACTTAAGAAGAACTAAGGATATGTTATTGGGATTTGAAAGATTGGAAGTTAATCTTGTTGTAAGGGTTACATAGGTGCTAGCTTCCAAACTGACAAAGTTATTTTAAAATCGCAATTAGGATTTGTGTTTGTGCTTATTATAGGTGCAATTTTGTTGGAAGAGTTCCAAGCAGAAATTGTAGTCGATTCTACTACTAAGGCCGAATTTTGGCAACATATGATGTGGCTAAAAGAGGCAGTTTGGATCAAAGTTCATTAGTGTTTTGGAAATGTTCCAAGTATCACTAATCAGTGGAACTTTTGTTATGACAAATAGTGGTGCCACTTGTGCAAACAATGGAACCAAGGTCACAACAGCGATCCAAACACTTACTTAGACGTTCTTCGAGGAATTCATAAAGAATGAGAAGACGTTAAGATATACTCCCTCCGTCCCACTACATTAGACACTTCTTTCCATTTTGGGACGTCCCACTTCACTTGACACCTTCCAAAAATAACCATTTTTTTATATTTTTATATTAATGGACCCCACCACTTTAGCCATTAATCTGTTTAATTAAAGTAATACTAATCCTAACATTTTATTAATTAATCCAACTTTCTCCTAATCTAAACGACCCTTTACCCAAGAAAACCCAACGCCCCATTCCAACCCACTTCGTCAATTCTTTTCCTTGTTTTTTCTCTCAAGAACCCTAAGTTCTCTTGCTACGCCGTATACCAAATTCCTCAAAATCTCTCATGGATCTGCCATTGTCGAGGCTAAAAAGCTTCGATTTGGTGTCCCCCAAAGGTGTTACGGTGGACGTCTATGCTCCCTTTGATGCCGATTCATATCCAAGCCCTAATTCGACGACTTGTGAAGATTCTGCCTTGAATCTCATGAATGCGCCATTGTTGGGGCAATCGAGCTTTTATGTTACGGATTCGTTGCCCGTAGATGATACGCCGGCGACGGAGCCTCCCCTTTACAAAGATTCTATGGTGGACGTCTATCCTCCCTTTGATGCCGATTCATATCCAAGCCCTAAATCGGTGAGTTGTGAAGATTCTTCTACCAATCTCATGAATCTGCCATTTTGGGGGAATCAAACTTTTATTTTACGGATTCGTTGCCAGTTGATGATAACGCGGTGACGGAGTCTCCCTTTACGGTGATTCATATCCAATGGCGATGGAGTTTGAAAAGGGTTCGGGCGTTGTTCAACGAAGTTGTTGGACATTGAATCACAAGCTAGTGATTACCTCTCTACTACGAGAATGATGGCATGTTTCTTACCTAGATTTATTGGTAAGGATGATATCGGCTTGATCCATACTACCGGCTCATTTGTAGTCCGAGAATTCTTGAGTTCATCTACTGAACAGGTCGTATCTCCACTTTTTACTTGTTTCTTTCAGCAATTGGGTGATTAAGAGTGCATTTTGTTGTGGAAATCTTTTTCGTGTGTGAAATGATGATTAGTTGTTACTCAGTTTCTGAAAATAAATTGATGATTTGTTGTTACTCAGTTTGATTTTTTCACAATGATGATTTGTTGTTACTGTTTTTTCAAAGAGCAAGAAGTCTATGATGATTTTTTATGAGACTTCAACTGGTTTTTTAAAGAGCAAGAAGTCTATGATGATTTTTTATGAGACTTCAACTGTTTTATGTTTGCTTGTACTTGTTGCTGGTGAGATGGAACTTCTTGTTGTTACTCAGTTTGTTGACCATTTCTCTATGATGATTTCCTACAATCTGAGAGTAAAAAATAGGCCATACAACTTGTTGTTTTTCATTATGAAAAGGCCACAATTGGCACTGATTAAGACAAAAGGCCACTACTACACAATTGGCACTATTTTTTTTTTTTTACAAAAGGTCACAAAAGGCCAAACTGTTCCAGACAAAAAGGCCAATTTTTTTTTTTTTACAAAAGGTCACAAATTCTATTCACAAGTACTGTTCCATCATGCCCTCAAGTCCTGCTGCATTCCCTTGCTCAATTAGATGCAATAAACAGTCTCTTACCAAGCTCTTTTCAACTGGATACTCATTTGGGAGTAATCCCCTTCTATGTAAAGCATCCTTCCCCATGTGCTTGATCACATAATCATTTGATCCACGCTTGATCATAATCTGTTCCAAACATGATTCTAAACTTATAAAAACTTTGTTCAGTGTGTAATGTGAAAGTTTAGTGAATGATTCTTCCACTGCAGCCACCAACTCATCAATATTCTTAGGTTGCACATCTGACTTCAGTGAGTCTATTGATCTAAACCACCCTAGGTCATTAACATTTGTATCTGGGGAGTTTGCTGGCTGGAACATTAGCTTAATATTGAAACCATCTTCATTTGCTGCTGCTATAAAATCTGGGTCACCATCAAGTGATAAGTGTGGTGGAGCATTATCCCATTGTATAGTTATCTCTTTACTCTCTGTGGGTGGCCATTTAGCTTTAATTGCAGGGAGTACCTGCAATCAAATGAAGTTTTGTTGCATTAAAACAGTAATGGTGACATCAAAGAGCATGAAAATTACAATTTTTTCACCACTTACATGATCTAGCATCATCTCTTTTGTGGTTTGCTTGTTAATTGAGTCCATTGCCTTCGTAACTGGAGTTCCACGGAGCCTGTTTACGCTGTTCCTCTTTGCTTCTTCTATCTTTGTAAATGGCCACAATCCCACTTTGCCATCAAACACCAAGTCTCCAGAATCTGCATACACAGGTCTGCTAACAGCACATAGAAACATGACTTTTACGATGAATCTCTTACTTTGGCATGACCTGTAGGGTAGTGTTTCCCCTGGAAAAACATAGTATTTCTGTGTGCACTTGGACATGTTAAACCACTTCTCATCAACATGTATTACATGGGTCATGCTTTTAAACTTGGGGGTAGATGTCGCAACATCATATCTGAGTGAAGATAAACTGAATTTCAACCTTGATATTTTATTCGCATCATTTAAAGCTGGCTTCATAGCGTTGGAATGTGCTCTGATCACACCAGATTTTTTCCATCTAAAAAGTGTACTCTTGCTTACACCCATGTTTTTTGAGAAATTCCTAATTGTTGTTCTCTTTTGAAAGGGTATGGATTTCAGTTTATGAACATCAACTTCTATTTTTCTACTATCAGTTTGTTTACCTGTTCTTTTTGTAGGCAAAGAACATGGTTGGCCAAGCTCGATTTGCTTCTTCAAAGTCCTCCAAAATCTGAGTACAGTCGACTTGCTGATAGAAAACGTGAGACAAGCTTCATCCAGCTTGCATTTTGGAAGGAATCGTTGTTCAGTGGGAAATCTCTTTTTTGAAGCTTCGATAAGGAATTGAGCAATCAACACCCTCTCCTCTTTTGTAACATCCTTCACCATGGCAGCCTCTGTTCTTCACTCTCTTTTTTTTTTTGGTTCTGTTCTTCACTCTCTGTTGCTTCTGTTCTTCACTCTCTTTTTTTTTTTTGGTTCTGTTCAACTGGGTGAAGAGAAGCTGTAGCATTAAAAGGTTGTTTGTATTTATAGAATGTGTTAATAGATTAGGAGGGAATTTTGAATTGTTGTACTGAAAGTTAATTAGGAGGGAAAATTCCACTGTTTTCTTACCCAGTTTAATTGTTGGAGCCAAAAATTTAAATCTTGGCTGGAAAGATTAGGGAGGTCAAATCTCCTAATAATTTTTCCTCCACAGCTTGCTTTTTCTTTATTTAATTGTTTTTCTTAGTTCCCGTGCCCAAACTTTAGGTGTCTAATGTAGTGGGACGGAGGGAGTACAAAGTATCAACCGATGATGACATAAGGGATTCACTTACAAAGACCCTCGCATAAGCAGAAGCATGGTGGGCATGTTAGATCCATGAGTATTCGATACATAAATGGAGCCTAGTGCAAGTGGGAGACTGTTGGTGTAATGCCCTAGGCTTTAGTTATGTTTAACTGAAAACCGTTATGTATCATCTTTATCGTTTATGTTTATTATTTGATTATTATATAGATTGCATATTTATTGTAATAATCTCCGTCCCTAATTATTAAGAGAATAATTAGTATAATTGTCAATGGATAATCATATGATGATTATATGCATAGAGATGCACATTGAAATTATGAGTACTTGTTAGAGAACAAGTGACTGGACTTGACCCGTATGAGATTTATGTCATGGTCAAATGTCATAATTAAATCTCATATGGTCACTTCATTTAGTCTCTAGACCTGAGATTATCATAACCTTACATATGATGAAAGTCATGTTTGATTTTAGTCAAACGGTATCTTAACACGATATCTATAAAGGCTATCTTTGGCATGATCGGATTCATGATGGGAAGGATGATAAGTCAAGATGGAATTTTGTCCCTCGAAAGAGAGATGTTTTGCTTGGGCCCCTCAATGAGTGATAATGATGAAAGCGTGTGGCCACACCCCAATATGATTGGACTATCATTATACTCAAGATCGAGAAAGCATTGAACAAATACAAGTTGACGTGGACCATGACTTGTGTTCAATATAACATCGTGAGACAAAGGGAGAAATGGAAGTGTACCATTGGAAACGTGAACTCTTACGTTACATTAATTGGGTAGACATAATGACTTGCTAGAGTCCGCTTATGTCTTATGAGGTTCGATATGATCGAACTCATTGCCAACATAATGTAATCCTATTGGGTCACACACAAATAGAATGAATTGGTTAAACCGGAGGAAGAATGGTTGAGAGTTTTACGTATCGGCTATATATACCGCGCGACATATCAAGCCAAGGGCTTAATATACCGCGCGACATATCAGGCCTGTACGCGTTTTTGACAGCCTGTCTCTCCTAATACGATTAGGAGAAGTATTCTTACTATTGTAGTATAAATACAAGGGGTCTGTCAGACCTAAAAGGTTGACCGAAATTTTTAAGGGGAAAATCATAACAAAATACTCTCAATATTCTTCCATAAGTTTTAGGAATCTAGCAATTCCCAACCCGAGAATTGTTCTCGACATTCATATTTGTGTGGATTACCAAAAGAGGGTCTTAGTTTTGTTCAAACAAATCAAAGACCTAGAGTTCAAATCTGAAGATCCAAAGGAGTTGAAGATTCGAAGATTTGAAGATCAAAAGTTTGTGATTACGAATCACATAATTATCCGTTCGATAGCTCAAGACCGGAAAGCAATTTAGGTTGGTAAATTCTATCTCATAGCAATTCAATTTAATCGTATAGAACAGATCTTAGGGCTTGGGTTTTGTGTTAATTTTATGCTTAATTCCGCTGCGCATGGACCCATAAAACCCAACACTGCGATCACGGACCTGTCCTTTAAAGGACGCAGCATTGAGTGGAGAGATGGTTACAGTGACCGGGAGCTGCAGGATCTTCTAGGTTTTACCCCCATTCCCAAAAAGGGGATGGGGATGGAGTACGCTGTGGTCCACGGGAAGATCGTGGAGAGCATTGAGAATTATGAGGCTGGGGATGAGAGAGTGGCTGCAGTGCAGATTGCTAGGGCTTTTCTGTGGTTCGGTTTTTCGAGCACACTTTTTGGACACGCCGAGGGGACGGCGCTATTTGCCCTGCTGCAGACGTTGGCTGATGTGGAGATGGCTGGAGAGGTATCTTGGGGGAGGTCGGGCTGGCAGAGCTATATTTTGCTCTGGATCGGTACAGCCGGAAGGCTGTCAGCTCCCTGACGTGCTTTGAGTTCCCTCTGGAGGTATAAGCTTTTGCTTTTTTTCTTTTCTTTAAGTACGCATTGTTTCTTTTCGCGCTTAATTGATGTGATCTTTACCTTTCGCAGGTATGGGCTCTGGAGTTCTTTCATGTCACGATGTGGCGGCAGCCAGCGGAGCACATCGGGGCATATCCGGCTATGCTCTCCTGGACCAAGCATGCTCAGGAGAAGATAGGTTCCAAGGGCGCACGACCCTCAAGTACAAGGATTGCCTGCCTTTGGTGAGAGCTGAGATGGATGAGGGGATGAGGTTCTACCCTTGGGGCCGCTTCGAGGTGGAGCAGCTGAAGGGTGCGGAGAGGTGGACTGTGGAGCGGAGGATTTTGAGGGGTTTGACCTGTGACGCGTATTACTTGGGGGAGAGAGTGACGCGCCAACATGGCGAGGGTGCACCTTTGATGGCACCAATGGAGCCTCCTGCTGACATGATGAATCCGACTGAGAGCTCGGAGACCTGGGGTGACTATCGAGGTGGCGTGCACTTCTCGAGGTTTGTGGCGAGCGAGGATTATTCACGATTTATCTTGAGGAGGCTGAGGATGCCCCAGGTTCTTGAGAGAGAGGGGTTGGGGGTTGTGCGGTACCCTCGATCGGACTTTTCGTATGTCCAGGACGGGGTCAGACTGAGAGTACAGATCCCTATCCCTGATCGGGTTCCACGAGCTTTCTGTCCTCGTCCGGGTATGAAGGTATGGCTTTTTAATGCTTCTGTCTCTTCTTCTTTTCTTTCGTTTCATCATTTTTCACATCAATCATTTCTGACGCTTTTGTTTCCGTGCAGTTCTCGACCGTGGTGGTGGAGAAGCTGACGAAGCAGGTGATTGGGGCCAAGAGGTTCCTCAGGAGGATGGTTGCTTGTGGGGCTGCTCAGGGCAGAGCGAGATATGCACATCCGGCGCCTGTAGAGCGGGAGACTTCCCCTATTCCTTCGGAGCATTCTACCGAGACTCCTCTTTCTCCTCACATAGATCCCAGCATGGAGCTGCCTCCGGACCACGTCATCCTCGGGGATTTGCATGGACAGGGACATGTTTGGCGCCACGGTGGGTCATCTTCGCATGTCCAGGGATCCGATGCGTTCACGTTCGGATATGAATTCTTTGCGGATCTCGGCTTGCCTTATCGTGGCGTACCGGTTGATCCAGGCGAGCCTCTCTCTGGAGACGAGGATGACGATCCCGAGCCCGAGATATTCATGGCTACTGAGGAGGCGGGCCCGAGTCGCAAGAGGGACCGGGGGAAAGCGCCAGCCACTGAGGATTTTGATTGATGATCTCTGATCGATTATGGGATTGTACCTGTTCTGACGGATACAGTTTATTTTTTATGCACACATTTTTTTTTGTTTTTCCCTTTTTTTTTGGAATATAATAATCTAGGATTACTGTTATTTATTATTTTTTTTATCTATTATGAATGCAATGTTGCATGAGCCCTGGTTTTTTGGCAAGGGTGTGAAGGTTTGGTATATGAACTGTTTGGACAGGCTTTGCACAGGTTTCGAGCGGGGGACGAAATATTCCTCCGTGGTGCAGCGGTTTAAGCTGCTGCAGATTTTTCAGTGGTGACAATCATGTCCGCGCGGACGGGGGTCGAATTCGCGGAGTTTCATTTATTTCGGTGGTTGGATCTGGTTTGGACCATAAATGTCGTGAAACTTCATCTTCTCCAGTTCAAACTTACTGGAATTTCGGGAGGGAAGAGAGAAAAGCCATGGAAATGACCAAAAATTCTCCAAAATTGTCCAAAGAAAGGCAAATGTTGTTCTTTGAAAAGTTCAAGGAGTGGTGTAGGGAGATTATGAACGAGAGAAGATCATTCTTTGAAGAAAGGTACAAGATAAAATGCTTGTGGTCTCTCAAAGAATTGGTTCCGGACTATGATCTCTTGAGGGCTTCTTCTTCATTTTGGGATACTAGAAGGCATGTCTTTTGCTTCTCTTACAATGAGGTGGTCCCGACTGTTGAAGAATTCCGGGCTTTGCTTGGTGGTCCCGAGGTGGAGGAGATTGCGATTCCTTTGCCCGGAGGAGCTTCTTTCGTTGATAGGTTGTGCAACCTTCTTCATTTTTCCCCAGAGGAAGCACAAGGTATGATCTGTGGTCCCGATCAATTTGACATCTCTGGTCTTCCTGATAGATTTAGGGGCTTAGGCTTGATTGATGATGCCTATTGGGATGCTTTTGCACTCTGCATGTTTGGTACCTTGTTTATGGTTTACTCTTTTGGGATTTGTCATCGGGCTTTGCTGGATGTGGTTGTACACTGCCGTTCGGGTCGGGATGTTGTGCCCTTGATCACAGGAGAGACCCTTCACGCTCTTGACGGGTTGGCTACCGGGAGGCGGTATATGCGCGGGCGGCCCGTTTCTCTTGACTATGTGGCTGATGGAGCGCCTGGGGGTCCTCCGCGAAACTTCTGATGCGTTGAAACCTTGGACTTTTGCCAGGAGAGGGGTTACTGTGGACCTCGATGATCAGGGCTCATGGGAGTATTGGATGGCTTATCGCCAAACTATGGATATCAGATGGTTGGTACCTCATTGGCGGGTAGAGACTCGGAGAGTGCTTCAGGATGGTTCTCATGTGATTATGCTTCCGGGGCTTTCCCAGTCCAGTTTTTATATTCCGGCTACGGTTGCGGCGGTTTGGCTTGGAAGCGAGACTCCTTTGGAGGATTTTGAGGATATAGCTACCGGGGTGGTGGCTTACGCCCGATGGATGATCCTTCGGTATTCCCATTTCTTTCCCGAGCATGGAGGTATGACGTCTTTCCTCCTAGGGTTATCCTCGGGCGTCGGGGCATGTATTTTTGACCACTTGGTACTTGGATTGAGTACGAGAGGCATTTGGGGGAGACTCGAGGTGGCTATTTTGAGACGGCGTGAGGCCATTGTTGGTGTGGAAGACATGACAGTTTCTGAGAGGTGGAGGGCTGAGGCGAGGGCCAACCCTCATGATAGGAGCGGGGATGCCGTGACTGACTACGAGTCTTATGGTAAGAGACAGGAAGGGCGGATTCCTATGTTACCGGCTCGATTGCCGGGAGATGAGAGACGAGGCTAGGGCTACTAAGGCCACTGACGGACGGGTTTGATAGATCCTGTCCCTACACGAGCTTGGTAGGAGGAAGGCGACATTTTCTGTGCGGAGGAAGAAGACCCGAAGAGGAGGAAAGAAGAGGGGAGAAGCCGGATGCGAGTGGCTTGGAGTGACCTTGAGGTTTCCGAGTATCCCTTTCTTGTCGTAGCGAGACACATTAGTTATTATGTATCTTAGTTTCTTTTAGCGGGTTGTAAGTCGTAGGAGTGAACCGAGCTTAGACTCATCAAAAAGTTTTTAAGCGTAATGAATATGTGAATTGCTTCGAGTTTCTTCGAAACGCCTTCATGGCTTGATCAATGTATTGATAACAAAGTATGACTTTTATTTGTGTTTTAGACCGAACCGTTTAATTTGCCTACGTTCCCTTGGACTAAAGGGCTCGGGTCTCCGTAGTTCGACCCGGTTAATTTGTTTTTGTGTTTTTTTTTTTTTGTTTTTTTTTTTTTTTTTTTTTGCAACCCTGTTTTTACCTAGGTCGCCCTTTTCGGGTTTTCAACCTAGTTGGGTATTACTCTTTTAGCACTCTTTTTTTTTGTTTTTTTTTGTTTTGTTTTTTTTTTGTGCAACCCTGTTTTTTACCTAGGCCGCCCTTTTCGGGTTTTCGACCTAGTTGGGTATCACTCTTTTAGCACTTTTTTTTGAATTTTTTTTTGTTGGTTTTTTTTTTTGGTGCAACCCTGTTTTTTACCTAGGCCGCCCTTTTCGGGTTTTCAACCTAGTTGGGTATTACTCTTTTAGCACTCTTTTTTTATTTATTTTTTTGACTCAGTGTTTTATGCGTAGTATCTGCGCAGCTTATCGCCATTCACCGGGTGTACAAAAGTATTTTCGTTGAGGTCTGCAAGTTGCATGGCCCCTCCGGAGAAGATCTTCTGAACAACATATGGCCCGACCCAGACGGGCTCCCATTTGCCAAGCGGGTTGATGCGGGTGGGGGCTTCTCTTTCAAAACGAGGTCACCTTCCACGATCTCTCGATGTTTTACTTTCTTATCGAAGGCTCGGCCATCCTTCCTTAGTAAGCTCGGATATGTTCCATGGCTCTCAATCGGCGTTCATCTAGCGGGGCCAATTCATCATGGCGACTCTGGAGCCATTCGACCTCGTTGATCGACTTTCCAACGGTACCGGAGTGAGGGGATTTCTAGCTCGATTGGGAGCACGGCTTCCATTCCGTAGGTAAGAGCAAACGGTGTTTCCCGGTTGCCGTTCGACGGATGTTACTGTATCCCCGAGAGCAAGGTGCGGCTTGTCGAGGCCAATCTACGCCTCGGACGGCCATTTTCCGAATGATGTTTTCCAAGGTCTTGTTTCTTTGCTTCAACGGCTCAGTTAGTTTGGGGCTGTAGGGAGATGACTTGTGACGGGTTATTACGAATTACGCGGCTGTCGCATTCCCCTTCAAAGTGGGATCCATTATACGAAATGATTTCGGCGGCAACCCGTATCTGCATATGATGTTTTCTTTGGCTTAGGGTCGAGCGGTATCCGGGCATGTCTTTATAGGACCGCGTAAACACGTCCACGAATTCTCGGGGCATCTTTTAGTCCCTTCAAAGAAACTACCAATCTGCGTCTCTTTAGGCTCTTCTGCGGTTCCCAGTTCACACTTGTCAAAACCTCTTCGGCAGCTTGGGCTCGATTTTCCTCTTTCCGAACAACCTGCTTAAAGATTTATTTAATATATTGTTCATTTAATGTGTCTGCTTCTTTATCTAGTGAATCGTTATTAACTTTTTTTTTTTTTTTTTAAAGTTATTAGTTATTTCATCATTAGTTAAAGTGGCAATCAAGGGATACTCAGAAAGGTTCATCATTTCATTGAGAACAAAAGGGAATACAGCGTTTGCTACAACCTCGTAGTCTTCAGGCGTAAGGCCATCGGACGACTCGAGAGACTCGAACTCAATAATGAGAGACTCGGAGGACTTTTACACAGGTTGACACAAGGGGACGGGGAACCAATCCAAGCTTTGTGATCATTTCCTTCTTGGTCGCGGACGGGCCTGAGAGAGTTTCCCAATTCTTGATGGCATTCTTTGTCGGGGGCCTCATGACTCGGGATTTGCGTTGTTCTCCTTTCTCAATCATTGCTATCATCTCTTTGGCGAACCGAAATCAATCGGGTCGGCACTTTGAACCTCTTCTCCGAATAACTGCTGCATAATCGGACCATCCCAATCATCTGAAAAGACTTCCGCGGCTTTGGCTTTCGGCATTGTCAGCTCAAACTCAGGCTTTGGGCCTTCCTGGGCAGTCGGGACCACAGTGGCAAGCTTCTCGAACTGCTCTACTAGGCTTGGAATGCCTTTGAAAGTATACTCACTCTCCATGGTGGTGGTAGCCCCAGGTATCTTGGGTAGGTCCATGAACATCCTACGGATTTGGGTTGGCTTTGTTTCCCCTGGACTTTACGAGGTCATCTTGTAGCTTCGGCCATCCCTCTGTAGGTTCTTTGGCGTGGCATTACCATGCTTTGTGTAGGGCCTTTCACGAAGTAGTCACCCAAATTAGGGAGAAAGGGAGAGATTTAGGGTCGTTGATCGGGACCCTTCTGTGGCGGCTTCTCCCCTTTTAGGGCAATCCCCTTTTCTTTCGCAGTGTCTACCGAGGTGGCCTCATATCCCAGGCCGTGGCAAGTTTTACGTCCTTTCACCTCAATAACTTTGTGAGTTCCTTGCTTGATGCTTCCCAGAGACCGAGGCCGGGCGGGTAGCTCATTCTTCTCATCATCTTCAAGGCTGGAGGGATCTTGTCCAGTGATCGTCGAGATCTATGTTACAAACTTGGGCTTTGGGAGGCTCGGCAGTGAAGCACATTAGCATGAGACCTTCCTCGTCATGTTTGATCTCGAGAATAGGTATCCCACCCGTATCGGTGCCCTCCAAAGTGACTAGGTCTCCATAAATGGTTGTCAAATCCCCATCAGAGACAAACTTCACACACTGTGATGTAGGCTCGAGGCAACCCCTTTAACTTGATGCGGCCAAGGTCTTCCCGGCGGGGCATTAAAGGTGATCGGGATGTCGATAACTGGAATTCCACGGGTATCATCTTCTTGCCAAACCGGAAGGGCCAAAGTAGCAACCCCAATGCGTGCGGGATGTAGAGTCGTAAGCTTTGGCGTGAGGAGGAAGGCTTTAAATCTGTGGATTTGATGTCGAAGCGAGACTCATGATCTTAGCGGGAGGATATTCATCCTCGGACCCATTGTCAACAAAACTTCGGGGAAGACGCCGTTCATCCCGGTGGGTTTGTGATGAAGAGGGGCTCGTTATGATCGGCTCCGGGCGAGGGAGATCGAGGTGCAGTGAAAGTGATTATATTCCCATAGTGAATGTTCCCAATCAAGCTGCACCACATCATCGGGAGTAGCATCAATAGGGACTAGCGTGCGGGCTAGGCTTTCTTCCGGCTTTAGCTTGTGGGGGTACGATGAGGTAAGCGGGGACCACAAAGAGATGTTGGCTTTGAGTTTGTTTCGAATTTGGGTGAGCACGGGATCCTCCTTCTCGAGGTCGGGAGTTTCGTTTGTCTTGGCATAGGGAGACGGTCTTCCCTTGGTGCTTGATCTGCTACCTTCTTATCTGTCTTGGGGTTCCCCTGGTAGATCTGCCGGATCGGGTCAACGGGTTGACTTCCTCATCGATCGCTTCTTGACTAGATTTCTTCAATCTTTGCCAAGGTCGACGGGGGAGCCTTTTTGGCTACCGGCCTTTGGTTCGACGGAGTCTAGCAGCGGTGAGGTGAGCTTGAGTTGTATTGGCTCCTTCTGGGCGGCTTTTAAAAGCTGCTTCCCATGTCACGAGGCTTTTGAACCGGGATTGTGTTCTTTGTCCCTGGATGGCCCAGAGCTAGGGCGTCCTCCGATTTGCCTTCATGCTTTGCCTTGTCCATAGTTATCATACAACGGGAATTGCTATTCTCGGGGCTCGGCGGCTTTTCGATTTCATCTCCGGTATAGTGCGGCCGCTCTGGTTCCTTTACGTAATACTCGGGTGGAGACGATTATAGCATTACGCGTGGGAGGAGCATCGGGTATCATGCCGGTTTCCGGGACTTCTACGAGAGGCTGAAATACATTCGGGGAAGGTGACCTCTTCTTGGGTAACCACGACAAGGATTGTTACTTTGTTTCGGGCGGATTTGATCGACCATGGTCACTTTCTCATTGGGGAGGATGGGAGTCGGTTTCCCTCTCTCTAACGGATCTTCAACTATCGGCTGGATCGGGTGTCAGAAAACCCTTTCCCCAAAGCATGGTAGGCGGTGTTGAACTCTATGACATCCACGTGCTCGGCCCGGGAAATTTCATGGCTTTCATGTCCTCGGTTTCATAATCGTCTTCCGAAGTTTCTTCATTGTCGCTTCTTTGACAACCAACCATTGTGTCAGGCTCCCGTGATATCATTTCGGCATGATTGTTCCAGTTGATTCCGGATCTTGGGCCTCGGTTGACTCCTCACTTTCGTCGTCATCATCATCATCACTTTGTCATTCTTGTCATCAGAATCATCTTCCCATACTCTTGGGATTTCGGGTGAGAGAGCGCCGGTCAAATACGGTAGGGGAGGACGGGTGCGTGCGGCCGCGAAATTGTCATATGCCCCATTGCCGGAAGCGGCAATTGCGACTCCGCTTCTCCTCCCGAAGCTGTGGGGAAGAGTGAGAGGGCGGCACGTACTTGACTCCGGGGAAGGATATAGAAGCAATCCTCCTCTTCCGATTCTTCACTTTCCTGTCTTCGGGATCATATTTGGTTTCCCCAAGGCCATCTTGCGAAGTGTACTAACTCCAAGTGCTCTTCGGCCTCTTTCTTTGATAAGCCCCAATACGAGCGCCGTCTGAAGCTTTCTTGCTCAATTTTCCTTGACTGCTCTAACCATCTCGTGTAAATGGTTTTCTCATGATTTGACCGGAACAGCCCCAGTTCTTCAGCATCGGTTTTCCCTTCCTCCGAGAAGTAGCGGGCTTCGTATTCTTGCAAGAAATTTCTAACATGAGACCAAGGAGGGTTGGTTTGTTCACCATCCTCAAGGTTGAGGGGGAATCCAAATTCAGGATCCTCGACAAGGTTGGCCATGGGTATTTGGAGGTCTTCATCAGTTTCCGCATCCTCCTGGACATACGAAGGTTCTCCGGCTTCAATCATGTTCACCTGGTTTTGATTTCTCGGGAAGGGATTTTTGACTGTATTAGGCCCCTCGGGGCCTTCCAACTTCCCTTGCTCTATCAATCCCTGGATTGCCTTTTGAGTAAAGCGGTTATACATTAGATGTCCGTGGGCACGATGAAAAGCGCGAGAACTTAGAAGTATCCACGGGAGCATTCGGATTTACGGGTTGGAAATTTTCTAAAGGCTGGCAAGCCTTCTTTCACCTAATCCTCTAAAGATGTCGTTCGAGGCATTCCGAAGCTTTCGAGGTTTATGACCCGAGGCTTGGGCTCATTTGGTTTCTGGGAGCAAAAGGAGTTGCATTATTACATTCACATACTGCGTAGTTGATCATCTCTTTACCTTTAGCGGGAGCCGGAACCGTGTTGGAGGGAGGAGCTCTGTATACATAGCGAGTGCGGCGGCCATTTGTTGATTGTAAGCCTTTTCAAACTTAGGCTGCGGAGTTAACCATGGCCCGTAAGTGCGAGTACGGGAAATGAGCGAGGAGGTTCTCGAGATGTGACTTCGGGCATGGCGGAAGATGTCAAGCTGTTCCTCTTCGGAAGGAGGGATGGCCATCTCAGCGAGTTTCGAGATTCCACCGCTTGTAGAAATCCCCAACATTCTCGTCGGGACTGCACGGTTGTCTGCAAGTCAACTCTATTTGTTTCCCATTCCAAATTAGCTTTGTACTTCTCTGTAAAGGCCGGTGATCTGATCCCATGTAGCCACGGCCTCGGGTTTTAAGCGGAAGAACCATTTTAGAGCCTTTGGATTTCAAGGAGAGGCTGAAATAGTCGACCAGCTGGCGATTGGTGCATCCTTTGGCCTTCATTGCCAAGGTATATGTGTCCGAGATGAGTTTTCGGGCATGCGGTCCCATCAAACGAGGTCCGAGATTAGGCATCACGAACTTGTGGGGCAAGGGAACAATGGAGTCAGGGTCCGTAGGCCGGAAGCGGACTTCTTAGCGATCAATTCGGCAATCTGCGCTTTCATTTCCTTGTCTTTGTTCCATGAACCGGGCCGGATGAGGGTCTTGTGGTGGAGCCATGGCATTCGAGACCCGGTGGCGAGCTAGAGTGAGGAGCTACCAGCGCGGGCGGTGGTGGAGGAATGGCGATCCGGGGACATAGGTAAAAACTTGTCCTTGGCCCGAATTACCACAGGGAGCGTGAGTAGGAGCACAGGCATAGGGATAGAACCTTGCGGCTTGTTGACTTTCAGCCGGCGAGTGGGCGGAGCGGGCTGATGTAGCCGGGTAGCTTGGTTTTCAGTGAGATTCATAGGTAGGCATAGGTGCGGGCTGTTGTCCACTGGTTGTTGAAGCTGTATGCCGGCGTGGCGAGGTGTGTAGCGAGAGGGTATTGCGGTCAGGGATTACGATGAAAGCTGGATTAGGGGCTTGGTGGCCCATTGGTCCACTGAGTGAGAAATGGGTTTGTAGGAGGCTGTGCTAGGAGCAGTGACTGGCATCATTACGAGGAGGGGCTCATTGTTGCCACCGAACCAAGCTGTGGTGGCATCCCAAAGCTGATTCTTTGCGGTACTACGAGCTAGCTGTTGTGAAGGTCCGGCTTGGTCGTTTCCGGCGAGACGGGATCCCAATTTCTTTGTGGCATTCGAGATATCCCAATAGTGAGAAGACATTCCGTGCGATTTTGTCCCAGCTGAGGAAGCTATGGCGGTTCGCCCCGTCGAGCTGCATGGATCCGGTGAGTACGTAGGCTGGGGAGGCTGGTGACCCGAAGATCGAGGAGCATGGGTTACGGTAGTAGTACCATAGGAGGTGGGTGGTGGCATCTGGAGTAATCGGGCGGCGAGAGTGGGATTGGGGTCCTCTTCTTCTTCCACGGTGAAGGTGCCATCGGGATTGAGGCGGCGGCCAAACCATGGCTCTGATGGCTTCCATAAGGCTATTAATCTGTGCTTCTGTCGCAATCTCATACATTACGCTAGCGATTCCCTTTGTTGTTGTTTGAGGGTCCGGGAGGCGGAGTGATGTTGTCCCCATCATTACCGGGCGATGCGAGACATTACGAAACCGGAGTCGGAACAAATGGTGAAGGCGACGATGCGCTTGACTCTTCCCAAGCGATCAAACGGTGACCGGCGCCGAAACCAAGCTTTGTGAGGAGGCTGCGGGGGAAAGACACGAGGGTTCGGATATTTGGGAGTGAAGGAGGGTAGGTGTTTGGGCTTAGGGCTCATGCAACATGCAATTATTTGTTCTTGTTTACTTAAAACGTATTTTATTAACCTAATCGGTTGGAAAAGATTGCTCTTCTTTTTCGCAAACTACTCTGATTCCTGGATCAGTGGGCCCCATCACTACGCTGCGGACCCTCAACTGTAACCTCGAACAAGGGTTCCGTAGGGCAAGCGGGTCCCAGGCCGAAAGAAAAACGATCCTAAAGTCGGCGGGTAATCTAGTCTTAACGAGCATTCGATGTAAATTACGGACAAGGCGACGTCGAAGGTCAAGATCATGTCAGGAGGGCTCGACGAAAAGTCGGCATGGCTCGGGTGATAAACGTCCATAATTGATCTTGACCCGTCGTTAGTTAGGCCGTAATTAGACATGGAATAATCATTAATCCTTGATGACTCGGTGTCATGCGGGAGTCGGTGCATAAGTTGTGCCGATCGAAGTCAAAGTCAAGGCGCCGGTCAATATACGGTCAAAGTTCGCGGCGGAAAACCGGCATGACTTCGACTGATTAGGGTCCCAGAAAGATATTGACTTGGTATGCCGACTAAGGCTTGAAAGGAAAGGTGTATACACAGACCGGGCATGACACGGACCAAACTAAAAACCAACCGGGTCTCGGACAAAGTGTGTCACGGACAAGTGCATGGTCGATACGAGGCTCCAAGGGATGTTTGGGTAGTCCCGTGCTCACACTGAGAGGCGTAATAAGGCCAAACGAGCTGCTACTGAGATTTTCCCGAGTTAAGGACGTAGTGTGCAGTGTAAGGCCAAGTGCGCGTAGTGTGCAAGCAGTCTATCTTCTTTTTCTGAGTAAAATAGAAATTTTCACATGTGTCTTAAAAAGGATGATGCATGCAAAAAATTTTGAAAATGATTTTTTTTTTTTTGAAAATCCCCTTTTTTTTTTGAAAATCTTTTTTTTGAAAATTTTGAAAATGATTTTTTTTGAAAAAATTTTGAAAATGATTTTTTTTTTTTTTAAATCCCCTTTTTTTTTGAAAATTTTGAAAATGATTTTTTTTGAAAAAATTTTGAAAATGATTTTTTTTGAAAAAAATTTTGAAAATTTTTCAAAATTTTGAAAATTTTGAAAAAAATTTGAAAATGATTTTTTTTTTTGAAAATTTTTTTTTTGAATTTTTGATTTTCTCCTTTTTTGAATTTTTTTTTTTTGAAAATTTTTTTGAATTTTTTTTTTTGAATTTTTTTTTGAAAGCAAATAAACACATAAGCACATAGGCACAAAAATTCAAACAGTTAAGAAAATGATTCCGACAGTCAAAATACCGATTCTTTCGGGACAGTCAAAACAACACGAAATGTGCAAAACAAACACACACACACACAGTACAAATGGTTTCAAATGTCGGGACGAAAGTTTGACCCACAAAAGCTTTTCCTTTTTTTTATGAAAAAGATTTTTTTTTGAAAAGATAAAGCTCATTTTTGGTCCCCAGTAGAGTCGCCCTTTGTGATGAATGCCCACCGCGATTTTTCTTTTTTTTTGAAAATCAACAAAACGAAGTCGCCACGCCATTTTTATTTTAAGGGCCAAAACTTTGAAAAATGCCCGAGATTAGAGATTTGGGTTCGGAGGTCACGTTACACTCAGGGAAGAACGTTAGGGTTCACCGGAATGCCTCGTAAAGCGAGTCTTCCTAATTTGAAACCATTTGTGTGTGTGTGTGTGTGTGTGTTTTGGTTAAAATAAATGCAAACTGAGAAAAATAAAAATTGAGAACTCTTTGTAAGACATTAAACAAGTCTCATGATTTTTGGTATAATTTTTTGTATGATTTTAGGGTTGAGTTTTGGTACTGAAAAGACTCCTTGAAGTTGAAAATCAATTCTGCCAGAATGAAAAAGGCAATGGACACTTGATTTTGAAATGGATTTAAGGGTTTTAAAACTTCAGAATCTGAGGAAAGTCAGATAATGAAAGTTGTTCAAAACATCTTAAATAAGGTGACTACGGAAGATTTTATGATTGGAGATGATTTGAGGGACCAAAACCTTCTGGAAATCACAGATGTGAAATCTGGATTTCCAGAGACTGCTAAACTGACTTTTGGAAAATAATTTGAAAAAGGGAGTTAGACTCACGTAAAAATTAAAGTAAAAATATGTCTGGAATTCTATGGATGTTGTCTACAAAACGTATTTTGTAGTCAACTCCAAATTCCAAGTTTTTCTGTGTCCAAAAAATTAGACAATGGACAGAGGTCTTAGAGAAAGGCTACTGGACAGCAACATTCTCAAGAAGGAAAATGTGATTTTAAAGGGGGTTTGCATCCATGCTTTGTCCCCATTTCCTTAGGCTTTGATTAGTGATCACTAAACATTTTAGTGGTGATCTACTATATCAATCCATCCTTAGGGTACATTAGGACTTAAAGCATTTCATTTGCTTGGGAAGGGGAGATTTAACTTTGAAATAAAGATTTATTGTATGAAAATGATTTTTAGGTTAAGAAAAGGTTTTCAAGTAAGTAAAAACAATTTGAAATGAATGTTGATCCTTGTAGAAGATCATCCATGGAGATGAACTTCCATGGTGATCCTCTTGGATCTAGGGCAAGGGATGGACAACAAACAAGTTACATCTTTGAAATGTGAGATGCATGCATGGATGAGGGAGGTTTAAGGTAAGGAGAAGGAGGGTTTACCAATGGTGATATCCTATCTTCTTTGTGTTTGTGTTTGAGGCTTGAATTTAGTGAGTATTTGGTGAGTGTGATTTGGAAAAATAATCAAGAGAAAAAGG